>SMMW01000540.1:2555000-3127500 GCA_004794655.1 Marisa cornuarietis | reverse complement strand
GAATGCAAAGAGAGATATTAATTTGTTTAGAGTTACAGAAGCTTCGTAGTCTGTCTAGTTTGTTTTCTTGTGACTTGTCGTTTGCTGAAGTAGTTTTTCATCTTGCATCGTTTCATAGCGGTGACCACGTTTCGTTGTTTTTTGAACTCTGTTTCTTGGCCTCTCTTTTTAAGGGTGTCTCTGACATTAATAGCCGCCTGGAGTTCCGAGTCGAACCAAGCGGGCTTAATGTTGTGTTTAACACGTTTGGTTCGCAGCGGTACATGTTTATTGTATATTAGTAGAAAGTGGTTGTGCCAGTAGGTGATGGCATCCTCTGGGTCAGTAATATCATGTATTTTGTTTAGGGGGAGTTGTACAGATCAGCTAGAAATTTAGATTCCACAAAGTTTTTGAAGGAGCGATATGTGATAGTTTTGTGTGAACTTCTGTGAATTTTGGTTCCGTTTTTGCACCACGTCAGGCAGACAGGAAAGTGGTCGCTACAGCCTGTCGGGGGCACACAGACTTCTAGGATGTTGCGTCGGTTGCTGACGTAGATGTGGTCAATGAGTGTTTGTGAGGTGATAGTCACTCTTCTTGGGGTGGTTACTAGTTGGGTGAGGTTTGATAGACTAATCTTTTCGATCCATTGTTTATTCGGTTTCAGGAGATCAATGTTAAAGTCCCCTAGTAGCATATATTCTTTAGATTCAAGAAGCACAGCATCTAACATGGCGCTGAAGTGGTCTGTCCATTCGGCCCGTTCGTTTGGGTTCCTATAAATAAATCCGACAAGAAGTGGAGCCGTATTCTTTAGTTTTATTTCTAGCCAGATTGACTCTACGTTGTAGTTTTCGAGGTGGTGCAGGCGCTTAGTGTTGAGTGCGGTGCTGATGTAAGTGACTAGACCAGTTTCAAGTTTACGGTCTGGATGCCGACTCTCTAGTGTGTACCCGGGGAGAGAGATATCGTTGTGCGATACAAGCTCCGTTACCCTGGCTTCGGACAGGGTAAAGATGTGGAAGGGGGTTCCAAAGTTGAACATGAGAGTTTCTACCTCGGGTATTTTGTTAATGGCACTGTTAATGTTTAGGTGACCTATGCGAAGCCCATCTTTTGTAGGCCACTTTTTGTGAGATCCGTTAAGAAACATTTTAAATGATGATGTTTTTTAAAAAAACAAACAAACAAAATATACGTCTAATTATTTAAGGTCTATAGTGTAATTAATATCCAGGATACTATTCTTCAGGGAATGAATGGAGAAAATAACTACTTGAAAACAATATCTGGCAAATAATGGCAAAAATGAAAAAGAACAACAATTAGTTTCTTCCCAGTTTGTCACCACTGGAGAGGGCAAATAAAGGATTACAGCCGACTAATGCAGCTGGTAGACACAGAATTGAGTTCTTCAGAGAGAAGTTCACGCGGTGATATAATTTGTTTTTCAACTCGTTGGAGATCGGGCAATAGCCCCACTGAATAGGCAACTATAGTTCGAGAAGTTTGTTGAGTAGTTCCAGGACTGCCTGTTGTCTCCTGCAGGCAGCCGGATCTGGAGATTCCCTGGAGGCTGAGAAAGCATTTGGAGGCGTGGCCGGGGGAGTACCGGAGGCGTTGTCCGGCCAGTGGCTAGTCGGCTGACACTGCTTTGCCACAACCTCTAAATAAAGCGGTCGTCCAGTGTTTGGAGGACTAGGAGTAGCTCGCTCTGTCCTCGTTGTGTTGGGCGATTGTGCTGGTTTGTGGTAAGGTAGATAGGGTTGTCTGCGGGGGGGAGGGGGGTCGTAGAGATTTTGGTCACGACGGGGAGGCCAGGGAGGGGACAAGGGTGGGGGCTGGACGTCGTAGTTCCTGAGGGGTGGTGTTTGTGTTCTTTCTGCCGGGAGGGTGGAGTTCTTGGGAGGTGGTGTCTTGTTTCGTCTTGCCATGGTCCGGGGTGCAGAAAAATGACGCTTGATGTTCACAGCCAGACCACTGCTCCCTCTGGTGTTGGGGTGTATCCAGTCTCTCAGCCATCCCGTCTTGAGCTGTTCTGAGAGCGTGTAGAACATTAGGTCATTGTTGATGTAGTGGCACCCAGCCTGCTCTGAGGCATCCTGCATGTTTTTGTTAGATTTGACGATGCAAGATGTTATATGAGGGTGACTGTCCTTGTGTGGCAGGATGGATGACATCATGATCCTGGCACTTGGGAAGCACCGTTGGCAGCTAGCAAGGACACTTTGCCAAGACTCGTAACTGACAATGTGTCCTCTTTTGCAGTCATTGATCCCGACGTGAATGACTACGGTTGTTATTTGTTGTTGTTGTCTGATGTCTCGTAGGGCCGCCAACAGTTTTGTTTTGTTTAGGCCAGATAGCGATAGCACCTGACAAGGTTCACTGTCCACAGCCATCTTGCTTTGATGCAGTCCAGCGACGACAGAGTCACCGACTATGAGAGTCGCTGTGTTGGGATGGACCCCCAGACTATGTTTGGGTTTGTTATGATTTCCTTCTACGTCAACCTCCTTAGGAGAAGGCGATGAGGGGGAAGAAACTGACCCTTGCTGTTTGTCCGGAGGCGATTGGCGATTTCGTGTAGTTCGGGGGACGGGAGTGGGGCGGCTGTCTTGTTTCAGGCACGAGCTGGGGGAGTGAGCGGAAGGGGGAGGATTGTTTCGTGGGGAGGGAAGGGGGCGAGCGCTCGGCTTCGGGCTTGTAGGAGGCAGGGAAGGTGGCGATTCGCTTACGTCAGATGACTTGGGGCTGTAAGGGCCGATGGCCGGCTTACCGTTGTTGTCAGCAGTCGTTCCGCTGTCCTGTGTAGCGTGACGGCGCATTGGAGTGTGAAGCGCTGCGTCATGGCACTGAACCTGCTCCATTATTTGCAGGAGAGATGCGCGCAAGGAGGCGATTTCGTCGCGGAGACTAGTTGTGATCGCCTCAGACAGATCCCGCGGAACACAGTTGTTGTGCCAATGTATCTCCGTGTTGCAGTAGGAGATTTCTACGCCATGACTGGATTGACTAGCTGCGGTATGGGGGTGGGGGAAGTTGTTTTTAGGCTGATTGGCGTTGGTCCGGGCAATTGTGGTACTGGGGGGGAAAGAGGTGTAATCCGAGACGGTTGGGGAGGGGTGTTTCTCGCCGTGTGGCTCCGGGTGTGACAGACCTAGGGGGGTGGGTGGAGGCCAACGCAGTGTGTACTGCGGGCGGTCCAGCAAGGCTCGAAGGGTAGGAGACTGGTTACGTGTCCCTTCCAGTGGCTGGGGGCGTTGCGAGGGGGTCATACAGGTCAGGAGTGACAGGTCATCCTGAGAGGGATGTGAAAGCTCAAGTGCGATCGCCCGATATTCTGAATCAGTCAGCGCCTTTAGGGCAGTCCCCGTTAGGGACAGCACATCCATGTTTGTGTCCGCCAGTGTGTGGACAATTGCTACGAGCGTGTTGAACTCCTCGTCTACCCACTCGCGGCATGCTTTGCCCTGAATCAGGACAGTACACGTTGGATAATAGACGTGGATTTTTAGCACTGTCTTCTTAGTTTCTTTGTGGCCGATGCGTAGATCGATGGTCGACTGCCTAAGGCTTGAGGGAATTTGGTCATTATGGCTAATAATGGGGGTTAAGGGTAGAGGACTGTGAAGGGGTCCATAATTAGTCCACTGCGCTGTGAGGCCTTTTGGCTGATGTTCCCCGGCGTAACGTTGATACACAACAAAGCGCCAGGCTGCTAAATATCGCTGTTGGGTCTTAAATGTTTTTTGGATGGGATCAAGGGTGTTTAGTATCTGTTCCACGAATGCGCCGTCTTTAATGTAGAGGAGACTTTGGGCGAGGCGGGACCTCGTGTTAGGGGCCATAGTTGCCTACCGGTCAGAAGGTGAACATAGAGACGTAAGAGGCACTTACCGCCATCTTGAGTTTCAACGTCGGCAATGTCACCCGTGCTCTGTTTGTGTCTCTGTACCTTGAGAAAAACACTTTTCTAGCAATGCATCAGAGATAGCCTTGGAATCCAGGTGTAAGATTTGGTTCCAGGGGCACTTTCGTAGAAGTGGTGTTCCATTTCACAGGTTATATTCCCTATAAGTGACGGTGAGACTATACCCCGCCGCCATCTTGGGAGAGAGAAGTGAGTGATGTCGCCATATTAATGGTCTGTCCTTGAACTGTATCTTACATTACTATCGTCACTGTATGCGGTGAATAGAAATGCCGCTGATGGAATATCTTAATTGTCATCCAGATTCTAAGATGTACTCAGAGATAATAGTCGATAATGGTCGAGCTCATTCCTACAGACAACGTCAGGTTGGTGTCAGGGGCGCCCCGTAGTTTAGTGATTAAAACACTGGATTGTCACCACGGAGAGAGGGAGAGAGGCTCCGGTTCAGATCTCGTCTCGGGACACTGAATGTGACACGTGTTGGCGGAGTTTGCCGTCGGGGTTTTTTCCTGGGTACTCCGGTTTCCTCCCCGTCTCTCATCCATCTGAGTGCGAAATCACCTGGAGGTGGAAGCAATCTTTCGTCAAAGCCGCCATCCGGGTACCCACCCTAAGTGCTCAGCTTCTCAGGGGAAGTTAACCCAGATGTTTTCGCGTCTGTCGTTGTTAGTGTTAGTTCACTGGTTTGCTGTGAGGTTTGAGTCTCACCATCACCAGCAGATGGCAACTTAAACTCACCCACCAACATGTGGAAATTTTATCCTCTCCCCATCAGCGGGAGGTAATTTGAGTCTCACCATCACCATCAAGATACTTCACTATGCCAGTCGCCATATTCACTGTCACTATCGTTAGAAATAGAAGCAAAAACATATTTATTAATCATTTTCAGGAAATTGTCGTGGCTGACGACAGTAACATTAGAGCATCAACACAAAACATAAAATGTCTACATCCAATTCTAGTTCGCCATTTCTACTCATCTATGTCGACAGTCGCAGTCTGTTTCATGAGTATTACAAAATGTGTTGTGCAACTGGCCCCTGGATTGCAGCCGGGATAAATGAGGGCAGATGACGGGTGGTTCTAGGAATAAGTCTGCTACTTCTGTGTTTATTGACTGTATCATTGTAGCTGGAACCTCCAGCATATAACCTGAGGTGTACTTACCCTCTAACCTCCTTGTTCCATTTCCAAACTCGAGCATATTACCTGAGATCCATTTACCCCCCCGTCGCTCCAGTTCTAGCCTCGAGCATCAGCTGTATTTACCTGTTGGAGTTGCAGGTAGTGGCGCGCTGCCTCGCTCTCAGCAACACGGCACTACTACTACTACGACAAGTTTGTCGTCTGCACATTCTTCCACCACGAGGCTTTTACCTGGCAGAAGGAAAATAAAAAAGGGGGAATTTAAAACATTAGCCACAGACTGAGCGCGGAGTCATGATTTGGCCGGAAGTCGTCTGCGTCTGGGTGCGAGATGCTGGGTGACCCACCCGCCCGCCGTCTTCCTGTTGCTACGGGCGACCTTTCGGCTTGACTCTTGCTGTATGCAGACGATCCGCAGTCACACACATGTACACGTGTACACACACTTCTCTAGCAGAAAGAGCAGCCTTTGTGCACCGAGTCTTCTGCAGGAGAGAAAATGTTACTCAAGTAACTAAGTGCAGTGGGTAGGCCAGAGACAGAGACAGTGTGCAAACTGCGCCCTCGATGAAGCGACAGATTGGCGTGGGAGAGGGGAGGAGCTGCTGCAAGTAAAAACAAAACAAAACAAAAAACAAAAAAGTTACCAGCTAGAAAGGGAGGAAACATAATGAGGAAGAATATAAGAAAAACTTACTGTAAGTGATACCTGTGAAGTATTAAAATTCTAAGGGTTACTAATCCCAAACTTAAGGATAAACCCTGGCTGGCTTTTTCTGAATCCAACAAGCTGCCATATTGGTAGTCGTGAGGCGATAGGGTTTCAATGTTTGAGATGTTCTGCTATTGTACTCTTGCATTTTTATAAACTTTCAACGTTACATAATTTTATTCTTGACCTGATTTAATTTTTTGATTTTAAGGAGGTAGGTGTCAGTCTGTTCCTGGCTGGCATAACGAGTGGTGAGATGGCTGGTGGCTTCAGAAAATTCTTGTACAGAGCGCGGAAAGTGAATCCAATGATGAACAGAGAAGTAAAGAATAAAGAACAAGTTCAGGCAGTGATGACCCACAGTAAGAAAGGTATATGGACAGCCTGAATGATCAAATAGGGACAGATGACGATAACTGATAAGAAGAAGATTGCCGATAAAGATGGACCTCTGTAGCAAAAATAGTTAACACTTCCGCCTGAAAGAGGTAATAACAGGGAGAAGCAAAACGAAAATGACTATAGCATGCAGGGAAAAAAGTTCACCCAACATTAGATGCCTTTAACTCTTCCTTGTAAGTCTGGGAAGAAAATCGCACACAGAAAGAAAGAAAGAAAGAAAGAAAGAAAGAAAGAAAACAAACTGACAGCAGGAGACTGAGTGATTAACAATAAAAACTAAAAAAATAAAAAACCCAGTGAAAGCGTGAGCGGATTTTTAACTCGCAGTGGAAAAAAAGAAGAGAGCCTAATAAAGTTAATGAGGAAATAAACAAGTTTTCACAAAGTAACAAAACGGAAGTAGCAAAAAAAATTGGAATGAATAAAGAAGGGGTTTTTTAAATACGAAAGGAAGACTATGGCTTCGCCGCGCACGGATCACGAGAATGAAGTAGAAACACGACGAGCGGTGACGGCGTCCACCCCAGTGACGTCACAACTGCCTGTCAACGGTAGGCTGCACCTGACGGGGGCCTACGTGACATCACGGGGGTGGAGAGGGAAACCTTTGCCGCCGACCGCGCGCTGCACTCATCTTGTGGTAATGTGGGACACAGCACACCGAGCTGATTGTCTGTACGTGTGAGTCCGCATGTTGCACCGGACCCTGTCCTCTCTCCCACCCCGACCCCCACCACCACCAACCCGCCTCACCAGCGCGCGCTACCTGCGCAGGTGAGTGACGGAGCACTGCGGGCCTCTGATTGCCATTTCCAGTGTGAAAGCAGGTGTAACATGACGAGTGTCCACAGCTCCGCCTACAAATCACACAGACCACTTACAAACGGGTGGTTTTACTTTTTCTTACAAACGAGCACACAAACACACACACACACATACGTGTGCGCGTGCACGCTCAAGACAAAACAAAAGGTGATAACTTTATGAGTTTATTTTGAACATGCTATATTAATCCTCTCTCTTTTCTTTCTCTCTCTTTCCTCACTTTTTTCCTCTCTCTTTCTTTCCCCTATCTCCTTTTTATCTTTCCTTTATTCTCCCTATTTATCCTCTCTCTTTACACTTCCTCTTCTTTCTCCTCTCTTTCCTCTTTCTCTCTCTTTCCTATTTTCGTTCTCTACTCCCTCTTTCTCTGTCCTCTATCTCCTTTATCTTCCCTCTTTGCCTCTCTCGTCTTTTGCCTCCCTCTCTCTCCTCTCTTTCGTCTCTCTTCTTTTCCACTTTCCTCTCTCTCACTCACTCTCTTTTTCATCTTTCTTTATTTCGTCTATTTCCTATCTCCCCACTCTCCTAACCACCGTCTCTTTTCTCTCAAAATTGTTGCTTTTGTTCTGGGATTGTGTGTGTGTGTGTGCGTGTTGGGAGGGAGGGGGGCATTCCTCACCCGCAAGAATGTTTTCCTACGCATAGTGCTCATATTGAACATCTCAGAGCAGGAAAAAAAAAACAAAAACTAAACAATTCAAAACCTCCAGAAAATGGCGGAGCTATGCTGTGACCTCGGAGTCTGGCGCCATACCTTGTACGTCACGGCACTGGCGTCACCAGGCTGCCCCCCTACCCAAACACTGTCTCCTCCCTCCCCATCACAGCATATAAATCTCCGAGTACAGTGAGGGGATGTTTGACAGAAATGATGCTGCTGGCAAAGAAAGTTGGAATCGCGCCCTACGTCCGGTACACCGACACAACCATCGTACTTGGAATCGCTATCTGGAATCCTGAAGAGAAAGCTTCCTTTGTTGAGACACTGCAAGTGCTCCAGAAAAACAAAACAAAACACAAAAACAAAAACAAAAGAGCTATTGCGTCAGTGTGTTCGGGAAGGTTGACCTCAAGATTTGTCTTACTGACGCTGCACACGAACTCCATCAGAAACACCAGCGAGCCAGCGTCAGCCGGAAGTGAGGGGCGTTCAGTTTAACCAATAGAACCGCAGCGCCGATCGGCCGGGAAAATCCTGGAGTTATCGTTTGTGACGTCACTTTTGTCCAATTTTTTTTTACCCTCGTTTATCTCTCAGTTGCAATGACTTTCAGTGTTTGTCGAGATAACAACGGTTTTGCTTTTATCCTCTGTGTGTGTGTGTGTGTGTGTGTGTGTGTGTGTGTGTGTGTGTGTGTGTTCATTTTGCCCTCGTTAACTGTTTCTTAATACGATTCTCTCTCTCTTTCTTTCTTTCTTGTGTTATAACGACTGTCATAAGAGCTAGTCAAATGTTATTATAAAGAAATAAATCTTTTGTAAGACTTTGATTATCAGTAGAAAACTTCATGACAGACACGTTTTCTTAAAGTAACATTTGACATGAATAGCTTAATGGTATCATCACTGATCGATCTTTGGGGCATAGGTCGATTCAACTTCTGGTGATTTGATCTTGCACGTGTCGATTCGCTCTTAGTTGGGGGTCGATGTCGATGTGGTGGATCAATCTGGAGTTGGGTCGAAGTAGCCGGTGGCCTTTGTGATTAGTTAACTTCTTTGGTCAGTGTTTACATCAGGCTTAACAGTCGGTAAAGCGGAACATGGTTACCAGCGCCATCAGTCAACATTGACAGCCACCATTACTTTCCCCTTCAGCCTATATATGGTCTCACTGCTCGTTCATTTTAACCCGGGTACGTGACACTCTTGTCAGAAACGTGTCATACATCTCGTTTTCATACCCATGCTCGCTCAACGGGTAGATAAGCGCTGTTCCACACCAGCGCCCACCCAGGAACGTCAGGGTGCAAGTCTCTGAGATTATGTCCCTCTAACATCTCTCAATGCTTGGCCTTTCACCTTTCACCTCCTTCTCGCTTTATCGCCGCCTGCTCTGGTGAGAGACAGAGACGAGAAGAAAGAGAGAGAGAGAAACTGAGGGTGACAATATGGAGGACGAGAAAAATAAATCGGAGAAACTGTGTGTGTAAAATTCATCAACGCTGCACCTGGCAACACTGTGTTTAAGAAACCCTAGACAGCAACGCATTTTCCGCATCACCGCCGCTCAGTGAATTTGTCCTCTCAACATTTATTTCTGCTGCTCTGGTGTACATTATCACTACTCTGTCTTCGCCTGAAAATTCGTTATCCTCACTCCCCCGTCAACACTGAATCCAAACTCTGCTCTTCACCTTCTAACAAACAACATTAATAAATACGACATAAGAAATGTTTGTTCATTTTTCAGATAAGAAATATAAATGACACTATGATGAGAAATACAGAAGAAGGTATAATGTGAAATATTGTTCAGGATACAAGACTGCTAGAAGACTGTACTACAGTTGTCGTCAAACTTGACAGAAAGCGGGAAGAAAAGAGAATTCATAATCACAGAGTCAGATTTACAAGTCCACATTCATCACACAGTTGTGTTGTACAAGATGTAAGTGTTTTACAGTTGGGGCCGGTGTCGTGATGGACGGCCGTGACGTCACCCCGGTTGTTGAGTTCGTTGCACGCACCCTTTCAGCTGCTGGGACCTCGCTCACCGCCCTTCCCATCCACATGCTCGCCCCTCTTTATGAGGGCCACAGGCCAGACGCGCCTGTTCATTGCTAATGTAAGTCAACAGATCACCAGGCTACGTGACTCCAGACACAGTCACCGCTGTCATCAAGTTCTCCTCGTCTACCCCACTCACCCCCTCCCCCTCCCCCTCCCCACTGTTTCCTTCTCTCAGCCTCCTCTTCCTCTTCCTCCTTCCATCCCAGTCTGCCTCCCAAACGTATTAAAGTGGAAGAACAGAGATGCGAGGCTTATGTCCCTCCCTACACTGAGCGGTCAGTGAGTACATGTGTGTCTTCAGTTCTACATGGGTTTGTCATGAGGGTGTGAAGTGTGAGTTACTACATTATATCAGTGCATTATATCATTATATCAGTGCATTATCACAGCAAGCGGTCAGCTGGGCCAACACCTGTTAGTTCCCTCTGTCACAACTCGACTTGGTGAAATTGTGACAAGAAATCAGTCCATGAATTGCAACTGATTGTAACTGAAGGCATGATGATGATCATCATCATCATCATCATCATCATCATCATCATCATCATCATCATCATTACACTTCTACACAACATCTCAAGATACGGAGAATACTGATGTTCTTATAAACAAGATCAGCTATCACGAGGCGACCATTTCTCCTACATTACTGCCCTGTCTTCCTGTCCTCCAGCGGGGTATTCAAAGGGGTGTGGGTAGGTGGGTAGGTGGGTAGTCTGCACCTGGCGCCACATTGGGGGAACATCTAAAGCTTTTGCCTTTACTTTCTTCAAATGTAAATGAAACAAATTTCTTAATAGTTGATCGTTTTAAGGTATAAAAGTTTTACATTCCCAGTAATTATTGGCTTCGTCCCTTAACTGTCCCCCACCCTTGATTTGTATTCGGTTACAAAATGAGCAAATAGTTTCATGTCTCCTCCGCCTTCTCTTTCCTTGGCTCTTACTCCTCGTTTACTTCCTCTTCTGTCTCCTTTTTCCTCTCCTCCCCTTTTAAGACAGCATAATAAGTGACATGTTTCAGTCTCAGCCAGCCTTGACCTGAGATACCCTTTGACCGCCTTGACACCGGTCACGCTGTTCTGGATGTGGGCCACACCCATCTCGGTCACATCGCACCCAGACCACGAGACTGCGTGCTGCTGGCGACGACCTCCTTTAGGGGAGGGTGGGGCTAGTGGTGGCCTTGAGGCAGAAAATGTAGGAGGGCAGGAAGGAATGTGCAGAGGGCGATTGTCAAAGACTATCTTGGAGGGAGGTTAGAGGAAGAGCTGGCTTATAAACATGAAGGAATGGACTGGTCAACCCGTGCAGGACCCCCTCACCATCGCTCAGCTGCGGCATTTATCCCTGTGCTCCCCTACATGACCACATGACCGGGACACAGCCGGTACCAGTCATCGGATGACTGGCTGACTATAGTTGTGCCATACCATGGATTAATGTAGTATTATATCATACCATGCTAATAACACATCGTAATCTTCCGCAGCTTAACGTCTTCAGCCAGTTGTGGTGAGAGTTAGAGAGGAGAGCTGGGATTGTCACGACCACCGCGCAGTGTATCAGTCACTCCATCCTTTCAACACATACACGGAGCCTGACAAACACGTGTTCTTTCACACTAATTAAAAGAAAAGAATGATTTGTCTAACGAATCTCTCTGCTTTACTAAGTATGAATACAAGAAGAAAACAAGAAAAATACACAAATGAAAAGTCAGTTAAAAAACGATTCCTACATCCAGATTACTTTAAAATAATAAAATCCCTAACCTTTGAGTCCTGCCTGTCTGAATATCTACAACAATACCTACTCACCTCATCCATCTATATACTCCTAAACGTCCTACTCAACCAATTGTTCTTACAATTCCTACTCTACTTGTCTTTCCGTCCTCAACCTCTCTCTTCTCCTACCTGACTACTAATTGCTGCTCGCGCTCTCCCTCACGTCATTTCCTTCACTTTTTTACATCACATACACGTCTTCCGAACAACTGACGTCATTCACGCTCTTTCGTTCTTTGACATTAATCCTTATAAAATGTCAGCTTAATCACGATACAATCATTAACTAATGACAATGATGCCTGACATTAATGCAGAGACGATGTGGATGAAGATTGGGAGCTGAGGAGAAGCAACCTTTGTTTGCGAGATCGCAGGCCCTGTTCATTAGCGAGGAAAGTAAAAATTAAGCAGACTGCAGCAAATTGGTTTTGTTGAATAAACAAGCTTTCTCTTCTCTCTTTTCTCTCCCAACCTCCTCTCCATCTTCTACTGTTCTTGCTCGCAGGCACATACGAAGGAAGGACAGAAAGAAAGATTCACGTGGACTAACTCATGAGACCGCTGCCTCTCAGGAATGTGGGATATCCGTTAAACATACGGGTTTTCCCCTGATAAGTGGGGCGACAGTTCGGAAACCCCTCACCCGTATGAGGTACGAGTGGTGCTCATGTACCGGAAAGAAAGTCTGGCCTCAGTCTGCGTCGTGTTAGCTGCGGCTGCACAGTCGGAGCCTCCAAGCCCTAACCCCTGGGGCAGTTGTTGGGCCTCCAGCCTGTCAGTGGCGCCAGTTCCTGAGGAAAAGCTTTTGTGGCCTCCCTTTGATGGGAGTGACGTGGGCGTCCCTGGTGCGGGCAATGCAGGAGGCACACATAGACACAGACACACACAGCCACAGACAGGAGGCACACATATATACCCACAGACAGGAGGCACATAGACATACACACCCACAGACAGGAGGCACATAGACATACACACCCACAAACAGGAGGCACATAGACATACACACCCACAGACAGGAGGCACATAGACATACACACCCACAAACAGGAGGCACATAGACATACACACCCACAGACAGGAGGCACATAGACATACACACCCACAGACAGGAGGCACATAGACATACACACCCACAGACAGGAGGCACATAGACATACACACCCACAGACAGGAGGCACATAGACATACATACCCACAGACAGGAGGCACATAGACATACACACCCACAGACAGGAGGCACACATACAAATATACACACACCCACAGACAGGAGGCACACATACACACCCACAGACAGGAGGCACATAGACATACACACCCACAAACAGGAGGCACATAGACATACACACCCACACAGGAGGTACATAGACATACACACCCACAAACAGGAGGCACATAGACATACACACCCACAGACAGGAGGCACATAGACATACACACCCGCAAACAGGAGGCACATAGACATACACACCCACAGACAGGAGGTACATAGACATACACACCCACAAACAGGAGGCACATAGACATACACACCCACAGACAGGAGGCACATAGACATACACACCCACAAACAGGAGGCACATAGACATACATACCCACAGACAGGAGGCACATAGACATACACACCCACAGACAGGAGGCACACATACAAATATACACACACCCACAGACAGGAGGCACACATACACACCCACAGACAGGAGGCACATAGACATACACACCCACAAACATGAGGCACATAGACATACACACCCACAGACAGGAGGCACATAGACATACACACCCACAGACAGGAGGCACACATACAAATATACACACACCCACAGACAGGAGGCACACATACACACCCACAGACAGGAGGCACATAGACATACACACCCACAAACAGGAGGCACATAGACATACACACCCACACAGGAGGTACATAGACATACACACCCACAAACAGGAGGCACATAGACATACACACCCACAGACAGGAGGCACATAGACATACACACCCACAAACAGGAGGCACATAGACATACACACCCACAGACAGGAGGCACATAGACATACACACCCACAGACAGGAGGCACACATACAAATATACACACACCCACAGACAGGAGGCACACATACACACCCACAGACAGGAGGCACATAGACATACACACCCACAAACAGGAGGCACATAGACATACACACCCACAAACAGGAGGTACATAGACATACACACCCACAAACAGGAGGCACATAGACATACACACCCACAGACAGGAGGCACATAGACATACACACCCACAGACAGGAGGCACATAGACATACACACCCACAGATAGGAGGCACATAGACATACACACCCACAGAAAGGAGGCACATAGACATACACACCCACAAACAGGAGGCACATAGACATACACACCCACAGACAGGAGGCACATAGACATACACACCCACAGACAGGAGGCACATAGACATACATACCCACAGACAGGAGGCACATAGACATACACACCCACAGACAGGAGGCACACATACAAATATACACACACCCACAGACAGGAGGCACACATACACACCCACAGACAGGAGGCACATAGACATACACACCCACAAACAGGAGGCACATAGACATACACACCCACACAGGAGGTACATAGACATACACACCCACAAACAGGAGGCACATAGACATACACACCCACAGATAGGAGGCACATAGACATACACACCCACAGACAGGAGGCACACAGACATACACACCCACAAACAGGAGGCACATAGACATACACACCCACAGACAGGAGGCACATAGACATACACACCCACAGACAGGAGGCACATAGACATACATACCCACAGACAGGAGGCACATAGACATACACACCCACAGACAGGAGGCACACATACAAATATACACACACCCACAGACAGGAGGCACACATACACACCCACAGACAGGAGGCACATAGACATACACACCCACAAACAGGAGGCACATAGACATACACACCCACACAGGAGGTACATAGACATACACACCCACAAACAGGAGGCACATAGACATACACACCCACAGACAGGAGGCACATAGACATACACACCCGCAAACAGGAGGCACATAGACATACACACCCACAGACAGGAGGTACATAGACATACACACCCACAAACAGGAGGCACATAGACATACACACCCACAGACAGGAGGCACATAGACATACACACCCACAAACAGGAGGCACATAGACATACATACCCACAGACAGGAGGCACATAGACATACACACCCACAGACAGGAGGCACACATACAAATATACACACACCCACAGACAGGAGGCACACATACACACCCACAGACAGGAGGCACATAGACATACACACCCACAAACATGAGGCACATAGACATACACACCCACAGACAGGAGGCACATAGACATACACACCCACAGACAGGAGGCACACATACAAATATACACACACCCACAGACAGGAGGCACACATACACACCCACAGACAGGAGGCACATAGACATACACACCCACAAACAGGAGGCACATAGACATACACACCCACAAACATGAGGCACATAGACATACACACCCACAAACAGGAGGTACATAGACATACACACCCATAAACAGGAGGCACATAGACATACACACCCACAGACAGGAGGCACATAGACATACACACCCACAGACAGGAGGCACATAGACATACACACCCCCAGATAGGAGGCACATAGACATACACACCCACAGAAAGGAGGCACATAGACATACACACCCACAAACAGGAGGCACATAGACATACACACCCACAGACAGGAGGCACATAGACATACACACCCACAGACAGGAGGCACATAGACATACATACCCACAGACAGGAGGCACATAGACATACACACCCACAGACAGGAGGCACACATACAAATATACACACACCCACAGACAGGAGGCACACATACACACCCACAGACAGGAGGCACATAGACATACACACCCACAAACAGGAGGCACATAGACATACACACCCACACAGGAGGTACATAGACATACACACCCACAAACAGGAGGCACATAGACATACACACCCACAGACAGGAGGCACATAGACATACACACCCGCAAACAGGAGGCACATAGACATACACACCCACAGACAGGAGGTACATAGACATACACACCCACAAACAGGAGGCACATAGACATACACACCCACAGACAGGAGGCACATAGACATACACACCCACAGACAGGAGGCACATAGACATACACACCCACAGACAGGAGGCACACATACAAATATACACACACCCACAGACAGGAGGCACACATACACACCCACAGACAGGAGGCACATAGACATACACACCCACAAACAGGAGGCACATAGACATACACACCCACAAACAGGAGGCACATAGACATACATACCCACAGACAGGAGGCACATAGACATACACACCCACAGACAGGAGGCACACATACAAATATACACACACCCACAGACAGGAGGCACACATACACACCCACAGACAGGAGGCACATAGACATACACACCCACAAACAGGAGGCACATAGACATACACACCCACAAAAAGGAGGTACATAGACATACACACCCACAAACAGGAGGCACATAGACATACACACCCACAGACAGGAGGCACATAGACATACACACCCGCAAACAGGAGGCACATAGACATACACACCCACAGACAGGAGGTACATAGACATACACACCCACAAACAGGAGGCACATAGACATACACACCCACAGACAGGAGGCACATAGACATACACACCCACACAGGAGGTACATAGTCATACACACCCACAAACAGGAGGCACATAGACATGCACACCCACAGACAGGAGGCACATAGACATACACACCCACAGACAGGAGGCACATAGACATACACACCCACAAACAGGAGGCACATAGACATACACACCCACAGACAGGAGGCACATAGACATACACACCCACAGACAGGAGGCACATAGACATACACACCCACAGACAGGAGGCACATAGACATACACACCCGCAAACAGGAGGCACATAGACATACACACGCACAGACAGGAGGCACACATACACACACAGCCACAGACAGGAGGCACACATAGACACACATACACACACAGCCACAGACGGGAGACACACGTACAAACATAAACTCACACCCACAGACAGGAGGCACACATGCACACATACACGAACAAGAAAGAAAAGAGAACAGTTGCAAGCCACAAAATACCTCTTGTAACCCTCATTACACTGTGAACACAAAATACCTCTTGTAACCCTCATTACACTGTGAACACAAAATACCTCTTGTAACCCTCATTACACTGTGAACACAAAATACCTCTCTGTTTCTGAACATACCACGGAACAGCAACTGGCGCTTATATATAACTGTGATGTGGTAGCGTAGGTGGGACGAAGAAATTACCCACAATTAGTCTAAACTTGTCCACGCATTTACAACTACACCAGTGGCGTAGGAAGATGCTCGGCTTTGGGGTGGGGGGGGGGCAAGCTCCATGCTGACAATGAATAACTTTCACATTCTTGCCTTCCCAGCATCTTTTTTTTTGGGGGGGCGGCTGCTCCCCTTGCCCCCCCCCCTGGTTCCTACGCCACTGTACAGACGCCTTCAGTAATTAAAGGCTGTGTACAGGCTGTTAGAGGGAAGTCATGCAGGGTAGAGCGAGTCAAGCGTGAACAGCGGCGCGGCAGGGGTGGCAGCGACTCCAAGCGAAGTGCGAACGACCACCTGTCGTCGTGGAAACGCAAGGAACTACACCACCAGAACTTAGGCTACCCGTGGGAGGTAGATGTTCGACACAAACGCCTAATGATGTCGCCTTTCTCAAAGGATACGAGGACGTCTGTGAGTTGATCCTCATAACAAAGCATGGGAGGATGGTGACACATCAGGGTGGTGTTTGCCTGGCGGGTGTACGTTGGTCATCCGGGTGAGTTCCACTGTGTGCTGTAAAGCAGTGTAGTCGGGTGAACAAAAAAACCACGCAATGTCCCTGGACTGGGACAGTGCTCGGTATCCGTGTCGCCAGGGGAGAGAAGTTTTCTGTCGTGGAAGGCGGCCCGAATGGGGAAGTAACGACGGACAGATGTGGCACCACGAGAGGAGAGTCATCGGCGTCCCCCGACTGTTGACCTCTGACCTGTTACTTACTTCATCTCAAGAACACAGTAACAACGGCCAGAGATCATTAGTGTGTGTGTGGGGGGGGGGGGATTACGGGAGTTAGCAGCACTGTAGCATCTGAAAGCACGGATGGTACAGAGACCCCTTTTACATGAACCAAATTGTTGTATGTATTTCTCAGAATTATACTTTTTCTTGTTGTACTTTCATATGTCAAAAAGTCTTTTGTTCAGAGAAAAGGGAAGCGGGGGGAGCGTGTGGGTGGGGCTCTATGATCTTTAAGTGACTGAAGTGAAAACATTATGTCATAAATGTCATCCACGTTCCCAGTTCCCGTGGCTAGTTTCTTGCATTCTGACCAGAAAAAACAAACAAACTAGAAAATCTTAACAATAACATTTAAATGTGGTTATTATTTTACAGTCCTCATAGATAGGCTTTGCCACAGTCAAACTGGATCTGTGAGCCTCTGGTTGCGCACAAGAACAGTCCACAGATGCACAGATGTTGTAAAACATTTGGCGTGGAGCATCAGTGCCTACTTCACAAAGCTACAAAAACATTTCGTCCTGTGCTCCCCTGATGGGTAAACGACAAAACAGTTGGAGTTAAAAATATTCTGTTAATTATCCCTGCATCCATATACCGGCCTAAGTGAGGAAAAAGAAGAAATGTAATTTTTGTTCTTGTAGCATTTCCTTCATGTTAGGATGTCCTGACTGCCATCGACAGGTTCATCAGCTTGGTCATGTCAAGGTGGCCTAACCTACATGACAACCTGAAGTGAATGTTAGAAGATTTGCTCTCAAATTTCCAAGATTACAACTTCAAGTTTTGCCAGTTTGGTCTCTGGGCAATTCGTTGATGAAAGTCTTGAAAGGAAAAGTACTGCCTGCCTTACGTAAACCTCTTTATTCCCCACTTCTGCAACACATCTCAACACATCCGCCACCCCGCCTAAACATCCCCAGTCCGTCCTTCTCATGCTGATTTTGGGTAGGAACTCTTTCCAAGCTCACCTCCACCCCTATCCGCCAAGACGAGAACTGCTGACGGGAAAAACTGACGACAGGTCTAAGATATCGTAAATTTGAACAGAATGAAAAAAACATCAACAGTGCTTATTTAAACCGAAAGAACGGGCGAGGGGTGAGTTGAGGTGGGAATAAAGGGGTAGGAGACGGCGTGCACGTGCACGCAGCTGCTTTGAGCGTTTTTCAAAAATGTGGACGTTGGGTCTCGCTGCCACAGACTGAGCACACCCGGTAGTACTCACGAAACAAAAAAATTAATAAGCTCTTTTGTGCGTAATCATCATCATCATCGTCGTCGTCATCATCATCATCATCATCATCATCATCATCATCATCATCATCATCAGTCAAGGCAGAGATATAGCGTGAAACTTAACTCGAGGCTTGTGTGGCACTCTGTCACTGATTGTTCTCATTGTTTTCGACAAAAGAAATAATCACAACAACATAGAATATTGTTGTTTGCCTCAGTTCAGTCCCTTTAGTTCAGACATGAATCCAGCTGCATGCACCTGCTTTAGGGAAGAGACATGGAAGCGTACGCGCGCGTGTTTTGTGAGTGTGTGCGAGAGAGATATAATTTTAAAGGGGTGAGCATCTTGAGCGGACCGGTCTGTAAGTCTGTATTCCTAGCTTCCGTGTCGCATTATTTATTGCAGCATGTGGTGGCTTTCACTAGAGATTATAGTCAAAGGTTGTGGTTGGGGAACTGGAGGCACGCTGAGCCAGCAGCTTCTACTTCCATGTATCACAGCAACAGTAGCACAGAAGGAACAGCGTGTCTGTCTGGGAGGACGCTCGGTGCTCACTCCTCTAGTGACAAGAGCAGTTGCCCTACCCCCCCCCCAACCCCCACTACCCACTTGAGACCGTCCTGAGGTTGAAGAAGGGAGGAACGGTTTTTAGAAGGAAAAATGCAGCCTTGACTCTCTCTCTCTCTTTCAAACATCACACGCAAGCCTGACATTAGTCCACGCATACTGTTTCCCCACATGTGATAACTCAAAATAAACAAGCTCATCCAAGCTGCTAGCAAGTTGTATCTCAGTCAAAAGTCTTCTCCCCAGCTTAGTCATTGATATGTTTTCTGTCCAAGAGGAGAATTAGTAGTTGTATTAGTAGCTAAAGTGGCGACCACATGACTGGGATGTCCACCAAGCTGCAGACAGCTGTTACTCGCCTCCTCAGTCTCGGCGCAGTATCCGTGATGCACGTGTGCTGTGACCGACAGGTCAAGGAAGCCAGCTGATGGCGGGGAGGTGGGTCTCGTGTGTTCTGGGAATTTTTGAAATCAAACGAAAAGTGACAATGAAGCAATTCTATTCAGTGAACGGAAAAGCGAGTGAAAAAATAATCCAGCCGCAACGAGGTTGGAAAAGACATAATAATAATAATGAAGATTTGTGTATAGGGCATATTGACACTCATAGAGAGCATGCTCTTAGCGCTTGAAACAAGGAAGAGACATGGACTACACGAGGGAGGAAGAATAAACAACAATACTGACGACAAACAGAAAACAAAGATGGAAAACACAAAAAGGCACCAAGTAACAGGAACAGAGAATATAGTGATTCTGCAGAGAAAGATGGTAGACAAGTAGCAAGAGCAGAAGGGGGAGGGTAAGAAGGACGAGCATTGTGTGGACTGTGTTAGGAGTAATGCTCAAGGAAGAGGTGCGTTTTCAGTGCAGATTTGAAGGATTCAGTTGTAGGAAGGTGGCGGATATTGAAAGGAAGAGAGTTCAAAGTCAAGGTAACATAACATCCGCATATCCACAGCACCGGAAATATTTTGGTCCTCGTCTCAAGCCTCTGGCTAATTGGACTTAAAGTTGTAGGGCTGACACTTCACCAACACAGTGAGGGTTGGCTGTCCTGGGTTCAGCTCTCGTCTCGGGCACCCTGTTCTTTCTCTGCACGGGGCATCTGTTTACAGGGCTGGCTACCTTGCCGCTATATAGCCAGCCTTAGCTGCTGAATCGGCGTAAAACATACATTCTCACCACCCCACTAACACATCTTATGCATTACAGCAGCTTACAATAGTCCCCTATACGCAGAGATTCGGTGCAATACTTCGATTGGCAGTTCGTCTCCTTTAAGCTGCTTCTGTGTTACTGTCTACACACGCATAATACGTGTGTGTGTGTGTGTGTGTGTGTGTGTGTGTGTGTGTGTGTGTGTGTGTGTGTGTGTGTGTGTGTGTGTGTGTGTGTGACAAATGTTCTTCTATCATAACTATTAATAAAAATTGTAAGTTTTTATGTAGTTTATCAACTGTAGCGAGTGTCCATGACATATCAAATGATATCTAAAACTATTTGGGTTCAAAAGTGAGGCTGACCTGCTAAACGCAAGAAAAGGAAACTGGTTTAAATTAATTTCTGCGGGGAGTGACGAGCCCTGACACGTGCCTGCATTCCTTCGCGAGATGTACGTGAGGACCATGTCAAGGCCATGAGTGAGATGATGTAAGAGTCGTTATCAAGGGCTTAACAGACCGAAATCATTCGTTAACATTCGTTATTCGTGTGTTAGCACTTGTTTACGATTCGTGAAGACAAATGTAATGGTTACAACTTATCATTCTTAAAATTCCGAAATAAATTATATAGTGTGGAGAAATTTGTCTCTCATTTAGTGCTGAAGTTTGGAAAAAGAATCAAATGAGTTATACTCAGCTTGAAGTCAGATGAAACCTTTCCCGAGCTTCTACCCTCGACCACACTCGCCATCTCTAATGTGTTTCAACGAAACACTCACAAGTCACTTGTGCCACTACTTTCAGAGATGATGTTAGAATACAAACCTCATGTGCACAGCCTGGGGGAAGTTTTGCATATTTGCTGTTGCTTTTGGCTTTGAATCCGAAGAAATATGTGCGCGTGTCCGTCTGTATCCTCCCGTCAGTGCCACAGAGAAACTCAAGACGGGAATTATTGGATTATTTTGAAGTGATGATGCCAAATGTCTGTACTCACGATTGTTTAGTAAGTTTGTAATGGAGACTGATTTTGCCTTCTCATAACAGGAAGATGTTTTATGGTGACCTTGCCTTCGGTTCCACTCATGTTGGGGTCAAGGTTTTCCAGGGTTTATCATCTTTGACCCTGGAGGTGACAACGGTTTGTCGTGCATTTGCCGCGTCTGCTCTTCAGAGAGCGAGTGGTGAGGGTCTGGAGACATTCCACCAGATGATGGCGATGACTAATGAGGACCACAGGTGTTGGCCTGCTGGTGCTTCTTGTCCTCAGGTCACGACTGCGGAGGGTTTGTTTTTTTTTTCCTGCTGACATCTATGTTTAGCTGTGATGGAGAGATAAGGAACAGTCTTCAAGGCTGACTCAAACTGAAACTGAGTTTAGAGTTGCTAGGAAACAGAACACACACTAGTTTGTTAATATGTTGTCATTTTTTAAGGAAAGACCTGATGGACTGACCTAAATGTACTGACCTCACTTGACCAGAAAACAACCTAAAGGTGTTTAATCCACTTATAAAAAAACCTTCGTGCCCAAAGCAGACCATATTATAGAGTTTCGATATTAAAAGTTGGCAACTGTATGAGACTTCCATCTTATAAGTAAACTGTTTTATAAGACATTTAATGTTAAAGGCTGGAATTTGGAGAAGTTATCGGTTTTGTTTTCTAAGTTTACAAAGCTATTAGAAGCCCTATTTCTTGTCTTGTTGATGACATAAACCTTAAGATAAGCATATAACTTGCAAGACGGGATTTTTCTGGGTTTGTTCAATTTACGATTAAAGCCACTAAATTGTATCATTCCTTCACTAAGGTGCGACCTGCATAAAAAAAAATGTTCTCAAATGTTGACATAGTTGAAAGAGGGAGGGTCCGTACTTCTTCAGTCACAACTTTTAAAGGAATATGAAAATGTTCAGTGGTTTTAACGTAAATTGAAAAACACGGGAAACTACCGTCTGGCGAGTTATATACTCACCTTAACTAGCGATGTTGATTTATTAATGAAGACACAACACCACATACACAGACGCGAATATATTGATTGTCGAGGGACATAACAGTGTTGAAGTAAACATGTATTGAAAGGAAAACCCTCGCTCACACACGGGTGTCGCATGTGTGTGTGTTTTATTTACTATTAGCAGCAATACCCGGCCTTGTCCGGACGACTGGCTGGGCGGACTGTAACACCGCTATATATATGTATATCATGATACATCATAAGGAAGAGAAGTGTCAGATGTCATGATGGAATCCAACACTTCAAGTCTACATGAACAGCAGAACTTGTCAAAATCATCGCCACTTATCGATCTTCACCCTCCCATCAACTTAAAGGATTGACCGGTTGTAGGAGAAACAGAAATGTGGTGGTTGTTAAGTTCACTTATCCATCGTTCCACCACCCACCCACCCAAACCAGTCACCCGTTCACATGGCCCAGAACTTTTTTTTTTTAATAAGATCGCATGCATTCATTTGACTATTTTAATGGCATCTGCCATTTCTTGGACAGGTTATAACCTGAAACTCATGGCGGTGCAGAAGGCATCTGACCGTCACGTGCCATTTCAAACGAGGCAGACCGCATGTCTTTGAGGTTTAGCGACCCATGTAGTGGTACATGTGTTTTCTGACACGATGCAAGGAAATCAAAGTGCGGAACCGTTTTGCTGAGAAACCCGACTGACTTCTGCATCCCCATCCCTTTTCCGTTTATTACAACTTTGCGTTTTATGTCTTTGTCTTTTATTATTCCTTTCTTTCCGTTCTTTGTTTAATTGTGCATTATTTTTTCTATAAATAATATAAAGAATAGAATGCCTCGGGCACAAATGCTCTTAGGTTACACTCTAAGGGAGATGACTGGTAGCAGGTGCGGTATGTGACTTTGACAAGATTATCTCTCTTTGTTACTAATACCGTAAACAATTATGCACTTACCAACACAATTTCTTCTTAGGAACATATTTCAGACGAGGAGCTGGAAGCTGTCCTTACATTTAAATACCTGAGTGCCATCTTCTACAGACTTTTCTCGGATACCAACACTCAGGCTATTGTGATGAAGACAACATCAGAAATTTCTTCAGCTGTTCTATACATCCCATAGAGAGTGTCAGTAGTGACAAGAAAAGGAATGAGATTCCGAAAAATGCCCTAGAATTAAAAAAGAATGTCAAAGAAAAAAGCAGGAAGGTCTATTTTAGCCCCGACTATACTTAGAAACAGAGGGAGGACTTCAAATAATTAAGGATGGAGTTGAAAAAAAATTGAAGAAGGGGAGCAAAACGTGGCAATTATAGAGGTGAGAAAAATTGTGGTTCTTAAACCCAGAAAGGAAACAAGAAAAAGGGATCTTGCAGGGGATATGGTGGCTAATTCAGGAGTGGGTGGGGGGTCTGGCAGTGGTTGACAGAGACAGAAAAAGCAATGTAAATGATGCACGTAGCTGTGGGGAAAATGAGGAAAAAAAAGTTATTGTTAAGCTGGATGGATGTTGTGTGCTTTATTCAAATGTGGATGGATTCTTAAAAAAAAGGGATGATTTTTTTGCAAGGATGGCTGAACTACAACCTAGTATTATTGCACGGACTGAAATTAAGCCTAAAAATCTGTAGGGTTTGTTCTTGAATAATAATCACATTAGAGGTGTGGCTTTGTATGTGGATAAAACAGTGAACGCGTGGGAGTGTCAGGTTGTAAACATAAATGATATGGTGTGTGTTAGAGACTTTGAAGGAAGGGAAGGTTCTGTTAGGATGTGTGTATCGTGGTCCTAATACTCGTAGACTGAAACCTTGGATTACCAGCATATAATTTGTACTGGGAACATGCTCGTAATCCAGACTACTCTTATATCAAAGCAAATTTTCCTATAAGAAATAATTGAAACAGATTTTTTCCATAACCCAAAAATATTCATGTAAAATTATTAATACTGTGGATGCCCCTTCTCAAAGTTATCAGACAATCCTCTGCCTGCCTTAAAAACTTTCTTCATTTTCTGTTGACATCCAGGGCAGTTTACTAAAGAGGTTGGTGTCCAAGGCCTTTGCCTTCTCGCAGGTTAAATTCTTGGTCACAGTATCACCTGCTAGCCGCTTCTCATTTATCCATATGAAAAGCAACTTTTCTACATCTTCCAGAACATGTAGCCGTTGCTTTGATGCTCTTGTGACTCCTTTTTCGGCATCTAGCCCCTTTATTTCTTCTTTTTTCTTCAATGTTGTGCAAATCGTTGACGTAGCCACATCAGATTAGAATGGATTACCCATCAGCCTTTCAATCATACGATGTTGACTGGCTGAGCGAGGCACGCTTGCTGAAATCCTACATGAGAGAATTACCCACAATCCCGCAGCAAGAGAGGTGGTATAGGGGTGGGGAGGAGAGGGCTCACGTGATGCTCCTATTGGGAACTCGTACGCATTTACTGAGTTACAATTTATTTTAAATGTTAGCTCATCTTGCAAAACCAGGTTACTTATAATTTGAGGTCCCACTGTACTGAGGAGAATGATAAGAACCTCTCTGAGCTGTTAAAATCTAAACAGGTACTATATAAAATGTGAAAAAATTGCATTCTTGGTGATTTTAATTTTCCATTGTTGGGATGGAAGATAGTCTGGAAGGAACAGGGAAAAGATTGTAAAACACTTTCAAGATGTGTTCCTAATGCAGAAGGTGAAAAAAAACCTACTATAGACATGATTGGGTGATTGGGTGTTCGTGTTGGTGAATAATGAACAATTAGTTTCGGAAGTGAGGCACCTTGACCCTGTAGGCAAAAGTGATCATGATCAGTTAACTTTTCAGTTGAACATTACATTGAATAATGAAAGTCAACATAGGAAGTTTGTATATAACTTAAACAAGGGTAAATATGATAGATTAAGCGACACTATTAGAAAGCATGATTGGTCAAGGGCAGTGGAGATGGATCATCATCAAGAAAGCTTCCCGTTTTCATTGCCGGTGCCGACGCCATGTCATCCCACGATGAGCTCCTTGTTGGTGTTGTCATCTCCCAGTTCAGCATTTAAGTCTCCCATGACACACAAGCCACCACGCCACTACAAGGTAAATTGCACTAATTGGTTGTGGCTAAACATATAATTATTCCAATATTTTCATTGATAAATGGTTCACTTTTCTAGGAAGGGAGGCACAGTTTTTGTCTTTTGCCTAGGGCACAAGACAGCCTTTACATGCAGAGACTTAGTATCTATAAAAATTCATTCATTCACTCGTTCATTTGTTCATTCATTCACTTATTTCTTTTCCCAAACCTTTCAAAATACAGAAACCAAAATGTTCATATTGTTCTTCATGTGGCACAAAATTCCTCCATGGTAACAACAAATTTGTTGAGTAGAAAAGGCACAGTAAAGTATAAGAAAACAAATGCAGTTTTTGTGCAAAAACAAAGGATTCAAGATGGAATCCTTCCACACCTGCATATTTTTGTAGACAATGTATGAAAGAAGAAATCACAAGTTTTACACAAAAAAGTACACAAAACTTGTCTGTAACAGGATACATCAACAACTTTTTCCTTTATGAAACTTTTCAAATAAATAGCAATAGAAGTAGGTGCTGCCAGAGTTTGTGTAAAGAGATTTTATCTTATGTCAGTTTGAGAACTTGAAATGTCTCTCTGAATCAGCTGACTTACAGCACTACTCACACTTATATGCCATCAACACTTCATTTCATATACAGAACATCATAGATTTTTAAAAAATAATCTTTGGTCTAGCTATCATCTAGGATTAGAAACATTATAGACATCAATTAACGAGGGATTTAGAAAAGAAAAAGCAGTTTTGTCTCTGAAGACTACAGACAACCCTTGACATGAAATTAAGTCTGTTTTAAGCGCTAAGAGCATTCTCTCTATGTGTGAATATGTGTTATAAAAATCTTCATTATTATTATTATAAAGCCTTTTGTGCAATAAAATTTAATTAAGTCTTGAGATTGATTATCTGTCTTACACTTTGTGCAATTTTTTTAATCCCACCAATTCCTTCTCATAACTACATGGCACTATGTCATCAGAACACATGAAATAAATGTCACCAGACTTTACAAACTTGACACCATCAGACAGTAAAAATATACATCCTCCAATGGCATGCGGTAGATGGCATGAGAAGCTGGGAGACTGGATGTGGATCTGTTGGATGGTATAGTGGTCGTAACACTGGGAAAGTGTCAAGATGAAAAACTTTGAGCAGATTTTTCAGATGATATACTCATCCTCCCTGTTGTTCTGAAACATATGTATAGGACATACACATGAAATTAAATGCAGGACATTAGATTCACACGACATTTCTTAGTTAAATGAAGGAAAGCTTGCACAATCACACTTTTCTAGGGGTATGATCCCCACTTATGATACAATACTCCTGGTCAGAGTAAATAGAAAAAACACATAAAATTAAAAAAAACGTACCAAGAACATGAAAAATCAACAGCAGACATCGAGTAAAAACTACCAACAGTGGTCAAGTCAAGCTATAGACATCATGCAATAATAGATAAGATGTTACAGTTGAGAGTAATATTTACATGCATATCTGAACACATCTTTAACTGATGTATTTCTGACACAAAATAAGTGAAGTGTAGGCAATATCTTCTATTCTGAGAGAAGGTGACACCAAAATGCAATAATCTGATGAGGGGCAGAGAATTCTAGCAGGAGCCTGAGAAGTTCGGAGAAACAACATCTGTCACCTTGTGTAGAGTTACCTATCATTATTGTCGACATCTGCCAAATCTCTGTGGCCTGTTATTTTTAACAAATATCCATTAAAGGTTGTCAAAAATTCTGTAAGAGGAAAAATAGGTAGAGAGTGAAGAGAGACAAAAGTTTCTTACCTGAAGGCAGCAAGGATCAAACAACATGGTGATGATCAGTAGATGATGTAGGCATCCTCAGTTCAGTTTCCCACAGTTTAGAGCCTTGAGCAGTAACATCTGACATGCTTACTTCATCCTGTTTCCTAACGCTGAATGCAAATGTAAATACTGAGTGTAAATGCCATGTGTCCTGATGTAAGCAGTGAGTGTACACAATGTCTTCCTGTAACCAGTGAGTCTATAGTCATAGTGTACTTCTTAGCTGATATCATTTGAGTGTCAAATATTGATGAAAACGTAAATATTGTGTAAGCTGTGACCAGTCTACACAGTGCAGTGTTTTGTGTAGACAGCAATGTAAATAAATCTATTTATAAATATACACATATCATCAGTACCTTTAGCAAACATGCTGCATCTGAATAAGTAATATTGAATTTGCATCTTTAGGGTTTTAAATACAAGCACAGCAAGTCTCTGCACACTTAACATACTTCACTAGCTCCAAGTTTTCTGCAATGTCTGTGCTTGCAACCTCAGAGTTCTTGTTGAATTCTGTCATATGGTTTCTGCCCTTAGCCTCAGAAGGACTGATGTTATGCTTCTGCATAAGGCCAGCCTCAACTGGGTCTTGCATATTGTTAGAGTCTGAGCTGTAGGAGTTGTATTAGCATGTTGCAGATCAGTAAAACAGGACCAACAACCAGCACACCACAAGAACATTAACTTAATAATAGTTTTGACAAGCTGATAACAACATGTAGTAGATTCACAAAAGCAAATAGCATCATCCACTTTGATAAACAATGATCAGCATGCAGAAGATTCAAAAGAATATTAACCATCCATCAAAGGAAGCAGAGCATTAGCAACATACACCAGGAACACCAACATTGACAAGAAACCTATAAGTAAGCCAAAATGAGAGACAAACAAGCATTAACTCATTGACAATTCTTCTTTGACCTTTGACCACTGCTACTCCGACCCAGATGAATTTGAAGCATTTTAAAAAAATAATAATGCCACTAAGCATGAAAGGAAGACCTATAAAATTATTATTCAATGAATATCCAATAAATATTTCTTTCATCAGCGATGTGTTCATTGGTGATATCATGCATGATTATTTAGATGAAAATCTCTGTTACCAGTAACAAGAACAGATTGTTATTGCTGACATATTCCTCCATCAGCAGAGCCCTATAAGCTCATCTGGGGATTCAAGACTTTTTCAAGCCTCTAAAATTTATCAAGATCAGCTGTCTTCATGTCAGCCATTGTGTTGCCATCATTTTTTAAAAGAATATAAGGCACATCAGGAAAAATTTTGATCTTGTTTAGTGTAAATAACAATCTCGATCTTCTTTTAATCTTGTTTAGTGTAAATAACAATCTCTTCTTTTCCTATTTTCTTGTTTGGGGGCATAACTCTCTTCAAGTCTGTTTCATCTAGTTAAATGACTGGATTTCATCCACTTTTTTGTTCACACAGGGATAGAGTAAAAATTATTGAAGATGACAGACATACTTGGGTGGCTTAGGCCTGATCGAAGGGGCTGGACATATTTGTCTTCCACAGACTCAAAGAACTAATACGCTATTTACATGGAATTTACATCCAATTAAGCTGTACAAGCATTTAATATGTGGTATGTTGTACAACAAGCTGCAAGAAGTAAATTCACAACACCACTGACACACTGTTAACAAATAAAACGGCAAGAAATTAACTGACAACCCATCCACTTAATGTTTATTTGAACACTCAGAAGTATTTAGTCATATAAGCATAAGCAAGCAATGTATCAGAAACTTCAACACACAAAAAAATATAACAAGAGCATTCTTGATACTCACCGAAGAGCTGCAGGCTCTATGATCTCGCTTGGCTCTTCCATCTTCTTCTGGATTAGGTACCGTTCCTACGGTCATATATAAAGTAAAGACTACATAATAACTGTTTAAGTAAATCTGAAAAAATAACATTAACAGTAGCTATCGAAGTAAAAGATATTAACTAGCTAAGTGTGTTAAAGACAGGTAAGGCCTAGGATGTTTGAGAAATGTCATGCAGGCCATACTTACTCGCCTCATGGACAGCTGAACATGGCTTGGGACATCAGGGATGATGTAAGCAACGAGATACTTCAATGCAAATACTATATGCTGTAATAAACAAGACAAAACACAGCAGCTATTGCAACACATGTGGTTCTCTACATATTTACTGCATTAAATGCATCCATTTAAATATTTAAATACAGTCATGGCACAAGGTTTCACAAAGATTGCTAACTGTAACTAACTTTTCCAGTTGTTATCTTGTTAACGTTTGATCTATCATTTCATTTGAAGGATATTCATGCAGGGTATTCATGCATCAGTGTAGCAAAATAGTTTAACACATGTACTCTTGCTGTTCCAAAAGATAACAAGCTTACAGAACACTTTTAGCACAAAATTGTAAATGAAGGGGGAGATAATTGTGCTGTTAGCCATGTTCTTGCTTCCCAAGCTCCTTCATCTCTGCAAAGCATTTGCATCCTTCACAATATCTCCCTTCACACCACCTTCCTTCCCATTACCTCCCTTCACACCACCTTCCTATATGTTAACTCCCTTCACAACATTTTCCTACATTCTTCTTTATTTCTCAGATTACAAAAAACATTATTAATAGCTATATAATATTGTAATAGCATAATAATAATAAAATTGTAACTTTTATTGTATCATCAGTACAGAAGTTAAATGTATTTGTGCAACCACAATGATTCATCGCCGTTATAAAAATTTACCTCAAAACCAATGACAATAATGAGTTTTCCGATTGTGGAATAGGATGATCCCCAATGCGATGTGAAGGCGATGATAAAAGCGTTAGACACCACACCGCAAAAGTTCACAAACAGCAGGATATCATACCACATTCCTGTTGACACAGAATGGCAGAATATCATAGAACATTTCAAAGGACATTAAAATTCAGGAAACTGCATTTCTGTGAATATTTTATAGCAGAACAGCATATTTCAAAAGACAATAGTTTATTCCTTGTTACTCCTTGAGGAGCATAGGGCCGCAATCAAAAGGCAGTAAATATTGTTCATGTGCTATGTTAATAGGACTTCAATTTCCTAAATCCAAAGACAACCAATGACAAACAGTTATAGTAATATATAAGACTGTTGGCTTTGTTTTAATTAACTGATTAACTTATCTTCAAAATTAGTCCTGACCACAAAGGATAGTATATACACACACACACACACAAACAAATATATACAGATACAGGCACACACATATACACACACACAAATATATACAGATACAGGCACACATACACAAATATATATACCGATACAGGCACACACATATATATATATATACACACACAGGCAGATATATCTACAGACGCCCCTTGCCTTGCTTGTGTCACACCAAAGAGACATCTTTTCTCACCTATGTCCTGCGCTACAAATGCTACAGGTCTGCGGTACCACCATAAGAGGCGCAAAGCATCCACACGTATGTCGAAGAGGTTGGTCAGCAAGGCCAAGAGAGGTGCCAGAGGAAATGAGGTGGCAAAGAGCTAAAGAAATAAAAAAAAAAAATCTCACTCAGGTTAAGGTTCCAGTTAATTTTTGAACACTAATGAGTGGTAAAGGGAGAAAGCAAACCTATGAACAGGACACCCTACAACATTCTGGGCAGCAAATGTTCATTCTTCTTGGTTAATCTCAAACATCACTTGAAGTCACAGAGGGAAGCACAAAATGTTGCTATTTGTGTCTAACTAGGATGCACAAGACACAACCACCAGAGTAGAGAGAACTGTTTGATGTTTCTAAGACAACACAAAATATCTGCATCTATTTTTGGCACCATGACACCATTTTACTAAATGGAACTGTTTGATGCCACTAAGACAACACAGCACAAAAGACAGCTCTCTCTAAAACAGGGTTAAGTTATCTTTGGTAAATTCAGTGAGGGAACAAAAGTTACATTTCATTAGCCTGAGTAAGTCTCAGGTTAAACATTTCTGCATAAAATTGATAGCCCAAGTAATGCTTGGGGTTAACCAAAGAGGTTAACCACATACATTTCCCTACTCACCATCAAGAAACCATATTGGAGAATTTTCTCCATATATTCATCAAAGGTGAAATCCCCCAGCTTGGGTTTCTTGTGCTCATGTTGTAAAAACTGTAAATGTGTGTTTGCAATTATTCCTGATGCCTCCAAATCATTTATCTGATTGGATGATCTCAAACATGCACATTTGCTTTGGAAGCACAGGCACCAGTTAGGATGTTTCCTCAGCAGCTTAATAACACCACTGTTGAAGACAAACAAACAAAGTAATCAGTACAACTTTCTGGTGAAAAGTTTCATAACCATAACATCATAACACTGAAACAAAGTAAGTGGAAGCTTTTAGAACTATGTTTCATAACAAAAATGGTAACGGCATCAAAATGCAATAAAACAATGACAAGTTATCAAGAACACATCACGGGAGGAAGTACATACTCACACAATAACAACATCCGTTATAAACTTTGGCAAGGGTTTCATCAGCATGAGCACAAGGATTTGGAATGACAACTGAGCCATGCAGCTGCCCTCACAGCTATCATCATACTTGTCATCTTCCAACAGACCTAAAGAAGAAAATCTCTGAAACAGCAAAGAGCAACAGAGACAGTTTCAGCTGCGTTATTACTAAAGGTAAAAGACCTTCAGCAACATGTCCTGTTTATTTCAATTATAGCATAGCCTCTTCTCCATTGCAAAAGAGTTTATTTTAAATGTGATGCTGGAAAATTCCTTTCGGTATGACTGATCACCTTGAATATTCATTTCTGTATGCCTATAATCTTGTCCATGTCTACACACCAGTGATATTTGTTAAACATGTCTATATGTTGATACTAGTAATCTCCGAAGTTCTTATTTATATGTTTGACAATAGTAAATGAAATTTAAAGATAAAATGGAGTGGAGTGCAATATTTTTTAAATGATTGGGTTCAGCTCATTACAAAGTTCTAATTCCCTGAACCTAAGGGAGAAAACCCACTGGTTAGATGATGTAAATAATCCTGTTTTAACATAATATCACAGATTTGATGTTCCCTGCACAACAATATTTAAAGGTTTGTATTGTGGAAGGGGTCTAATTATTTGCTTATATCTGAGGAATTAATATCTCAAATCAGTCATGAACATTTATTTAAACAGGTTTCACCCTTGTAGATCTTTAATGTCTAAATCTTTAAATGCTCAACTGCATTTGCTCTCCAATGCAGAATGACTTAAGGGTTCTCTCCTTTGATCCCACTTTGTTGTTGTTTGAGTTTTTGTGAGCATATGCGTGTTCATATTTAAAGAAAGTTGTTTTAGAGAACTAAGTGCTGTTTACCTCCTGATGTTTGAAAGTCCCTCCCATTAAACTCTGAAGTCTTCAATATCCATCTCTCAAAGAACATCACAAAAGTGTAGTATCACAAGTTAGCTTATTCTTTTAAAAAATTGTCACTTACTCCCCGGAAGAAGGCAATGTAGTAACAAGAGGCATAGCTGTTGACAAACTGGAAAGCAAACAACTTAAAGATGAGGGCATCATCAAACTTGGTTTGGGTGCGGTGGTTCTCTGTATTAAAAAAAAACAAGTAACAAGGAAAATATCATGGCTGGGTTTCTGCACATTTGCAAAAGTAATCTACAGATTGAAGCAGCACATACAGCTACATAATTTACAGACTTGGAGTGAATTGTAAAAAAATAGGATGTGTTCTAGGTAAACATCAACAAAAGCAGGTTAAAACAACAATATTAAAAAATCCTACTCACCCCATTCAGTCAGCTTTCTGGCCAACCATGTGTAGAGCTGTGAAAATAAATGTCAAACATCATCACATCAGAATTTCTGTATCATGTATCTTTTCCTCATTCTCCTCTCAGCCTTCTGTTCACAGTATGCACAGAAATAAAAATGTGAATTTATTCACTCAAAGTGCAGCTTTGCTCTCCACTGTCCACTTTAAAATCTTTTACCAGTAATGACCCCTTTCCCTTAAAGAAGTTAACATAGGATGATTTTATTCACCTGGAAATAGGACCCTTGTGCCACCATTTCTGGTAGCATCAATGAATTGCTGACACTTAGTATTAGTAGAATTTCTCCTGTTCCAGGAACAGGCATATTTAATATTTGCAAAACATTAAGCAAAAGGTTCACAAAAGACTGTTAGAACCTTGATGTCTTATTGCCTAGACTGAGTTCAGTTTTGCAGTAGAATTTTTTACTAATTGGCCAACAAAGCTCTTGGAAGGTGTTATATTTTTTGTTCATTTTTAACTCCTCAGCAGTGCTGCACCTTGACTGTAATGATATGACAGATAAAATGTTTCTGAAATAGTAGCACAAGATCCACACCACCACCTAAACTTTCCAAACAAGGGAATATTTAATCATAGAGACTGAAGTCACCTTTCCGAGTATGAGAATGGAGACAGCATTGAGAACCGATGATACCACAGTGGCTAGCATCAAGCACTGTGCACCTCCAATATCTGGACAATAGTCAATGCTGATGATGACTCGATAAATGATGACACCAACAACACTTCCTATCACCAGCAGCACCTGTAGTGTGTCGTTCATCACAAAATTTAAATCTGTATGTGATATGCTCAATATGCATAATCTGCATATTACCCTGAATAAAGTGTTCTAGTCTGAATACTAAAATATGGATTTAGTTTGGGAGGTCTTTAAAATAAATGAAGACCCAAAGTTTCTAGAGCAATGAAATATGCATTTGTTATCTTTCTTATCATCCTTATCTAAATATGCTTTAAAATAACTATATTACATATACAGTACTATTATTAAAATGCATACAAATACTCAGTCATGTTCATACTATTTCTCTGAACTTCTCATCCCTTACTCTCCGTCCAGACAACTACGCTCTTCGTCTGACGACCGTATCCTAACTGTTCCTGTCACCAGAACAACAACATACGGTCACAGGACTTTTGGCTACTGTGCTGCGAAACAATGGAACTCTCTTCCTTTCCATATCCGCCACCTTCCTACAACTGAATCTTTCAAATCTGCACTGAAAACGCACCTCTTCCTTGACCATTACTCCTAACACAGTCCACACAATGCTCGTCCGTCTTAACCCCGCCCCCTTCCCTCTTGCTACTTTACCCATCTTTCTCGCAGAATCACTATATTTTTCTGTTCCTGTTACTTGATGCCTTTTGTTTTCTGTTTCGTCAGTACTGTCGTTTTCTTTCGTCCCCTGTGTTCTGTATCTACTTAGTCCACGTCTCTTCCTCGTTTTAAGCGCTAAGAGCATGCTCTCTATGAGTGTGAATATGCGCTATTAATATCTTCATTATTATTATTATTATTATTATATGAAAAGTATTCACCATAAAAAGAAGAACAGAGGCAGAAAAGGTGAATTTGATGATCTGGCGTTGGATTGGGTAATACCACACTTCATCCTCAGTGACAGGATCCTAAATGAAAAGTTAGCAATCACCAATCACCAATAGTAATGGTTCACTGAAAAGTCAATAAACAATACCATGTTAAAATCTAGATAAAACTACATCCACAACAAATTGCATGCACAGCTACTTGGCATTTGGACAGTACATATTTCTATTAACATGCTGAGTCTGGGTAGTAACAATAATAGTCATCAACCCATCATGTCTCCACCCTGCACCCACTCCTGCACTTGGCTAAGCATGGGTGTGTAGCAGATGGAAAAAAAACATGAGGAACTGAAATGAGGAAAAACTAGACAAGAGGTACACCCAACATTAAAGGGCTAGAGTTTAAGATGAAAATTCTCCCTAGGAATTTCTTGCCTCTTCCCTGGAATCACAATGAAGAATGGACAGATTGACACTATAGTTTTAGTTTTAGCAATCCAAACTGGTTGCTGGTCCAGCTACAGGGATTTTGTGTGTGTGTGTGTGTGTGTGTGTGTGTGTGTGAAGCAGATCAGTCCAATTCCACTTTCGGGCATTCCTGTTAATACAGTAGCAGTCAGAACCATGCAGTAAATAGCCTGGGCTCTAGTACCATACCTGAACTGCATTTAAACATTTGAATATTGCTGTTTACTAAATGAAACTGTTTCTAAAATCTTGTTATTGTGAAAGTGCTAGAAACTGAGAAATGAAAACTTTTTTGTGTATAACTGTTTTCTTGCTGCATAGTTTACTATTCATTAAATAGATATGCTTCAAAATTCTACTTACATGTACTGTTGTTCTCTGGTTTGAGTTTTTCTTATTTATTGCTTAAAAATTCTATGTCTACTGCAAACATTTCTCACACTGTTTAGAAATGGTGAGATGAATTTGTTTAGTTATCTTTCTGTTATAAATATAGACAGTATAAGAAGCAAGTTATAATACAAACAAGGCAGTGAGATATACAAGTTAAAGGGTTTATAATCTCCCCTGGTTTTATTTTCTGTCATCATGTTCATTAGAATAACAACAATTCTCACATAATATTAGGGCATGACTATTACCATAACCCAGCTATTAATCCCACTAATATAGCTTAAAGCTTATGAAAGTCTTTAATTTTTCTATCTGAAAATAATGACCATCACCTTTTTTTGTTTTGTGCCAATGAATTCTGGCCGATCAGGCTCGTTAAGCTCAAACTGTTCCACATCCCATTCATAAGCAAGTTCAGCATTCTCCCTTTTCCACAGCTCCAAGAAGATGGTACCTAAAACATCGATTTTTGAAAGAAATAAGTTAAAAGTCCTTGACTGAGAATATCATGATGCAGCAAAGAAAACGAATTGAAGCAAAATATAATAACCCAAGGCTGACTTACCCCAAATGCATATCACCAGCCCAAAGTAAGGTGTCAGACTGTTGTCAAATGACCTCTTGAAGTCATCAAAATATTGCTTGAATGACTCTGTCAGTCTGGAAAACAATATGTTAAGATAATATAAGAACAAAAATCTGAGCACAAAATGCATACATAAGCAAAGTATTATTTATTTATGGTAGTAAACATAACAACCAAGACATCACAAACAGGCTAAATGATCCTATAAGCTAGTGGCTCTAGGGAAGTGAGGTATTAGTGGTTTACTGTGTCAAGGCATAATTTGTTCATTCATTTACTCATTTGTCCCTTGAGCTGGTACCAGCTGTTGAGGGGAGCACATGGATACCCACAGCACCTGACAAGGCCCGCCACTCAGGCCTACAAGGTGATGGTGAGCAGGATCTGTATCAGTTTACCTCAGTTTTGTAAACCATGGCATCGATCGACCTCCTTCCAATTGGTATCTTGGAGCATTCTTTGACAGAGTGTCATGCCAGGTCACATGACCAGGTTGACTGTTGCTAGTTAGGGTCCCTGGTGTCCTACGAGTGTGGCTGTCGTGCATCACAACCTTTCACGTCACGGCCCATCGTCTAGAGGGTAGGTGGGGTAGTGTGTCGGGGCCCAGTCGTGTTGCATGGTATGTCAACAGACTGGGACGCTCGATGGGGTCAGACACAGAGAGGACAAGCTAGCTAGGGTGGGCAGTGTAAGCGTCCTTTTTGTCCAGTGTAACGACTGGCAACCACCCAGAAAGCCGCATATCGTCGTCGCCTGTTGAAACGTGGGTGGCTTTGTCGGGTGTGGGTTGTATAACGCAATGTGTGAATGTCCTGCAAGTGTAGCTGCACAAATATATTTGCTCTGCGACAACTGCGTTTCGTGGTACCATTGTCCACGGATGGCCTGTCCTGTTTATGCTAAACCTTTGCCAGCCTTCTCTAGCCCGGTTTATTTATTTTTTTGTATGTACGGCCCCGTGGCTGCGACCTGGGTAGTGATTGGCTGCATGGATGGTGGGTATTGCTGAGGGTGAGGGGAACAGGGTGTGTCAGGGGGTGCGCTTAGCCGAGGCCCGTCAGGGTTGACGTTAGATGGTTTCTGGGTGTACACTGGTGTCTGATGATGGCATCATGTCTCTGTACGTGTATAGTTTTCATTTCTTAGTCTTTGTTTTGTTAAATAAACATTTATATCATCAACATATATATATATATGTGTGTGTGTCTTTCTGTCCACTGATGATCGACTGGCATTGTTGCTCATCGCGGCCGTGATCAAGAGACTGTTGAATGTGTTGGGTATGAACATGTCTGAGCAGCACGTGACAGTGACAACCATGCTTCACAAAAACTCTTTGGTTTTATGTTCTCTGTACGAGTTGTTTACGGAGCATCCCACACAAGAACTTGTTCTCGAAATCCTCCATATCGGAAAGCAGAGTCCACATTTCACAGCCATGAAGCAGGATTGGTACTATGGGGGACTTATACAGGTTGTACTTTGTACTAAACCTGATGTTATGGCCATAATAAATATGTTTTTAATTTGTAGTAAACCTGATATTATGGTCATACAATATGTGGATGGCTGCATGGGCCCAAAGTTCTCGTTCCACCACTTTTTGGCGTTTTCCTGATAAATCATGTACCCTTGTGGTTAGTGGGGCGGAAGAGTGTTTCACTCAGGAGCATGCGAGCCTCAAAACAGCAATCGTTTATACACTGATCACAAACAGCACTTGCCCAAAAAACATCTCAAGCCAAAATTAAGTTACTGTTGGTCATTGTTTTGCATAGAAGTTGTCTCTTGTTTACGTGATTCATAGTTTTGGTCTTTGGTCAACAGTGTTTCACAAAAGCTTCTTTAGTAAATAATGTATATTACTTATAGCTCATGAATTCAGCTTAAACCTACAGTCAGTCTCATGTTGCATCAAATCTATGAAGGTTATAGTCAACCTTGGTGAGCAGTTAGTATTGATCATCCTACTATAGTAATTCAATAGCTAGTCAACTTTCTTTTACACATGGTACTTACCAAAGAAAGCTAACCAGGGTGTAAAAACTACAGAAGAAAATACTCAAGATGGATTCAAGACAAACCATCATTTGTTCGATACTTGTTCCCGCACACCTTTGTGAAGTTCAGTTAAATAACAAGAAAAATATAACATAAGGACAACTTTAAATGAAATGTTAAAATGGTATCAATCCAAATTATGGATATTTTCTATACGTACCCTGTCTGATTTGATCCACTGGTGTAGGAAGAGTTATCTGTTATGCTGCAGTCATTGACAATAAAGATATGAGCACCAGCAAACAGACAATTATGAAAAAATACCCTCTCCAACAGTCACAATATTTTCACAAATTCTGAATTAGTGCTAACTGATATGTGAAAACAATATTATTAAAGTATATCAGTAATATTAGTAAATCCTGCAATGTCATAAAGAAATGTTGTGTCAAAGTATACATACTCTGAAAATTAAATACATGTGTTACATATTAGCACATCTCTTGTTAACGTCTCCCATATTTTCAAAACTTTCACAGATCCTACCTTTCATAGAGGCCAAATATGAAAACGCTGATTCCAAACAGAGTCGGAATCCATAAAGAGGTGACAAGCAATCCTGACCATGCAAAGTACAATGCAATTCGCTCTCCAAAGTAGTCTCGAATCTTCCACATTGGCTGGAACTTGAATGGCTTTGGCCATGTCTCATCCAAGTCTTTGCGTGGATCTGATTCCAAGGCAAGTTTACCTTGTCCCTCTGTTTGTGCTGAAAGATAGTTATCTCCTCTGACTGTGCTTTTCTCTGATTCTTCATGTAAACTGAAGGCGTCAGTGAAAGTGCCATCCATTAGGAGATGTAGAAGACCTGGCAAAAGTTAAATTTGTATGGCTTTAGTGACAACAGTCTGTCTAGATAAGACATTCAGATTTGTACTGTACACAGAAATATACTTGGAGTCACAATTTCACTGAAAGAGCAAAGGTGAAACAGCATGCATACATACTTAAAGGTTGCTGAGCCATATTTTACCATACCTGTCATCTGTTTAAAAAAAAAAAAAAGGGGGTGGGGATGGGTCATTGGAGGGTGAGGTGTTGGCGATCTCACTTTTCTTGTGCCCACCTTTTGTGAGGGTGGAAACTCTCTCCTCTCCCTCTCACGGCTTTACCTTTCCCCAAACCTCTATAGTCAGATAACTAATCCCGACAGCTGGTTTGACTATTAAACTGGCATGTCTGTGGGTTTTAACACCAGAACTCTGGCTACATATGTCGAGGCTTAGCCCCAGCAGACTTCCACATAAAGCAGTGGTTTTCAAACTTTTCCAGACGAGTACCACTTTCGAAAATTCGAAGTAACCGAGTACCACCTCCCAACCCTACATACAGTTCCCATAAAATATATATATATATGTATACATTTTTTTATTTAGGCGCATGGTGCTCATGTACCATCCATCATAGCTTTGCGTACCAGTTTGAAAACCTCTGACATAAAGCATGAGTGCATTTCACCAGCTTTAGTGCTCTAAATACTCAGCTACTCACTTTGCTGACTCTATACCTCACCCTCATTTACCAAGTTTAAAACTACAAGGTTAATGGCATTAAACAGCAGGACTGCTTGAACAATCTGTTATAATACCTTTCTTTCTCTGTGGTGTATCTTTCTGGTCTGCCGCATCATCAATGTTCAAATTGATGAGAATATGGTATGTCTGCAAATATTGTCCATAATTTAATAGCAGAAAATTTATTTCATGAAATATTTATTAACATTACAATGGAAATAACTACAACTGAAACATTTTTGAAATTTATGTAAACATATTCAGATTAGTGACTGACTCAGTGTGGAATATGTAAACAAGCATGTGTACATGGTATGTATGCTTGTGGTTTTGTATCCGTGACTACACATGATTGTGTATTTCTTTGTTTGTGTATCTGTGTGCATTATTTGATCTTTTCAATCCACAGACTGGCACAAACAAAAGATACTTCCTGGATATGCTTAATATATTTTAAGGCTACATTTTGCACAGCAAGTGATTAAACTTGTCTGGGTGGTTCCTTGAGTAACTGAACTATAACATTTACTTACCAGTAATGATCGAACAGATGGGCGAAAAAATTTGTCTGGATTTTCATATCCTTCAAACTTATCTATCTTGTTCATGGAAAATCCTGTAGTGATGAAATCTTCTGCAAGTGGGCAAATATTTAAAAAATAAGGTGTTGCTTTTTATTAAACATTCTCTCTCTCTCACTCACACACATGCACACACATGTAGAGGAGGAAACCAGGATACCCAGAGAAAACCACTAATTGTCAACCCATTAAACAGGTGTCACATCCAGAAAGAGGTCAGAGCAGAGATCTGAACATACAAAACCTGATTCTCACCGTCATAGTGACAGGCACTTTAGCTACTGCACCACCTCACAATGCATCACAAAAAAGAATCAGATATGTGTATTTTCAATCCTAATTGTTTCTCATGTATACTTTGATGTCCAAAGTTTGCTGTTTACTAAATAGGAAAGTGGACAATAAATATAGCTGACAACCAATGAAATTTTCTTTTTTGTTGAGACAACATTTCAGACATCGGTAAAAGTGTAATTGCAAAATTCTATTTACATTTGTATTCAAGATATAAATATTCAGAGACTGTTTTTGGAACAACACTCTGCATGGCTACCACCAGTACTAAAAACTTACAGAACATCTTACCTTGATTATCTGTCTCAAAATACTTCTTCAGTTTTTGGAGGCATGATTCATTTTCAGAGGAAAGTTGTAGACACTGCAAATAGGAAAAAGACAAATAATTTTTTTGTAATAAAACAGCATTTTTGGGTCCCATGTTAGATCAAGAGTCCAAAAATAAACATTATTTTACCTGAGACATGTATCATTCAGAACAGTTATTTATCATCTTCATTCAATAGTTTTCTTATTTAACAAGCATATAAATGTTTTGTTTATAAAATTTTCATCAAGTTTTCATTTGGTTCATGACTACAATATATACTTAGCTTTGATGATGCAGTAGTAAGTAGAAACTTACATGAACAGTCAGATACCTTTTTATCTCATTTATCTAGAAACCTTGAATTCAAAATCTCTACTAAATTTAAATACAACCTTGCAATCTATTTTATAAGTACATTATATATAGTTATCCCAGAATTGATGTTACCTAGGTAACTTCCACATGCATATATACACTACAGGCCTGTGCGAGGAGTATACAATATACTTACATTTTCATTACCATCTTAAACTTTACACTCTGCCTCTTCACACACACACACACACACACACACACACACACACACACACACACACACACACACACAAAATACAAAATAGTACATACGTCTTTAACTGGCATCTCAAACTTGACTCTCTCTGCCTCCAGACATAGCCGTTTGAAGGGACAGTGAAGGCAGGTATACGCTACTTTGTCAGCAGCTGTGGTCTGTACCATAAAACCCTCATTTTCTAGCAAAGTGAAAAACTTTCTTCTGAGTTCATCCTGTCCTTTGTGTTTTTCTTTATTCCTGTCGTTTGCATCTTCAGTGCCCTCCAAAGGTCTGTTCTTGTGCACCTGGAGAAAATGATATTGCAAATTATTTCCTTGTTTGTAAGTCTATTTTGTGAGATATAAAAACATCTTTAAATTAATTTAAAGAACTATGTCTTTAATGAAAAAATTAAATTATAATTTCCTGATTTAAAAGTAAATAATTTGCACTTCATGAGAATGGATTCCATGTGGTAAAATCTTACCAGCACAAAGTCTATTCGCTTTTTTTCTGGTGACAATTTTGAGCACCTGAAAAAAAATCAGCAAAAGCAGCAGCTGTATCTCTTTGAAATACATGAGATGGAAACACCAAGTCATAAATCAAGCCACAAATCACATTTCTTCTGAAAAAAATATTCCTGAGTATAAGCACGAGTATGAAATTTTATTCCAGCACTTGAGATTTCCTCTGATTTTAAAGGTAACAGGTAAAAACAGACATCAGCAGACCTGTAAGAGAGTCTATTCAGGCCAAGTTATTGTAGAGCTCGTGACAGTATTCCTTCATTCTGTCATCATGGAAACTTTTAATAAAAGCTAAAAATTAATTCACAAGATTTGTTGAACACCAAATTACTTGTTTTATCAGTTCTAAGCCACAGATGTGAAGACAACATTGTTGCTATGAGAAGTTATATAGTAGCTGACCATTTGGTGTTGAACCCTGAATAATCAATCAATAAATCAATCACATCCCCTGAAAAACTTAAAAGCCAATTTGCTCTTGGTCAATAAACAAATAACTGTATGCCATTACTGAAAGCTTCTGTTTTAAATACTTATTGGATTTTGATGAGCACAACAAAGCTCTGCAGCAGTGTTACAAACTTGTGAGATTGGTGCCAGGCTGTGGGTTTCTGCGTACGTCTCATTTCCAGTATGTCACACCCCACAGTACCAGTAGCCAGCATCCTAGCTAAAGTATGTGCTGTATAGTACATTGCCCATCGTCATTGCCAACGGCTCAAACGCAAGCAGGTAGTTGCAAACTTGCAGAGATTGGCCAGAGGAGAGAATCAAAATCAATGCCTGTTTCCATAGCAACGGTTTCCATCCACCACAGCTAACAAGACCAGCAACAGCGGACTCGAATGAGAAATAATCAAAAACATTACTAGGCCATGAGTGAGTGAAGTATGCCCTGTCTGATGGCTCTAGGCACTGAGTCAGGCATCATGACCAACTTTCACTGAATCAGCAGAGCTTTTTTCTGATCATCATTAATATTCAGTTTATTGTTACAATCATGCAAGACTTAGGTGTGAAGAAAGATTACTCTAAATTCTGAAAAATGGTGCGTGTCATCAGATGCAGGGCTGACGAGAATGAGGGACTTGGGGGGGGGGGATGCTGTATCCAGGCCTCTGGTTGTGAAGGGGACCTGGCCTTGGTCAGTAGATTTTTTTTCCTTCTTCTTTTCCTTTTCTTTTAAAGAAAGGTTGACATAAAATTCCGCACTCAAGCTTGATCCTTTAAAGTCACGTTTCCTCCCAAACCACTCACATGTAAACAACTCTATGTTCAAGTAGTGATGTAGACCCTAGTGCACTTGTCCTGATGTTGAGAACAGAGCCACAAATATCTAGTTAAATAGTGATCTGATGATCAAAGGATTAAATAAAGTTTGCAACTCTTTCCAAACACACTCCTCAATATCTCCAAAAGTCATATAAATTATGGTCAGCAATCTATCAGACTGTCGGCTGACATACACCCTGGTGGTTGCATAAAATGTTCTCAACAGTCCACAGGACTGCATCCAAAGTAACATTCAGTGCTTGTGTGCAAAGCACTTCACCCACACCATCCCATCAGAAAATCTAACGGCTCACACCTGACAAGATTTATTTTGCATGCTTTACAAATTGCTCCAATCACCTTAAGCAATTAAATTACATGAAGCAATTACTTTTCACAAATATCATTCATTTATATGCTCTTAACATTGTCCGCATATATTTGAATCAAAGGGGTCCATTCTCCCGATGTCTAAGCCTTGTGTCTATGGCAGCCACATTTGTGTCTGAAGACAGGCCGAGCAATGTGAGGTGTTCTGAAGCCAGCACTTACATGAGTTTGCATTCTGTCTACATCACCATCAACTTTCTGTCTATATTCTCACTACATCACTGTCAAGATTCTCTCTACCTTACTGTCAGCCTAAACATAGGTGAATAAGAGGGAATGCATTCTTTGTGAAGAAAAAGTGCAAAATCAGGATCATCAAGTCTAACCTGCTGTATAATCAAAATCTAATCTGCTTCAAGAAACATGCAGCATGCTTATGGCTAAGTAAGAGTAAGAGTCTCACACTTGTGCACATGTAAGAAAAAAAATATCACAGGCATATGAAACAGAAACAAAAACTGTTGAACTGAATATATTCACACACAAACACAAGCATCATATACATGCACACACATATATTTGCAGCACAAGTCTCTCAATCTCTCTCTCTCTCTCTCTCACTCACTCATAACATGACTCACTCTTATTTTCTCATACACAAAAAAGTGAAATTGGTGAAACTCACACCCGATCAAAAGGTGACTTTCGCTTTTTGTGCTTTTTGCGGTGTCGATATTTGTGCATACGTGAGAGTGCTTGAGATGCACTACTAAAGCTAATGCCCTGGTGATCTTTAAAGGCAACACCATTCTTCTCAACGGCTCTGATATCTGACATGGCTGAAGTGCAGGTCTCACCAAACGGTCTCTGATGGGTCAAAAGTCTTTATCTGAAATATATAACAAATTAGTTAGTTGATTTGGATAAACTCTCACCCTGCCAAATCTAAGATTAATCACAAGTAAAATAAGATTCATCCCTTTATTAACTTCATCTCATTTCTGCACCTGAAGAATCTTTGGGGCCAAAAAGCACATATACACTTTTAAACAAACAGTCTCAGAAATGTTTTAAACCAAAATACAAGATAAATCTAACCTCATGCCTCTGTTAATGTTTGAAAATGCATCAACCTGTCAAAGTGATATTAACACCAAGGTTAGGGCAGTTTTCTTTGCAAAAAATACATTTAGTGGATTCCCTTGAAAACCTGGCCCATACATAGATATGTTGAACATACACAGTACTGTTGTACATTTTGTTTTATTTATGCACAACATTTTGCTCGGGTTTCAAGTGCTTCCTTCCTATTTAGTGTATCAATGGTCATAATCATTAACTACTCATGCGTGACCCATATACAAAGTCCATATCTTAGTGTTGCTGTAGAATGTACAATTGGACGTGTATATTTAACGATGAAACATAAGCCTCTGTCAGAACTCAGACCTGGCAATCAATGTGTCAGCATGCACTGAGCATTATTATCATTCAACTTACTGCAGATCGATACTGAAAATACTGATCGATTTTCTTGCTAGGAAGACGGCGAAAGGATGTTGAAACACAGACGAACGATCGAATGTCTCGGATGGAAAAGTTTCTGCTGCATATGACTTTACGGACACACATTCATCTGCCACTGTAATCTCTGACCGAGGCTCCAGCGAGTGTTTAAGTGTAGTGAGTAAGTGTACGACTGTGTCCAACACTTACCGTTTCTAAGCTCTCTGACGACGAGGCAAAGTAGTTGGCGGGGCCATGTTTGCTGTGTGCTGTGTAAACCATATCGGTGCTGCTGTGTGGCTCTGGCAGCTCAGGAGTCATGAACATCGCACGCACCCGTGCACCCCAACAAAAGTTACCGACGACTCAGTGACAGTGTTTGGGTGGTTGCCATGTCGTATGGGACGCTACTCGCTCTTTCTACCCCCCCCCACCCATGATAGTCAGTATCATACCCGTGATCATACCCGCAGGTCTGATGGAGTCAAATGGATGGCTACCCGGGGTCCGTGTCCATGAAGGGTGGCCAGGTCTGTGTCTGTCTAACACACACACACACACACACACACAAAAACAACAGACAGTTACACACGGACAACGGACATCCTCCCTCTGAGCTGCTAAGCAGTGGAACTCACTTCCACATCGCATTGATCACCACTCGGACTACAAGGCTACATTCAAGCTCTCTCTCTCTGAAAACATATCTGTTCACAAAGTACTAACCCTGAATTACTTTACTCAACTCCCTGTCAGTACTGTCTGTCATGCTAACCATCATGTAATGACTCCATCTCACACTGTGTACAGTACCTATACATCCCTTTATACCTTCATCCACATCGCTTTATGCTCTATTCTTGTGCCTCATCTTAATGTTGTTCAGTGTGTCTACAGGTATCTCACCCTCCACTGTCTCTTATCTTTCATTCATCATTATTGGTCTGTGCAAAGAATGCGATTCTAGCTTGGTCGTGATACAATACAACTTTATTTACCCACAAGGGCAATTATTATTATTATTATTATTATTATTATTATTATTAAACAAGCAAAAGGCAATTACATTCGGTCTTCATAATGTTGGGTGTCACTTTCACCGTTTCGATTATTTCTGGCTTACTATGAATATTTACACGCGGAGGGGGTGTAGATGACATGTTTTTTTAAAAGTGTTCCGCTCTAAAATGTAGGACTTACTGTTTGTAGACTCTCGAGAAAGCGTTGCTTAATTTAATTATTAACAATCTTGACTGGCTGAGTGTAATATTTATGATATCAATTAATGTTAATTACAATAGATTGTAATATCTAGACACAGTAACTGTTTCAATGGACCAGACTGCTGTACTGGTCACCGGTCAGTTCGCCCCAACACCATATCGCCCACCGCCTGAGTCAAGGCGTCCCAGCCATGAACACATCATCACAAGTAAGACCACATCGTCTCAACATTGAAAGCCGAATCGTCTCAGGCCCGAAAGACGAATCGATCACTGACATCACAGTCAGATATTAACCTGAAATATTAGCAACACAGCCATGATTCGCTCCACCACTTTACTTATACAAGCTCATCCGCCTGCTTCAAACACCCATGCCAACAGGTTCAGCCACCATTCATCTAACCGATTTTCTTTTAAAATTTTTTTCTAATTTAAGTTTTTGTCATCGTTTACTCTGTAGTTTGGAGTACCCTGGTTTGTTTGTTTGTTTGTTTGTTTGTTTTTGTTTTTGCCTTCTTCTGTTGCTATGTCCGTACAACTGTTATGATATATTCGGTCTGTTAACATGTGCTATTTATTTGGAATTTGCATTCTTACTTGTTAGCACATTGAATCTACTCTTCAGTTGAGAAATGTGCTACATAAATCCACTTTATTATGCAGAGGGTCCGCTGTTCGGATATTCTTTAGCTTGTTGTGTATCTTACTGCAATAGTGTACCGACACCACAGTCGTCGGGTGTGAACCCCACTTGTACAGAATCTTGGTGTGGTATTCAGAGCGTATTCTCTGTACATATCAGTGTGTGTGTGTGTGTGTGTGTGCGTGCGTGCGTGCGTGCGTGCGTGTGCGCGTGTGTGTGTGCGTTTGTGTGTGTGTGTGTGTGTGTGTGTGTGTGTGTGTGTGTGCGACATCTTTGCACATTCATTTAACACAAACCTCCAACTACGGAATAAATGAAGACTGTTGTGTACATTAAAGACGAGATTTGTCACCTTGTCCACACCAGTCGTTTGGACGATTCGGCTTTCTTCGATGGGACGATGTAGTCTTGGGGCTAACTGATCGGCCCCCGTTGTACTGATGCAAGGTCCCGGTACACTATTGCCAATATTGTCTGTTGTCTGCATTGGACTGCCACCAACCAGGAGGAGCAAAGGCGCACCATGGGTACATGGACAGGGCCTCAGCTCAGCTGCTAGTCATTGATGTCTGCACATATCCTGTTATCTGTATACAGTTGTCCTGAACTGTGTGTAGTGATGCGGATCTTACAATCTGTATGCGGTTGCCCTGATGCGTTTTGTTTCACGGACTCTCGGAAATTCCATATCTTCAATTTTTAGTAATCTTTCATAAGACCTTTCCTCTAAAGCCAAAGAAAAGGAAACGAAGGTAAAAAAAATCCACTGATCAAGGCTGGGACCCCTTCACAACCGCGGGCCCGGGTACACCAGACCCGCCTGTCCCCCTCCCCTCTCGATTTGATGGAGCGTGAACAAAAGCTTGACTATTTTTGGATGGACTGACAACACCTAAGCAAACCCAACCAATGTTATTTTCCTTCCTCAAAAGTTACAGGGAAATGGCTAAGGGGAGATATGACTCTTTTAAAATCCTGCTTAAAAGATTGAGCAAGCAATGTGTCATTAATTTGGAGCCTAGTTACCATATTAATCAAAGGCGCGGGGCCCCTTAAATCGGGGCCCTAGGCAGATGCCTCGTCCGCCTGCCCCTAAGCACGGCCCTGATTATTATAATTATATTTCAAAAAGGTCATCTCATTGGTCTGCCCTGGAACCTGTGTTAGTTTCTGGCAGCCCTTGTTGCAGAAGAAAAATTATATGTATGTATATCTAGAACGCTTGACATCCCAGGAACCAGAAATTTGTTAAAGAAAACTTTAAATAAACTTATGTATGAACATAATAATAATAATAATAATAATAGTGAAGATTTGTATAGCGCATATTCACACTCATAGAGAGCATGCTCTTAGCGCTTAAAACGGGGAAGAGACGTGGACTAAGTAGATACAGAACACAGGGGACGAAAGAAAACGACAGTACTGACAAAAACAGATAACAAAAGGCATCAAGTAACAGGAACAGAGAAAAATAGTGATGGGTAAAGTAGCAAGAGGGAAGGGGGGGGGTAAGGACTAGCATTGTGGACTAGGAGTAGTGCTCAAGGAAGAGGTGCGTTTTCAGTGCAGATTTGAAGGATTCAATTGTAGGAAGGTGGCGGATATGGAAAGGAAGAGAGTTCCATTGTTTTGCAGCACAGTAGCCAAAAGTCCTGTGACCATATGTTGTTGTTATGGTGACAGGAACAGTTAGGATACGGTTGTCAGAGGAAGAGCGGAGTTGTCTGGCCGGAGAGTAAGGGATGAGAAGTTCAGAGAAATAGTCAGGACAGGAGCCAGCAAAGAAATTAAAACACAGCACAGACAGTTTGTACTGGATGCGAGAACGGACGGGTAGCCAGTGTAGAAAACGAAGGAGAGGTGTGACATGGTCCCGTTTCCTTGCTCTAAGTACCAGACGTGCAGCGGAGTTCTGTACTCTCTGGAGTTTCTGAATGAGGGATGAGGGGCAGCCTGCCAGCAAGGAGTTGCAGTAGTCAAGTCGAGAAAGAACAAACGCACAGACAAGAGTGTTGGTGGCACGTGTAGAGAGAAAGTGACGGATGGCACTGATCTTACGGAGCTCATAGTAGGCAGACTGACAGACAACTGTAACATGTTTATCAAGGGTCATGTCTGCGGTGACAATAAATCCCAGATTCCTAACGGATGACGTGAAGGTGATGTTGCTGTCGCCCACCTTGATGTGATTGGGCAGACTGACTAGTGAAGGTTGATGTCTTCTTCTATGGCACAAGAGGGCTTCCGTTTTATCATCATTTAGTTTAAGCTTGTTTTTCACCATCCAGCCCTTGACATCACTAATACAAGCTTCTAGAGAGCTAATAGCAGAGTGAGACTCAGCCAGTGGAATAGAACAGTAAAGCTGCGTGTCATCTGCATAGGACTGATGAGACACCTGGTGAGACCGGATGCAAGATGAAAGTGGTTTAGTATACAGGATGAACAGAACTGGGCCAAGTACTGAGCCTTGGGGAACGCCACAGAAAAGTGAAGCAGGGCGAGATGTCTGACCATCGACTACCACAGTCTGGGTCCTATCAGTGAGATAGGAGCTGAACCATGAGAGGGCAGGTCCAGAAATCCCGTAGAGGGTGTGGAGTCTGTGAAGAAGCAGAGAGTGGTCTATAGTGTCAAATGCAGCAGACAGGTCCAGTAGGGTTAGTGGAGAAACATCACCACTGTCAAGAGCAGATAATATGTCTGTTGTTACTTTAATAAGAGTAGTCTCAGTGCTGTGGAAAGGTCTATACGCCGACTGAGCTTGTGGAAGAAGATGGTGGTCTTGTAAATAGGCCCAGAGCTGTGTCAAAACTATTTTCTCTATGATCTTAGAGAGAAAAGACAAGTTGGAGACTGGGCGGTAGTTGTTTAGCACATTGACATCAAGCGTGGATTTCTTTAGAAGTGGCCTCACCACCGCATTCTTGAACAGAGATGGGAAAACACCTGACGACAGGCTGACATTTACAATATGTGTGATGGCAGGAAGTAGAGTATCGAGGCACTCGAGCAGAAGGCTTGTGGGCATCGGATCTAACTCGCAGGTTGTTGCTTTAGCTTTTAGGATAACCGCTTTCACATCGGTCTCAGAGACTGGTAGGAACTTGGTCATGGAACATCCTGGGAGGACATCACAGGAGATGCTGTCAAGCGCCGACGCCGAGTCTAATGATGATCGAATGTCCGATATCTTGCTGGTGAAATAATCACTAAAAACTTGCGGCAGCAGTGAAGCAGGGTAGGCAGTAGGCAGTGGTGTTGCTGTACGAGATCCAGTCATTTTATTGCAAATGGCAAAAAGCTTTTTGGAGGAGATGCAATTAATTATTTGGCCCTGAAGGTATGATGTTTTAGCCTCATAAATGCATTTTGCCACGCTTCGCTTTGCAGCATTGTAAATTTCTTTGTGGATGGCGAGTCCAGTCTTCCGGCAAAGACGTTCAGCTCGCCGGCGCGTGCGCTTCAGGTCACGGAGTTCAACGCGGATCAGTGAATACCAAGGCGCACATTTAGACTGGCGCATCAGACGTCGAGACACTGGGTCACGTGGTCATCAACTACTCGACGTAAAACACAGTCAAGTTGCTCGGCAGAGGGTGGTTGGAGGAGCTCCATCTGCAGCTGTGCTTTGAATGCCAGTCTATCAACATTTCGTAATGAGCGAGTGGATCTAAAAACTGGCGCCGATGATGGGCATTTGTTATCAAGTTCGATCAGTACACAGTAGTGGTCAGATGAGAGATCGTAGGAAACATCAACTGACTGGACTAAGTGGTCATCAGGTCGATGTATGACCCAGTCCAGGATGTGATCTCTTTTGTGTGTTGGCTGCGACACGGACTGTACGAGACGAAAGGTGTGCAACATTCAGATATTTTGACAGTGTCAGGGTGAGCACTGTTGTCGAAGTGCACATTCACATCTCCGAGGAGTATGGCGGGTCCAATTAGTGTATTGCTATAATCCAAGAGATCATGGAATTCCGAGAAAAATGTAGAGGCTGTAAGTTTGTTCCTTGCACTAGGAGGAGGTCTGTAGATGCAGAGCAGGTGCATCGAGCAATGAGGAGCCGAAGAGGAGACTTGTACAAATTCAAAAGACGTGTGAGGGAACGATACGGCAGTAGTAACAGACAGGTACTTGGCAAGTGATGATCTGTAGATTATAGCAATACCACCACCACGTGTAGGGCGGGGGAAAGATTTCAGGCAGTAGCCCACTGGAGTAAGATCGACACACACGCTCTCGTCGCCTCGCTGTTTAAGCCACGTCTCGGTGATGATGAAAATATCAAGGTGGCGGTCTGTCACAAATTCTACGATTTCAACTCGCTTCAGTGACTGTTGTGCGGACGATACCGACTGAGCGTTGAAAAGCCCAACATGGAGGCGAGTGTTCAGTTGTCGTGTGCGGGAAACTTGGGTGACTACTGATTTCAGGCGATCATGTTGGTTTGGTCGCCGAGATGTAAAGTTATTTGACCCAGTTGGTCGGTCGTGTTTCCGGCTGGTGTTACTGGTGGTTATGTCAACTGGTTCACTTTGATCACGGCGATGCTGGTGTCGCCGACGACCGCCACGGAACGGGCGGCGTTTTTTCTTTCGAGAAATGTCACAGTGGCTATGAATGTTCAAAGTACGAAGCACGGTGCTAAGCGCTAATGAGCGATCAGAAGTCTTAAACCTCAGTGATATAAGTTCGTGCCTACCGTAGGTAATTTTCTTGTGTGGGAACACGCTGGGGTGGCTGCGTCGTCCTGTCTGGTGCGTTGAGAGTGTCGAAGCAAAGGCCGGCAGAGAGGTTCGGTAGCCATGTTGGAGCACATGGTGTAGTAGGCAGAAGAAAGTCCAGCAAAGAAAACTTTGAAAACGTCCTTCTTCCACGAGCGAGCAATCCACAAACATTCCAGAGTAGATGTTTTCAAATAAGGAAGCAGAAGATGTAGAGCACATGAGAGAAAGATCAGTCAATCACAGTGAAAATACATATAATTTGTAGAGCTGCCCCATCAAGCACATGATGCGACAAGGGCAGGTAACATCCTTTAAAAAACATGTGATGCACTGAAGTGATAAGAAAATACAGTCGTTCCTGCCGATATCGCGGTTCACTTCTTGTGGGTTCACTGTATCGCGGTTTTTTTTTTAAGTATATCTAATTCTGTAGCGCAGACTTTTCACTTTATCACAGGATTTTGTACATGAAATGGAAATGGTGCAAGGGAGCAAACCCATTTCAGGATACAACGATGTGCACAGACCCCGAACCAAGGGTTATGTCTCTTAGTTAAGGATCCTGTTGCGAGGTAGTCACATTAAAAAAAATGTTTTCCTCGAAGCTTGTGTCTAAGAAATAAATAAAAATGATAACTGAAATGGTCTGAAGATGTAAAGGTGAGAAATGATGCACAAATGTACAGAGCTGAGTATGGCAGTACATGAGGGGCCTGTAACACCGAAGTCAGTCTACAGAGTGAGTTTCATTTGAAAGAAAAATATTTGCAGTAGGATTACAAAAGGTAAAGATTTCCATAACCTAGCGGCTAAGGATAGTGAATGTAAGTGGCTCGTCATGTCTAAGGCTAATTAAGGCGGAGCACAACTCCTTCTTTCCGCTGCCTTTTACTTTTGCTGAGTTCTCTCCCTGTACCTAAAGGGCTTCGCACACGAGCGTACTTGTCTCACACACCAGTGACAGCTGCCACGACTCCGGCAGCCCACATTGCATATATGAAAGTCGTCTCCATCGAAATAGTAACAGTGGCCACGACAATTATGGCTACCGGAATATATGACATAAAGCATAATTGTTAGCTCTTAGCCTGAATGTTAATTTAAGTAAGTTGTTTTTAGGAAAGGGTTACTTTTAGCAACAACTGAGAGATGGATCTATGGAAGTGTAGAGATGAATGTGGTTAATACTGATCAATATCTAGGTCTTTATGTACTAGGTTAAATTTTTGCCTTGCATCAGAAGATTTTACTAAGGCATCCACTACAGAACTCAATGTCTGTCTGTCAGCAACAAGCTATCTTGTTCCTGGTCAGTTTCTGGTCCTTTAGTTCTGTTTCTACTCACCTTCGTTTCTTCTGTCCGGCCACTTGTCCAAAGTAGCCCTTCATTGGACATCCGATGGCAAAAGCCAATGAAGGGCTATTTTGGTTGACGCCTCTTTCGTTTTGTACCCATGCTCTAGCCATCTCCATTTTTTTCTATGGTGGGAGGGGGTAGGGATTATGCTTAATATTTGTGCAGCTGGCTCTCAAGAGGATTTCTTTGCTGGTGATTATCCGCTGCCTTAAATTGTACACCCTACCCTGGGTGGGCACAGGGTGTTTTCAGGTCAGAGCCCTCTAGCCCGCTATCTTTTGTTCCGGAGTCTGTCTAGTGTACTAGCCACCAGGCTCGTCTAGTGGTGATAAACGAACGGCAGTACGACACCTCCTGCGTGCTTCCTCTCTCCTTCTCTCTGACATCTGCATAAACATCTGTTTTTTGTGGGTTTTTTTTTACATTCCTCCGCTACACTTATACACAATGGACAGTGGCGATCGAGCTTTTGCAGAGTGTCAGAAGAACTACCTTTTCTGTTTCTCTCAGGTACACTAAGCAGAGAGCAACTGCATGTCTTTCTCATATTGTTTTCCTATCTCGCACTAAGTGGTTTTGTAAGCAGATTTATTAAACTTAGTAAGTGAATGATATGTGTGCATAGGTGAACGCAGACATACACGTGAGCAACATGTACACGCAGGTTTCAGAAAGCGGTGTTGCAATTTTTTCTGAAATTTCTAGTTTTTATCAGCAACGTGGTAATTTGCAATAATGTACATATATCTATACAGAGACAGTTGCCATGGACCTGGCTGTTCCAGTAACTGTACTTCCTGCCGTGTGGATATGACAGTGACAATGTCTAATTCCTACAGCAAAGCCGGGTGTTACGGGTTCAGACAGAAAGAGTTGATCGCACGATTCGCAAGCTGAGTGATTTGCATCCTGCATCCACAATCGGCCACAGACAACAGAAACGAGAGCTTCTTGTGTGCGCTGTTTATTCGCTGACTGGTCCTCAGTCTGGATGTACACATGTTCGCAACAATATCCCGACATAAAGTGCCGGCTACTCCACATCACCAACAAAACCTGGCACTCGCCTAGCGAAGGAATGAAAGCTGAGAAGCCATTACACAGTATATGTATATGCAGGCCAGGCAACTACGAGATTTGCTAAACCTCCATTACAAACGCCAACTAATAATTTAATGTGTTTTCTGTACTCTTCAACAAATGTGGCTAACAAAGAATGAAGCTCGCAGAGTCGGATGAAAAATAACAGATCTTTCCACAAAATGCGTTTCATGTCTAGATATCTGTGACCTAGAGTCGAAAGCAGTTTATGGTGGAAATCTTTTTATATTAGCTTTAAAAGCAAAGGAAAAAAATGAAATGGAAAGTGGGGCTGATTAAAATACATAGGTCAGCAGGATCCTGAAGCGCATAGGTGGGTTGGAAGGCATCAGGTCACTGGGAAACTTGGAAAGGTGCGTCACAAGCAGGTGTTAACAGGTGCAAGTTCTTTGTAAAGGCAGCAGTGCTGCTGGCAGCTGACAAGTTAGCTAACTGGGTTACAGGGCTAACTGACATAATAATAATAGGTCATTCGTGCCAAATGCAGAACAAAACAAAGAAATTCCGTCGTTGTACAAAATGGACCCCGCTTTAATACTCGCGCAAGAAGAAGAGAATAATGGAATATGAACCGAAAAACACAAATTCCAACATGGATTCGGAATTACAAAAAAAGATAAATGACAACAGACACGACTGAAAAGATGTCAAAATGCATGAGACAAGCGACGATGATGAAGGCCGAAGCATCCGTCACACACCAAGTCTTCCGGCTGCGCGCGCATCCGGTCGACTGCCACAGACAAGAGATCAGCGGCCCGCCCCAACATGATTGGACCTCTCATCGATGACGTCACTAGGAGGCGCTCTTCTCCTGTTCAATGGCTGAAACACACAAACCAACACAATGTTCAGTAACAAATCAGCCCTTTACGGTTTTGCTGCAGACACAAAATTCAACAGATGACAAGCAATAGGCCCGCTACAGTTCTTGTCCATATAGACATCAACCACTCCCCAGACCCTTGACCCCAAGAGCTAAGCTTGAGGTGGCGCCATCTTGACATGAAGGAAGGCAATAACATAGCGAGTATTCTTATGTCAGCCGTGTCTAAAGACTCAAACTAAGCGCGCAGTTGTTCAGCAGTCGTAACTAAGCAACGCTAAACGGAGAAAACAAAAGTTTGGCAACCAACATGCATGCATCCGCCTGGCATTACCCGCATGCGTGCGTCTGGGGTAAGGTGGGGGGGGGGAGGAATGTCGCTGTGTGTAAACAGGGTACATTAAAGACCAACTCACGACTAACGCCTGCTGTCGTAAACAAGTACTAATTACAGACAACACCTGGTATCACAGGTACTAATCACAGGTGTCGTAACAAACACAAAGATCGTCAGTAAAAACAGGATCGATAGCCCCGGACAGGCAGACACGATTATATCCCTTCACGAGAAACTTTCCATTTTAACATCAACTTCCACATTTATCGACGTTAACAACTGCTCCATCTGCTCTAAGTATAAAGGTTGTGTATAGGAGCTGGTGGAGGAAAAAGTGTGTACATGAGGAATGTGGGAGGATATGTCAGCGAGACACAAAGAACCTCCCCAGCTGTTTCACCCCATGTCAAATCCAGGGATGGGTCTGCGCTGGTAGTATGACGAGTGCGCATCACTCTGCCAGCAACATCGCACGAGGGCGCACACACTACGGCAGATAACAGTCAGGAGCCAACTGAAGGAGTTACCATTAGCAGCTACATTTAAAAACTACAGTTGGCTCGACTTCAGAAGCCCTCGCGAATTTGCAGTTGTTTTCAGCACTGCACGTGTGTTTGGCATATAAATCCCCGACTTAGAAAATAGGCACCGCGCCTTTTACATTACAATGCTGGACTTGACCCGTGAAGAAGGGTGGGGGAGGGGGTTGGAGAAGAAACTGTTGGCATGCACACACAAAAGGCACGCCACGTAGAATGTCTGACTCATCAAAGCTCAAGCCGCACACCGCACCGAATCGTACTTGGTCGGGTGATCGAAGAACAGTGCCATTATTGGTCATTACTATTATCTGCAGTAACAAGAACAAGAAATCGCATTGTTAAAATGATTTGTAAGAAAGGTGAAGGGAGAGAATCCGCACAGTGTCTGTCGAGAAGCAGCTCCGGTTGTTCAAGCGTAGGACCAACAACTGGCTGTCAAATCCTTCACAAAAATGCCACGAGGTTGTAGGGAGGGAGAAGAGAGAGGACAGTTCAATATTCATTGGTGTGTGTTGTCAGCTCGAGATTCGACTCACGCTTTTAAGCATCCCTTCTCTTGTAGTCTCATCTCCCCCACCCATCCCCCAGCAGCCTCCTCTTCCACCCAGGTGGTATTGAGTTCGTGTACATATTCGCCATTACCGGCAGATTTCGCAGCAACTTTCACGGTTTCAGTTTACGAGCGGCTGTTTTTCCATTGTCAGGAGACAACAAAAACTTGTTTTTCAAGCTAATATCCGGTCCTCTGGTTGCAACCCCACAATCTGTGTTCCCTGTGCTACGGCTGTTTGTTCGAAGAAAAGTTAATAAAACTGACACAAACAACTGGGTTTATTATTACAGACCTTTCAATGAGACACGAATAGCAGAAGTTAGTCGACACGATTGGTGATGCCGACAGCTTGCAGAACACCACTTACAGCCTAGTAACAAAAACAGCCACCTTGCTAACTGTTTATATCTTCTGTGTGTATGGAATATACACTACAGGCTAAAGACTGTGTTCAGAACACAAATCTCTGCCCTCTTCTCTGTAATCAATACAGTTCACAACTATACCCACCCAGCATGACCGGGGGGAGGGGGGTTAACACTTGATGACCTATGAGGTTACCAGATAATCAGTTGGTCCATGTCTCACATTTAGTCTGTTACTGATTCAGGCTGTTCCCTGTAGCTGTATCCACGGGTCAGAGGTAATGTTTAACCTAAAGGACAACGGGACACCCCTGGCCTCAGCAAGAGTTGTGTCTCACTGAGGGCTGGTGACAGGTAAATACAGACACGAAGGAGCCGAGAAGCAAACAGAGGCAGGCATACATTGGCCGCATGTTGAGAACATTAATGGCAGCAGCGCACGCTATTCACCTGCACTTGAGTGTAAGAGCATGAGCGAGGTCCTGTGGTGAAAATAAAAACTATCGAATTAATAACATACTCCTCAGCAACTTGTGTGTGTGTGTGTGTGTGTGTGTGTGTGTGTGTGTGTGTAATAAAAACATGAAAATGTCCATATTAGAACCGTACACTTTATTTTTATTTTATTATTATTTGTAATTCATGAGGTCGAACAAGGTTCGAGTGTCGAATAAGTAATGTGATGCCTGCTGATGCCTGATCGCACATTCGGTGACGAGGGATGGCCGAGGTGTCGAATGTTAATTACACGTGTTTCTAAAGCCACTCGAACACTTTTTGCTTCACCACAGCCTCCATTCTAACTTACAACAAGTTTTCGTGCTACGGTGGAAATTTCAGAAAGTAATACTAGCCACCTGGTGACTCACACTTTTTGATCGTTCTTTCAAATGTTTCTAAACTGGAAGGGGGGGGGGGTATAACTGCGACGCATGAAAAACTTGTTAGGAAAGCTTTCCCCGGGTGACTATTGACGCCATTATTCCTGCAGAATAAAGGTGGCCATGTAAAAAGCCAAGTTAACACCGAAAAGCTTTGTATTGTCAGCTGAATGCAACTTATATTGCCAAGTAAGCGTCTTGCTAGCCACAGTACAAATTCTGATTTCATTTTGCTAAATGGCATGCACCTCTTGGCGGAGGAAAACCCTCTGGACAAAGCATCGGCTTCCAAGTCACAACTTGTCTCGGTTTCCTGTGTTTGTACACGTGGAGCCATTTTTGCAGTTATAATTAGTGGCTTAACATGACTTGTTCAGGTTTTCGTCTGGCAAGCTGAGAGCCTCCAAAAGCGGTGCAATCTGTGACACTAACACTAGTTTCACTTGTAGCTATTCAGGAGATTACTGGCCTGGCCAGGAAGACCGGGAACTCTGGCTGCGTGCACATGGTGCCATCAGGAACAAGAACGAGGAAGTTTCACGTTTATTATGTTCTTGCGCCAGAACAGCTATTACTGTCTACGACTTCCTTACATGTCCCCGCGACAACGCAAGATACTGTCCCCAGGCTACAGCAAGATTGCACGAGAGATGTGTGTGCAAGATACCGTCCCCACAGCAAGATTGCACGAGAGATGTGTGTGCAAGATACCGTCCCCACAGCAAGATTGCACGAGAGATGTGTGCACAAGACACCGTCCCCACAGCAAGATTGCACGAGAGATGTGTGTGCAAGATAATGTCCCCACAGCATGATTGCACGAGAGATGTGTGCACAAGACAATGTCCCCACAGCAAGATTGCACGAGAGATGTGTGTGCAAGATAATGTCCCCACAGCATGATTGCACGAGAGATGTGTGCACAAGACAATGTCCCCACAGCAAGATTGCACGAGAGATGTGTGTGCAAGATACCGTCCCCACAGTAAGATTGCACGAGAGATGTGTGTGCAAGATACCGTCCCCACAGCAAGATTGCACGAGAGATGTGTGCACAAGACACCGTCCCCACAGCAAGATTGCACGAGAGATGTGTGTGCAAGATAATGTCCCCACAGCATGATTGCACGAGAGATGTGTGCACAAGACAATGTCCCCACAGCAAGATTGCACGAGAGATGTGTGTGCAAGATACCGTCCCCACAGTAAGATTGCACGAGAGATGTGTGTGCAAGATACCGTCCCCACAGCAAGATTGCACGAGAGATGTGTGTGCAAGATACCGTCCCCACAGCAAGATTGCACGAGAGATGTGTGTGCAAGATACCGTCCCCACAGCAAGATTGCACGAGAGATGTGTGCGCAAGGTGTGCAACGGAAAGGCCCAAGTCTTGAAGGAGTTTTCCTTTCACAAACACCGACAGCAAGGCCTCGCAGTGACTCTCAATTTTGAGCAAGCAGGGAGCATATACCGGACATACAGGATCAGGTGATGGAAGCAGTTGGGATGGGAAGAGTAGAGGGGCAGGTTATGGTCGTCCCACGAGGGAGACTGTGGCTGCTCCACTGTATACAGACAATCTGCCGTGGGGATGAGGAGAGTCGGGAGGAGGCCTGCCTCTCTAGGATATCGTGTCAGTCTGGGAACTTCAGATGGTTTAACCAAACATGGAGTTTACTGCGCCCACTACCACCACATGCTTCTTCAACTTCCCCCCTTCTCTCTCTCTCTCTTTCATGCTCAGAAATGGACTAAGTTTAACTCTTGACTTTAGGTTTGTTCATGACTCTTCATAGCCTAGCACACTGCTGTCAGAACATATTAAACTTTAAACGAAGTAACGAGGAAAAACAGATTTTTGGTGCGTATATGAGATAGCTATAAGGTTTGGCACAGCTTTTGGTTGAGTAGACGAGCACAGGGGTGATAAATTTTTGAGTGGATGCCAGATAACTTTCCTCACTTGCTACCGCCGCCTATTCTTAATTCACGGTGTCTTTAAATCAGGCGAGTTTTCAACACATGGTCTAGTCAGTAATCAAAGTTGTGTTCAAGTACAAGTTTCGAAGCAGTAAGATTATTCAGGAGGAGTGAAACAGACACCAAATTCTTGAGACCCTGTTATCTTACAGCAGCCGCTTCCCCCACCCCTTGGAGTTTGGTGGTCTGCAGGAATATCGAGCTCCCTGCGCCAGCTTTCACTCCACTGATACTTATCACACTTCAATGGCCCTCGCGGCTGACGCCCACCGCACACTAACTGCCACCTAGCACACTTAAACATCGTAGACTGCCACACTTGTGTGACACAAAACTTCCACTCCACTGCCTTCCAAGCTCCCATGTTAATTCACTGTGAAAGATACAACAAGCCCGCATCGCCTACAGGCTCACATCAAGCCACCCCCCCCCCCCAACCCACTTTCTTATTTCCTACAAGACGGCAGTCGACAAGCCAATGTCAGCCATTAGAAAGTTTCGGTAGATCTTGTCAGCGAAACCGACAATTTTCCTTCAAGGACTTAAAAAAATATATTTTTGGCGTTGACAGCCAGACAGGAAATGAGCTTGGCATCGAGTTCCAACAGCCAAGATGTCTGAAAAGCTACATTCACTTCAAAACACCGTGGTACAACTGGCAAGGTGGCGATTTTTCTACCATTTCAAAACTCGACTCCTGCACATCTGTGTTCTCTCGGCCCAACTAAACCCTGGAATAACATCTGACATCAAGTGAAAATGCACAGCAAGATTGAGCCTCAGACTGAGGCTACCCAATCACCGACGCCTCTTTGTGAGCGTGCAGCAGCAACGTGCTCTCGTGCTCCCTGACCTTTCAAAAGATATAATGACCTGAGATTCTAAACCTTTGAAACAGTCTGTCATTGTCAACATTATCGAGGAAATGCAGAGTGATTTTCGGGATTTTTTCCCAACACCCTTAAGCTTCATTTCCCGATCAGTCCTCGACCCTTTATCTTTGCCTCCCTTGCTCAGGAGCGGGGGGGGGGAGTCATTTATAGTCTATATTTTATGGATAAGCGCATACACAGCTTCAGATGTTAACTGCATGCTTTTCCTTAACCATGTGACCAGTTGAGGTGTAACCGTCTAACCTTAACCAAAGAGACCTAAAAGAGAAAGATGCTCATACAATGATGAACTTTGTATGACCCTCTCCACGCAGGAAATGGCTGAATGTCTCAACAGCCTCTCGTAGTAAGAGTCGTCGGCTGTTTAGCTAAGACAATTAACCAGAACAGGACAATTAAGAATGTAACAAGCCTAACGAGAAGGGGGAGACAGCTACTGTTTAGCAGTGACTGGCGATGCCGGTAGACTAGACTTCTTATCACGAGGATTAACAGAGGGGGTAACCGAGTCAGTTCTCGTACAGCGAGACTTAGAGGAACAGAAAAGCTAGTTCGCTCATGTGACGAAATAAACTGAAAGTTAATATTGAGATGATGACAGATGTCTAATCACAGACATACTCCATCATCGGGGTTTGTTCTACTGTAGAGACTCGCAGCTGGATATGGCAAAACGCTGGTCCGGCTCTCCTGCTGGGAAATTCCGGCGATGTGTCACTAGAAGACTGGCACAATCCCCATCTCCCTTCTCTGTGCTTTCATTTCGATCAATAAATCGATTGCCCATTATGAAAATGGCCGGCCAAGGACTGTAGATCTGGTAATGAGACCAGAAAACAGTGGCTCACTTTCCTTGTTTGTGCTAATCCCGTAGTTTATTTAAGAAACTGTGTTCTTTAATTCTCATCCTCCTCACAACTGGCCGGGCTCGCTGCCTGCGCATGCGCGCATGTATACGTACACATACATGCACCTAACCTACCCATCCCTCTCACCCACCCACACGTGCGGGTCGGCGATCTGATTGCTTCTGACTGCAGTATGCCAGGCAAAGGTAACTCGAGTGGGCTATACTCTGATTTCAAGCATGGCGCTGTCGGCGGCTCCCAGACATGCTGTTTTCAGCACTAGGGGTTGGAAATGCGGAGTAGGGAAGTGGGGGGATGGGAGGAGGATGGAGACTGGGCTCAAGGCCGTAGGATGGAAGGAAGGAGAGGACAGAGCTGGTCACTTGGCTGGTGAAGACGGATTGATACTTAAGAGGCTTTCCTTTTCTGAGATTACCTTTAGCTAACGCCAATCTCTTTCCTTACAACAAAGATGTCTGACAAGAACATCGCGACAACTGAGGCTGTTTGTTTTTCTGTTTGTCTTCGAAGACCCGGAGCTGTGCTGAGCCCTCTGGCGGCCAGGGGGTGTTTGCTGTTGCATGTTTGTTGTGCAACGGTTAGGCAAAGCGGATGTCGGCTACATGAGCAGACGAGGCCAGTTTGGCAAGGAAGGCGAGGACACACAGACTCGCCCACAGAACAACGACAGACACAACACAGACACGAGACAAAGCTAGCTGTTGGGGGTGGAGGGGGAGGTTAGTGATGGGTGAAGAGGGTTTAGGATGGGGACAAGCCGCGTGAAGCAATTTATTTTTTTCATGGAATTATTGAAAAAAAAAATCCAAACGGACGTACTTTCTTTGGAAGGCAGAGGGTTCTTCTCCTGTGTCTCTGTCTTTTTCAATTTGCTCTTGTCGAACTTGGTGACCTCCTCCAGATCTGGCTTGTCAGACATGATGAATGAGTGATGGTGGTACGCAAAAAGTCTGTAACATATTCCATTCTGAGGATAAGATTTTAATAAGTGCAAAATTTCATCTATAACCTTCTCTAAATTATGGACATTGCGTTCTAAAGTTAACATAGAAGTGGTGGTGGGGAGGGGGAGCGGAAGGATGTTTGTAGCGCAGGAGCCTCGTGTTGTGTCCAGTTCAACGACACACATTGTTAGAAAGTGGGAAAGGAAGAAGTAAAATGTGGGCACCACGGACCTGTCACACGATTTACTTCCTTCTAGCCGCGCCTGCTGCTCGTGAGCAAGTTCACAAATTCTGTTTGACATGCTTTACTTGAGGAAGAAACACTATTGTGCTTTACACTCCCATCGCTACTGTTGTCAGGTTTTGTATTTCGTGGAGGCTCCTTGCTGGCTTTCACGGGCATCATGCATCCCTCTTCACCGCATCTCACAATGGTTGCTTGTTACAAGTGCTTCGTGTTACCGAACAAAGCTTTTATTGAGTGTTGACCGAGTTTAAATAATTTAGCTAGTGAACTTTACAGTCATAAGCCTTACAGTTTACAAATGGCAAAAACATTCGTATGCTGCACCTTTTCTTTGTCTTTCAGCTTTTTTTTAACCGGTCCTCCCCTCATTAGCTGCGTTTCGTGCATAATTTAATGTTGCAGTCAAAACAATGGTGGCCCTCCACAGTGCCTATTAAATGCTATACCATGCTGCAATCATTAACATAAAAGAAAATGAAGAAGTGGACACAGAATTCGTCCCAGACAAAGAGAAGACGAGCACATAACAAAAGATCGCTACAGCCGCTTACCAAGTCGTCTGCTCTCGGCCTGGCCTCTCGGTCGTCTGCTTCCCTGTGTGAAGTAGCCGGTGTGATTCACTCCGCGCAGGAATACGTCTGTCAATTTGCACCTTTCATCCGCAGCTACAAGCAAACACATGCTAACTAAAATTTTCTAAATTATTATTAATGTATAAAATGTGGAAAATATTTAAATATATTTTGGTAAAATACTATTTTCATATTAGTAACTTGTTTCGATGTGCATGGAACTATATTTAGTCATGAATCATTCGGAGGCGGCCGAAGTAGTGCGAGGGAGAAGATCGCGAGTTTGTTGCCGATGTGAGAGGAGGGTAGCTGAAGATGTTACTTGCTCTTGGGTTGCTCAGGGATGAGCTGTGTGTTACTCATACCATGCAGCTGGCTTCGTAGCTAGTGTCAGCCATCACACACGGCAGTTGCCGGGAACCCAGCTGACAACCCGAACCCGTCTCCGCTGTTTGTACGCTTGGCTTACCAAGTGATGGAACACATGCTTTCCATGTTTTAGTCACGTGCTACACTAGAAGGTACACATCTGCTTGTATCTCGTGTTTGTAGTGTGGAATCGGTAACAGTATCTCAAATAGGGGATTAAGAAAACTTTTCAAGCTACGATCGAGGTGTTCCTGCTGTCACAAAGAAGTAACGGCGGTGCATTTTGTGTATCTGTTTTCTGGTTAGAAGGGTAATGCAGCACACTTCACAGGTAATACTCGTGCATTGTTGTAGCGCCTGTCACCAATAGTGAAGGTTGGCTGTCATGGGTTCAACTCTCGTGTCGGGCACGCAGTTCTTTTTCTGCATGTCTTATTATTATTATTTTTATTCTTTTTCGCCCCCAGTAGAGCATAGGGCCGCAACTACACCATGCCAGGTAACCCGATTTTTCTGCATGTGGCATCTGTTTATACGGGTGGCTGCCTTGCCGTGATATAGTCTTAGTTGCTGACTCGGCGTAAAACACCAATTCCCCCCCCCCTTCTCCTTGTCTTCGTTTCGTTGTCCATTCACCGGCTGTCGCTTTTACTGTAGTCTGTGAAACGATTACTGGCATTGAAAACAGAAGCATGGTTGACTTTCCCGAGCTAATTGTTATTATTTTCTTAAAGCAGGACCAGGACCTGTTCAACCTCAGAGTGAGTTTCTGATCACATCAACGATTGTTACGAGCTGCGACTGAAGATGTCAGTAGAAATATAGTTACTGTCAAATACTGTTAGATGTTGATTGAAGATGTCAGTAGACATGTAGTTACTGTCAAATACTGTTAGATGTTGATTGAAGATGTCAGTAGACATGTAGTTACTGTCAAATACTGTTAGATGTTGATTGAAGATGTCAGTAGACATGTAGTTACTGTCAAATACTGTTAGATGTTGATTGAAGATGTCAGTAGACATGTAGTTACTGTCAAATACTGTTAGATGTTGATTGAAGATGCCACATACACACAGTTTATATTGTCAAGTACTGCTAGATATCAACTGAATATTTCACAGCTACAGCTACTGTCAGATACAATTAGACTGCACAGTGTATGAGTATGTCTGTACACAGAGAGAGGGAGAGATGGGAAGAGTCGGTTATGCTAGTTTAGTCGCTCACTACATGGTCTTCCATGTCGAACCTCCAAGATATCCACGAGTACAGAGAGAGAGAGAGAGACTAGTTGGTTTATTTTGGTTTACTTGATAAAAATGACTTCTCCCACAAACACTAAAGTACAGGACTCGTGGTTGAAGAAAAAAAAACAAAGTATCCCGTAACCCGGAGATACGAGATCTGAGTACATGGCCTTAGTATCCCCATTGTATTGGTGATGAAAGGCGGGGGGGGGGGTAGCTTTGGGGATTTACACCAAGCCACCAACTGCTGCTATCAAGCAATGTAGCAGGCCTCTAAACAGGTGCCCCGTGCAAGGAAAGAAGAATTTGCCCGAGACGAGATCTGAACCCAGGACACGATATCTTCAGTTTGTTGACGACGAGTGCTTAATCATTGCGCCATCGAACCCCCTCTTTGTTAAAAGGATATTTTTTTCACCCAGATCACCCCCAGAGACATCATTGTTATAGGCAAAGATACAATGCTTTTCCTCAAAATCATCCCTGTGAAAAATTATTGTTGTAAGCTAGTTTTTTTTAAAGTTTTTTTATTTTCATCCACATCACCCCAAAGACAGAAGTTATTGGCTGGACCATCTGTGAGAAGGAGGGTTGACACCAGTAGAGCCCTGATATCATCTCCGATCGCTAAGCAAGTGAAGGACCTTAATGTTTACTTTTCAGATATGTTGTCAAGAGCTTTTGAAGGGAGGTGAGGGTGAATGTACATTCCTCAGGTGTTAGCTCCATCTATTGAAAAGTTATCTTCCATTCTGTTTGTGTTGAGGAAGTTTTCTCCTCTTCCCACCAGCAAAAGAGCTCATGAAGCAGAAAACATTAAATACACCAACGGCTGACCAGTCCAACATGTTACTTACTACCATTTCCAACACTGCCTTCATTTTACCAACATCAGCAACAATAGTAAACAGAAAGTCTCACGAGTACTGTGCCAACACTTGACCATAAGTCCTGACCTCGCGGCCAGTAAGTTTATAGTGAAAATCATCTCAACCAATAACTGAAGGAGTAGTGGCTACCTAGGAGAACATCAACACTTTTATTAAAATATACAAACATGAGGTGTGTACATCGGTCCTGTGAGTGAAATCAAAGTCGAAATTATTGACAGAAATCTCGAGGAGCTATTTACGACAGTAGACTCGCCAAGTTCATGATGTAGACAATGGTGTTTTATGGGCAAGGTCAGTGGGGAAGCATGATAAGATTTGAATGCATGCAGGATCTGACTGGGCGACGGTTGAGCAGTTTCTCTGTACATCTCATAACCGGAGCGTGTTAAGATTAGCTGACAGGAAGTGGAATGTCAAGTGCGAAAGTGGTGTGACTATCAACTTCCGCCAAACACTTCTGGCGGCCGGCGTGGACCCCAGTCACCAACACTTTCTACAGGCGACGAGGGATGCACACACGTGCCCAGTATTCTCGCCTAGACTTTGTTTGTTGTCGCCAAGTATGTCTGGCTTAAAGTAAACAAACACTGTTCCTCACATACCATGTAGTCATCAAACAAAGCAGACCATTCACACTTTCTGATTGGCTCTTGTTCCCATTGTCACCAAGTGCATAAAGAAACTCTTTGTGTCCATCACTTGTTGAACATTCTTAAAATTAAGCAGATGGAATACCAAACTGGAAAGTACCTCTGAGGTGTAATTTAGGAAAAGGATCTTCCATCAAAATTGAAAAAAAAACTTTTTTGACGAGGATTAGCGTTGAACACTAAATGGTCATCGTGAGTTCGTTCAGCTCTCCACCCAAGCAGTAGGTATAATAATTATAGGTTGTCACTAGGGTTAGGACTCTAAGCAGTAGACAGGATTTAATTATGCCACTCCTGTGTATGAAAGAAAAGATAGTTTGAAAAGAAAAGCTATTTGCGCTAGGTGTAGCACGAACATGAGCTGTTCGGTCGGTTGGTTATTGGAATAACTTGAATGAGGAACTAAACATTGTGCAGCACAATGAGCACCAAACACTCGCTACAAAATGTCGATCGTGCAAGAAGATTCGGGAAGGTAAAAAGGCAGGAAATGGTGCAACTTGTAGCCAAAAGTCACTTTCACTTCCCGATATAGCACTCTTGTTAGTCTTCTACACCTTCACACCCACACGTCTGTTGGTAAAGAGTCTACACGCAAATGTTATCTGAACCACACACAGACTGACAGACCGACCAACACACAAGGCAGCAGAGTGAAGATAATTATATTGGCATCTCGTAGCAGCACACATTCGGGTTGCAGGTTGCCATGTCGATTGATCCCACCCCACACCCTGATGTTTTGTACCCACTGAGCACAAGCCCTTGGCCGGCATTCGGGGTACAGATGCTAGGCACTAGCTGGATAGTTAATCAGCTGGAAGCTAATGTAGAGAAGTATTGTGCACTTGACCCCTGATTATCGCTGGGACTGTGTACAGTATTTCCTTAAATCCTTATTTCCTCTTGTTTCTACACGGCCTCGGAGTTCTCACACCAACAGATCGCAGCTTGATCGCTGCTTGGCTGAGGAAGTTCGATAAAGTTGAACTGAAAATGTAAAAGCCGGTGGAAGATACTTCTCTTTTGTGCATCATCACCATTATCATCATCATCATGTCGTCATCATTATCATCATTCTCTCTCTCTCTCTCTCAGAATGAGCGATGAGTTGAAAGTCTAAATGCCACCTCATGGAAGAAAAGTGACGCAGAGCTCAGAGACATGAGTCACACAGGAGGTGAGTCTGTCAAGACAGGACTGGGCTGACCCTCGACCCACGGTGTCACGACTGCTGCCACCCACCCGTGCGTGGAGAGAGAAAAACTAGAGATATATACCTTGCTTTCGGCAACCATGCACTGGACTGTGAAGGCCACGATGTTTATGTCACCTTAATGCTTGTTAGTGTACACGTACTCATATTCTCTCTCTCTCTCACACACACACACACACAGAGGCAAATAGGTCCTTACAGAAAAACATAGAAGTAAAATTTAAAATATTAAACAAGAAATAACAACTGTAGAAAAACCATGACAGTTAAAATTATAATATTAAAGAAAGAAAGGCAAGAAGAATGGAGACAGCAGCACGTGCACTACATCATGTAGTGTCGGCACTAATCACAGCCAGTCGCCAGCTGCAGGGTTCAGGCAGGTCAGGCCAGACATTGCGAAGAATTGATTTTTATGTAGCCACGATTGAGGAGGCGAAAGGAGTGAGCGAACAAGATATAAAGAGCCTGAACAGCAGACAAAGGGTGGCAAAGTGCGACTGATTAAAACTTTCGTCTGGTTCTCTCTTGTGACGAAGTAGCAGCGGCTTCGGGAAAAATGCATTTTGTTGACTTGTGTCGCCACACGCACGCGCCTCCAGTATTTATCAAAGTCACTGGCACCAGCTGCCTCCGTGTGTCTCAAAGAGAAGCTGGACAAGCAGACACAAGGTGAATCCGTAAATGAGTTTTCACCTTGCTCCCTTGGTTTGTTTTTGACCCTTTGAAGATACCGCACGAGCTCGGGTGACGTCACTTCCTGACTAGGGTGGCCTCGTCCAGATATCGTGGAGGCTGGAGTGATTTGAAGGAGAAAGCTGTAAACATGCTCTGTGTATTTTTGGCAAACATCGGCTCCAAGCCGTATTTTTGTACAGTACAATATATATATATATATATCTGTCTCCGCTCCTCTCTTCCCTGAGTACAAGGTGCGTCTGGCAGTTACAACTTCCTACTTCCTCAGCCCTGCTGAATGCTAGGAATTCTTGGAACGACAGCTGTGACGTGTGATGAGGACGAGCGCGTGCCAGACAGAGCACAGTGCATGGCCCGCCGTTCTGTGTGTGTGTGTGTGGGTATGTTTTGTGCACGCGCACTGAAATTCAATGCAGCTTGTCGGCAGCAACAGAAGAAAGGTCCTTAGGTACAGAGACAAAGACACTAGCAGCTGTTAAGATGTGGACTAATGACACGTGACTACACGTGATGCCGATGAAATGAGTCAAAGACAAACGCAGAGGTGTGTGTAGGGGGGGGGGTTCAAAGGGCAAGGAAATTCAAGGGCTTTGAGAGAAAATGTTCAGATAAAGTCTTATGAGCAGCTTTGTTGATATGTTGATACATAGTTATTCTCTGGTTAGAACGGTCGTGGCCATTCTCGCAGAGAAGAGCAAAAGGGCAGGCGGATCAGTTGTCCTCGTTCCCAACAACATAAAAGTCTGACCGACCCACCCCTGCTGCTTGTTTATGATTCTGAAGCTTCCTAATCTGGGGTAGGGGTTGGGGGTTCGGTTACTGATTTCTGCTCTCACTATACACGAGCACTACTCGTCGTACGGTCGTCAGCTTATATTGAACACAAGCCTTCATTCGGAATGAACATCTGTCCATTAAGTCTGCAAAGTAGTCCACACCTCCCGTGGTACCTTCTTTTGGTTCGGAATGTCGAGGGCACACTCACGCCGCCATGTTCATGCAGGTCATATGCACACAAGCCGATAGAACCAAAACCACTGACTCAGGAAGGGATGTCAGACAGTCAGAGCATGTATCTGCATCTAGGCGTGAGTGTTAATAAACACGGGCAAAGCTCCTAACAAAGGTTACCAAACAAAAAATGGTAAAGGTCTTAAAAAAAAAGTGGATATCAGGTTACCTCGATGGTATCTGGTTACCTTGTGGGTGTCGGAGCTGCGAAATGATTGAGGACACCAAGGGCCCGATTCTACTTTATTTCCACTTCTACTTATTTTCTTTGATTAATCACACACACAAGAGGGAATTTTTCCATAAACCCGCCGGATAGACCCTCAAACAATGACGCTCTTAACCAAGAGTCTTCGCAGCCTCCTCAGTCTGGATCCTTACTGCATCATGAAATATTGGCTAAGCTTCTGACTATAGTGCACCATGAGCCACGGGCTAACTGATGCATCAATGGACCGTACATATTCGCGATGAGAATTCTGGAGGAGGCCTTGGCTCAGGATGCTGGGTCCGCAGGACGTGCAGACTGCCACTATTCATCCCACACTGGAGGCAGCCTGCTCGGAGCGTTGTCGAGGGTTCAATCTGTGAGGAAGGTCAAATAACTTGCACGATGTTTGTTTTGGGCAAGGTTGTCTGCAGGTCACAGTCGCTGGGTGACGTGGCTCTCAACGCTGTGAACCCTGATGTTATAGGGCCATGAACCGCGTGTACGCACCGCAGCGACAGCAGGCACGCAGATAAAACTGGTTTCTTGATGCATCCATGTTATCGAGGCGCCAAGAAGGTATCTTCATGATGCGCCGATAAGTGTGGGCCCTCCTGTGCACAACTCAGCTTCGCCTGCTGGAAAGCACTCAGAGGGGCCGGGGGTAACTTGAAACCAGCTTCTTTCAAGGGAGTGGGGAGCGTGAGAGGAGGACGGGGGTTCGCTGAGGCATGGCGGCAGACCCGGGTAGATGTGTGTGGTGGGAGAGGTCCGGACGGTGACAGTTGTCTTGACGGCGACACTAACATCCACTTACATTTCTTACTCACGGCCGCATAACAACTGTTTATATAAGAAATGGCAATCTTCTCCTACCTACTGAAACAAAACTCAGTACAGTCAGCACTGCTCACGAACGTGTCACAATAAACTTTATAACTCTTTGAGCTTCATGAGCACCCGGCAAAGTTAACAATTACTTCTCCGGTAATCACTGAACAACACAATGTATAAAGTATTGACACGAAAGGGATGTAGTTCCACATGGAAGGAAGAAAAAAACCACTGACAAGGCTGAGACCAACATGCCCTGATTTACAAGTCCACGGGAACGCTCTCATCCGAACGTTTGCTTTCCCATTACATTAGAGGAAGAAAAATTCGTTTATTTGCCAAGTGAGAGTAAATTAGGAACTTGATGATGGTCGCCACTTAATCGACAAATACTTGCAGACGCTACTGCCCCCCACTGTTGTTTACACAGCCCCTTAAATTTCCTCCAGATACTGAAACATGTACATACACACTTTCTCTCTTTCTGACTTGCTGTCTCTTCCTCACTCCCTTTCTTTCATATACACATACACTGCCCACAGACTAGTCATTACCGACACATTTCAGAGTCGCCGTGGATACCCAAACACACGTGCGAACAGGCAAACATGGATGCTTGCTGCCCCCTGGTACTGTACATGACCCTCACAGACTGCAAGGGACGAGTCTATACCTGACTATACGTGACTATAGGTGACTATACCTGACTATAGGTGTCTATACCTGACTATACCTAACCCCATCACAATCACATTACGTAGTTAAGCTATGACATCATAACCAGGTGCCGATTATTATCTACATTTTGTTCACGAGACCTCAGCACCTGAAAGGTGTGCTAAAGTTTAAAGCCCCATTGCAATGCAGGAGGACAGAAAGATTGGCGAGATCATCAAGTTCCTCACAAGACACTAATTTCAAAAATTGTAGACCCCTCTTCTGCTCTTGACATAAAAAGGTCGGGTATACAGTCCCACAGCCGTCCTCTGCCTCTCCATGTTTGTAATTTACACCCTAACATCGCAAATGTCTTCTCTATCTGAACCTCAACGGTCCTATGCTTTGTCTCATGATCGCACGGGATCGGGGGTGGGGGGGGGAGTTTCTCAACTTTTGTGGAGCAGCATCCTGTATTGAACGAAACTCACTGGCTTCTTGAACATAAATAAAGTTCGTGAAGCAGGTCACTATACTTCCTGTCCTCGGTCCATGATTACGATAGATGGCGCAGAATTTTTTTTTTTTTTTTGGTCGAGGAAAATTCTACTTGACTTTTTAATATTATTTCATTTGACAAACTTGTTTAACACGTTTACCAACGATGCATTTCTATCTGTTCCTCTTTCAATCAGGAAGAGTCAAGCTAACTTCGTGACGAGTTATTTTTGTCCTTCCTTGTGTCGTTAAGTCGTCGTTTGTTTGTTTGTTTTTTTATTTTCGTTTCCACTCACCAAGTGTCGATGACAACAAATATTTATCAGTCTCTCACAGGACGACTCTGATGGAGGGTCCAGATTCTGTCAGCTGATGTGGCCCTCGTCATGGTCTGAAACAAAATGGTGGAGTTGAGGAAGAACATGTCGACTACCAGTCAAAGCTACAAGGAAGCTGGTCCGGCTACTTGAGACATGATAACGATGGAGGCCGGGTTCTTGAAGTGCAGACTCAGCACTTATCTCGCTGGAGTAGTGTGTGGGTGCCTGTGGTACAAGGAAGTATGATGGCTGGCATATCATGAGTGTACATGTACAGTGAAAATGTCTTCCGACCCAGGCCCATGTTGTCACATTTGTGACTATATAAGGCTTTTTTTATATAAAGTTCACTGCTTTCTCCTTTTAAGTTGACCTGATAAACATTCTCACATCATTGAAGTGTTTTTAATGATTCGATCTCAGCTTCTGCTGGTGTTGCAGCTGAGGAAGGAGTTGGGTCAACAAGTAAAATGTCTGTCGCACACACACACACACACACACACACACACACACACACACACACACACACACACACACACACACAGATATGTAAATGTTCCTGTGATTGTATTCTTGTTCTGGCACTGGCTGACAATACTTGTGATGAAATTTGTGGAGAGTTTCATGTCGAGGAGACAGGTTGTGCACATGAGAGTTTCCAACTACACGCTGCTCTTGTTGAGGTGACAGATTACAAGAGAACTGAACTCTTGCTAAAAACTCGCTCAAATCATCTTTTTTGTGATTCAGAATTAGTCGGTCCCTTCCCATAAATAACGAGGGCTCTTAGTTTCGTTCCACTCCCAGAACTAATTGGTTTCAGCACGAAGGAAACTAAAATCTCTGCGCACACAATTAAGTCTTCTGCCAATTCTTTGTCAAGTGGAAGCAGATGGCTGAGTCATGAGTCTCGCAGAATGACTTGCAGGAAGGAACTGTCGCCTTGAGAGATCAATATCACAGGTGATGCCCACACAAGGAAGCAATTCTGCTCAGAAAATCGCAATGTCGTGTATGTAACAGATTACCTGAAAGTAAGAAAAGAGACCTCGCATAGTCAGCCTCTTTCTTTTGCACAACACATTTCTAATTTTAAACACTTTTAGGCCTTAAATCTTTTTTAGATAATCAATTTAAAGTGCACTCCACAATTTTAGAATTTTTAAAACTAAAACTGCTTTAAGTAAGATAATTTGTTTAAGTCTGACTTTCCGTCCTGTCAGTACAATTTTTTATATGTTCTTGTGCAATGCATCAAAATGGCTAAGAAGATATTTTGCTTCTGTAGAAAAGTTTTAAGGTTTAGAAAGATGTTGTGCAACTGGCCCCAACTCTTCCTCTCACAGAATGGGAAATAAATTGAAGAGGTATTTGCTTGTAACCCTTAAATGATGTTGATTTGTTTGATCTATTTAAATGATCAATTTTCGTACATGTTATGTAATAAAAAATACTATATTGCCTGAGTTGCACACTCCACTTTGAAAGTACAATAATTATTGTCCACTAAATAAAACTCAGTCATCCGTTTTCCCACTGGTCACAGATACCTAGAGCTGGGTCGACTCACTAAGAGCTCGTCCATCTCACTAGACTAGAAGGTCCTGTATGTCTGAGAAATCTTGACGATGATGTCAACAACTAGTTTAGGAGGGGATTAGTAGATGTGCCTGTGGTCCGAATTTGTTTTTATTAGGTATAAGTGCGCGCGCACACACACACACACACACACACACACACACACACACACAAAGAGGCAAGCACGCGCGCGCATATCCCGCCCACACATGCTGCCCTGCTGTCCTCATGTGTAGATTGTTACCTGTCTGAACAAGGTAAACCCAAACCACGCAGACTAAAGAGTTATTTTACCTGACAACAACAACAACCGCTGGGGTAGGAATGAAATGTGTACTCACACTACTGCACTTGTCAATCAGACAAAATATTCTGCTTCGGCAGCAAGTGGGGAGGGGGGAAACTGGGGTCTACAAAGGGCGATAAACGGTGAAAAGCAAGCAAAGAGTTGGGACTAAACTGTGATAAATACCAGGGAGCACGGCAACATGGAATCACTTCTCGATTATATTTTGCTTCAAGGTCTATCTTTTCGTCTTGTTTAAACAAAGAAGTTGTCTCACCTTCGCTTTAAATGGCTGGGCTTGATTCTGTGCAATTTATTTTTGCCCTACTCAGAGGACTCCTTTCGTTTTTTGAACAGACAACCCTACACATATCAAAAGACATATCACCTATACAAATCACCACACATATCACCACATGCATATTACCCTACGCATGTCATCCTACACACATCACCTTACACATATCACAATGCATATACACCTGTACATGTCACCCACCTTATCACCCATATCGCCACACACATACCACCAGACCCATCACCCTATACATATCATAACACAATCCCCCTACATATATCACCATTCACATAACACTACATAATATCACCACACACATATTACCATGCATATATCACCACACAATAACCCTACACATATCACCATTCATACGTCACTACACACATATCACCACACACATATTACCATGCATATATCACCACACAATAACCCTACACATATCACCATTCATACATCACTACACACATATCATCATGCATATATCACCACACAATAACCCTACACATATCACCATGCATACATCACTACACATATCACCTCCACAGTCAAGGCCTCTCTGACTGGTGATGTTTCTAAGCCTGTATCCCGAGAACGGAAAGTTGGAGGAAAGGGGTGTAAATCACTCAGATTTGGGGAAATCGTATCTTGTACTAATCTCATACCAACAGACCTTAGTTGACCTGCTCTGTGATTTTCACCACTAGACACAGTCAAATGACTTCCTGTCCTCGCAGGTTCAGAACGAATTGTTCACAAGGCCGCGACCAGCAATCTCTGACATCTACGATCAAGAATGTTGCACGCGCCGTGCAAACCCGTCCGCCATCTTGCTGGGCGGCGAGAAGCAAGCGGTGTGTGCACGTGCCTCTCGTCCTTACTCACTTTTTAATTGCATTTCAATCTGTCCCCTCTGTGCTAGCTCTTTTCAAGTTCGACTAAGACTTCGTAATTCGTTAAGATTTCCCTCAGATTGAGAAATCCGTAGAACTCCAAAGAGTTTGTCTCAAGGTAACTTGCTTGTCCGAAGACCTTATAGTTCACTGACATTTTTGTTTTTACTACTGGTATTGTTACCTATTGTTTCGTAAAGGCTAGTGGACTAGACTGAATTCAGGGTGACCATGACAATACACTAGATCACGAGAAAGACAGTGAGAGAACTGATTGCCCAGATCGGTCAGAAAGAAAGAAAGAAAGAAACTAGGCGTGGGCATGAGTGGACTCGGCGGATGTCACCCATGAAGGGAGAGCAATAAAATCCACCAAAAACTGTCTTTGGGTCGGTTGTACTCTGTTTCCCCGACAGACCGGCTCACAGGAATCAAACGAAAAAGCTGCCTGCTACGATACCCAAGTACTCCACTCGCAGTATGAGCGGGTTCTCTCCATCCCCTCCTGTTTTCTGCCCCTGTTGAAGGCAGCAAGTAGGGGCGATAACGAACCAGCTTGAACGGTGAGGGGGGAGATGCAAGAGCCTGCCGAACGTCTGCCGAAACAAATGCGTGGCAGAGTTGATGTGAGGTGGGCAAGGGTGGGACGAGGGAGTGGGGGTGGGGGGCGAGAGGTCCGCAGCGGGCTAGGAGCCTGCCAACAGTAGAAACCAGTCCGCGAGGAGTTGCTCCGGTCGGTCGGTCCTACACCGGCTTCACAAGTTGGAACAGAAGCATCTATCTCTATCCTATGTCTGAGTAGTGCTGGTGGGGGGGGGGGGGTAAGAGAGGGGAAGAGGTCACGACCCTCGACCACCGTCGTGACATGCCCGCCGTAGCTGGCCCGCTGCCAAACATGCAACAGCAAACATGGCGCGTGGGAAGGCGGGGAGGGCGGCGCGAAATGTTGCTGCGACTGGCGGTGGGCTTGTGTATTTTTACAACCGTCGCCGGCAGATGCCTTCCTCCTCGAACAGTAGACGCTGTTGTTGCGCAGTAGTAAGATGTCGATGCAGATGGCTTCACCCAATGCCGGGGCCTGTTTGTGTACATTTTCAAGATGCCTCAGCCACAGCAGAAAGTCGTTCAAAGTTCATAACTTTTGAAACACTTCAAAGCGGACTAGCCGCTGACTATGTCAACATGCAGTCGTGGTCGTCACACTGCAGACGGTGAACTAGGTTTGTCCTCATGTTCAACTTCAGCAGACCTAATTACCTTGGTCACCCTAGACGTGCATGCCAATGGTCCCTGCATGTGGCATTAAGTTCTAAACCTGTGACATGGCCCCCGGATACGTTTCCTAATTCTGTCAGAAGTTCTCTCATTTTACGGTCCAAGCTTTTCTTCGCATTTACGAAGACCTGTTATTTGAATATTTGGAATGTTTACTCCGACATGTGTGTTAATTAACATTGCTGGGGTTCAGCTGATAGAATGTGTAAGCATTTGACATGAAAAATCTTTTTTTTTAAATATGTGTGTGGGCAGAATGGGGCATGAGAGGTTTCTTTCAGTCTGATCAATGCCCCATCCCCTACCCAAGAAATTCTAAAAGATATCAAAAGCGTATCCTTCAGAAAGTGTGGCGAGCCATCGTCATCCGGCGTAGGGTGTGCATTGTAGGCGAGGTTCACTGGCAAGTGTGGCCATTGCTCTTCTCGTTGAATCTGTCAACAGCAAAATGCTGTGAGAGGCCGCAGCCAACCCTCACTGAGCAGTGGAGCGTGGAGAGAAGCACCCCCCCCCCCCCCCAACAGCGTTTCCCTCCCCTTGTCCATTGTCACCGTTAGCGACAGACGGCAAAAATGCGAGGACGAAGCCAGGTGTTTCCTCTCTCCTGCAGCACCAGCATCTCGGCACACCTGCCCTTCAGATGCCAACCAGCGAAGCGGAGCGGCTCGTGGCTTGTGTAGGGACTGGTCGCCGCCACCTGAAGTGCAGATGTTGGGGGAGGGTATGTCGGGTGAACGTTTACCACAGCGTTTTGCGGTTAATTTTTATTTGTTTCAAGAGCAGTTATGGCGAAAACTGGAGAGAGTGCTGAACACAGGAGAATACGAAACAGAGACCAAGCGTCAGGAGAGAGGTCCTCCCCTTCGAACAGAAAAACAATTTTCAGAAAATTGTGATGCTTTCTAGACAGTGTTCAGGGATTCAAAAATAAATTTGTGGACTTTTATTTCTAGGCTTACCCTCACCCCTCTGAAATGTATCTTCATATGCAGAAAATTTCGAATTTTGTTCAGTTTCAATGATTATATTCGTCACAGAGGATATTTTGTGTGTGCAGTTTTGTCTTCTACACCCGTGGTTTTCAAACTTTTCCAGACGAATACCACTTTTGAAAATTCAAAGTGAGCGAGTGCCACCTCCCAACCTTACACACAGCCCCCATAAAATAAAGATACACATTCTTGTATTTTGGCGCATGGTGCTCGCGTACCACCCGTCATACCTTCGCGTACCAGTAGTGGTACACGTACCACAGTTTGAAAACCTCTGCTCTACACATGATGTTCCTCAGAAACTGCTCCGGAAGTTGTCAACAGCAGGCCAGACAAGAGCCAACACTCAAGGTAAGGCTCTCCATCATGAGTGAGGCGTCAGCTGCTGGTGGTCAGAATAGCGCGATGTCACAGGGTCTTGTGTGATGAAGACGCTATACTGCTGTCAAGTACTCAGCTAAAGCTGGATGTCACAGCAGCTCATTAGCCACCCTACTTGGCAGCGTTGTGCTAATTAGGTTATAACAGGAGAAAGGGTTGTGGGTTAATCTAACAAAACCTTAAGGTTTATCTTGAGGACAGTTAATTCTTTATACAAGGTGATCAGTTGAATATTCAGTCACTCATCCCTTGAACAGTACCAGTTGAATAGTTAAGCTGATTGTCAGGGGTGATTAGGGGCATGTGGGTAGATGCAGCAGCTATCAAAACTCGCCAGGTAGATCTGTCTTGAGCCGCGAGGAGCACGCAGGGGAACGACCAGTCCACTCAGGTTTGCCAACCAGTTTTTCCTGTGTCCACTTTGGCATTGACCCCTCTCCAAGATAGGCGAAGTCTTGAGTGTCATGCCAAATCACAAGGCTGAACCAGACTAATTTAGGTCTGTTGCAAGATTGTATGTTACTGCAGATAAAAATAATCCTCTGAAATTTGACAAGGAATGGAACACCTAAATTACTGTTTACTAAGTTCCCCTTGCTTGGGTTAACCCCTTTTCACCTTTTCTTCCATCCAAGAAAATGTGCCAATGGGAGGAGGGGGAAAATGGTGTTTTACACAAAGCCAGAAACTATGGCTATATCATGGCAAGGTAGCCAGCCCTGTAAACAGATGCCACATGCACATAAAGAGCAGCATGCCAAGACGAGAGCTGAACCCAGGACAGCCAACCTTCCCTGTGTTGGTGACATGAGCTAACCGTTGTGTCGCCAGACCACCCTAAGTGTGCCTGTGGAGTTCATCCTGTACCACAATAGGTCATGAAACAGACCAACTCACTATGTACACTGGGATGAAGTATAGCATCGACACAGTTCATCAAACCTGGATTTTCCCAATCTGCTGTAATCAACACTACTGATGACAAGCTGCTGAGATCATGTCTGGCAAAAATCCAGACTTTCGACATTTAATGCTAGTAGTGCCAAATTATCTCCAATTTAAGAGTTAAAAACTATAATCTTACCAATGATTCATAGGTAACCCATGCATCGAATCACATGAACTAAATAAGTGTCATAGCAAGGGGAAAAAAATTATAGTGTCAGTCAAGCTGCACACATCTTTATAAATGAGTCTTGCACCCAGAACTCACGTCAGCATTAGAACATGACTTTTACTTACTCATTCACTACTGAGGTAAGACAAAAAACATGTTCCCCACTGCTGCTGACAACAGAGAAGGCCAGGACTACATATCAGGAAAATACATTCATACAAGCTCTCAGAGCACAAATACACATACACCACACACACACCATACACGCAATAATGCACCATACTAGCAACATCTAAATCTTATTCTTTTCTAGATCTACAATTTTGTTATGTAGAGAACTCGAACTTGGAAAATTTTGCTATACAGAGAACTGGTTCATTTTATTTCAACACTTAAAATAGTTTAAGGACAGCTAATGGTCACTTAATATCAAATGCTAATTCAAACTGCCCACATCCAACTGCACAAAGTTATACAATGTTCTTTCTTCTACATATTTTCAACTTCTCAAGAAAATGGAGGAAATTTGTAGACTTAAAAGATGTGAAATCTCTCACCAATCAAGAAATATCTTGTCTCTACCACATGAACCTGAATGTCAAGATTAACTCTTTCTAGTTCAGTTGTACATGTGTACTTTAAAATCATGTTAACAGTCCAAATGAGAAATAAATCCAAACCTCAAGTTATAAAACAGTTTTTTGAAAAGGCTTATCTTTTCAATTTGTGAATATATTTGTGTCTCTCAGAACAGTGAAGCAAATGTGTCACATAACATGGTAAACAGTGTCACACAACATAGTACACAATCTGTCTGCCCAGGGGCAGTCTAGCACCATTTTCCTCAACAAGAACGCTATTTGCTAGGGTGTCAATATGGAAGACAGCTGTTGTAGGTATGACTACTTTGTCATCACCAGCACCATTGAGTTGTGGGATGCTTCTCCATCCAGAATTAGCATCTTTGTATCGTAGGATCTGCACCAAGGATGGATCTGGAAGAGAAAGGTGAGGGGAAAAGAAAACGTGCTAAGAAGTCCTCAAAATGTTTTGATTTCAAAATGGAAGTAATTCCATCACATATTTTTTAAAAATTATTACAAAAGTAAGAAAACCCCATACTGAATGCAGAAGAGTAATCATCTCTTTTATATTCAGTGAGTTTTATTATCACATGATATTTCATTAACATACATAAGCGAATGCTTGCATACAACCCCTCCCCCCATCCTTGCCGTTTTAAAGGAAATAATAAAGCATGTTATTCAAAGCAATACCAATAAATCATATAACAATGACTGGAAGCCTGGCGGTACACTATATCTATATGGAATTATTATGAACAAAATCTGGGCTTTGATAGGAGTAGGCCATGCAAAATCTTATTGTTAAGTGGAAAAAATGGGAATCATATAGTGGCACTTGGCCAAACAAAGGGAGACCAATGTATGTAGTCTTATCTAAGTTTGAGTTTTTACTCTTTTGCATTTTATAGATCTAATTGTGACCACTTAGCACATGTGCAATAAACATTTTTTTTTTTAAATATTATGAACATTATTTATCAGAAAAAAATCAATTATATTGTTAACTGAAGTGTTTTCAAACACAACTATCTCCATTAGACCACAAAGGTGACGACTGATAAAAAGTTTAAAAATTTCGCATCCCAACTGACACTTTGTACCCTGGTATAGCAAATCCCAACTCTGACACTTTGTACCCTGGTATAGCAAAGCAAAATCTGGTGAAGATGGGTGCACAACAATCTATAGCCTTAATGACAAATGAAATAGAGGAAAATTAATAAAAATGCAAAACTATTAATGACCTCAAAATTTAACATCTCAGAAATAAGAAGTAACTTAAATCCATCATTTGCTTATGCTCTAGAGGTAAAAAGTCTTTCATTTCGGATCAATTAAACACTGTCTTTGTTCAACAATCAACAGATCAATTAAATTTTCACAGTTTTCAGATTCTGATATCTTGGAGAAATTCTCTCCTTAAGCATTTCCTTGGTTTCAATGGCCTTCTTCAAGAGACACATATTACCTATAGCATGAATACACACACACACATGCATGCATGCAGACAGGTTTCGCCATAATGTGAAAATTTGCCAAGCAGGGTTACATCAAAAATCTGTCTGCTAATGAAGACCTTTATGGAAGAACAAAACAAACATTCTAACAAAAGCAGGGCTTAAAAGAGAGAACTGTACCCTTGATTTTGGATCGCTCAGATTTTGCCAGACGAGCTGCAATCTTGGCTGGAATATCGCCTTCAAAGACAGGGACTGACATCTCAAAAAGTCCACTACCTTGCTGTTGGTTGATGAGGAGTATATTTACTGAAGGCTGAAATACAGAATCATGTAATGACACTGAAGGCTGGAATACAACATCACATAAACCTGAAAGAAGACACCCAAATATTCAGAGGCGGCCTTTGAGGTAGCAACTGGGGCAACCACCCCTGAGGCCCCGCGATAGGAGATTCTTGTGGCATGGTATATAGCCTACACTTACAGCTTTCAGCCCCGCATATGACACTCGCACAAGGCCTGCATACTGGTAAGGTCACCTCTGCAAATATTGTAACTGTAATAAAACGCCACCATGGCAACAGCAAACTGCTTATAACTGGTTCCTTGCAGTGGACACTAAAGTTGAAAGTTTTACATGCTGAGAAGTTTTATATTCTGCAAACAATACACCTCCTTTTTTATTTACCTCAGTGCGATAAGTAATGAATGGTTTTCCTGGGCAACAGTCTTCTCGTACTTTCTCATCTGCCCCTTCCGAAAACTTGATGTCCAGTCCCTCCAACTACGCATAAAAAAGACATAACAAGAACTTTTCCTGGCTACACGTCCACTACTAAGGAGTTCTTTTTAAAAATGCATTCTCCTCTGTATACGTCGGTTGGGGAGGGGTGTGAATGCACCACAGAAGTGATCTCTGTTAGTATTAAGCCAGAAATAAAATATTTAAACTTGAAAAAAATCTTGACCAAACCATATTTAAAAAATCAAAGATCATATAAAGAAAGATGAGCAAAATATATAATGATAATTAATCTTGAGGACTAGCATATTTTTAAGAGCTGCCTTACATCACAAATCCCAATTAGCACACGGCACAGAAGACACTTGTAAGATATGCAACGTACCATTATCTTCTACTGCTGGTAATAAATGAATATTACACACCTCCAGGGTATTACACAAGTAGGCACGGTTTATATCTAGCACTTCCTTCTCATCAAACTCTGAAGTCAAATCCAAAGCACGTACTCCGTGTTTGTTGAAATTTTCCTGCGAGAGTGAGAAAAGTCAGAATAAAAAGCTGAAAGCTAAGCGTATGCATGGAATATATCAATTTTCACCACACACAAAAAAAAAAATCATTAAAAAAAGGTCTTCTCATGTCACAGAATTTTCTCACTATGATTGCATCAACTCACCTTGGCCACTTGCACAAAGGGCATGACTTTCTTCATGTACTTCTTTAACTCTGGCTTGTCTTTGAGTTCACTGGAGATTACTTTGTTGTCTGGAAAACCTTGATTAGTCTGTCAACAAGGCATTGGTTACAAAAATAAAACTAAAAAAAAATGCTGATAAAATGTCCTCTAAAGACCCCTCACAAGTTAGTTTATATGAAAACAACCAACAAAGCCAGGTCATGGGGGCATGTTGAAACAATGTAGACAAGAGAATAGAAAACGACACATATAAAGATTAACATCTGCCTCATATTATAACACAGCATTTGTCAGCATTGCCTCTTTACAATGATCGGCAACAAATGTGTATGCTTTTAAAATAAATTCTATTTATCAAAAGCAGACCAAAGTGTTCTCCCAGGGAAAGGCTCATGTAAGCAGGTTCTTTTATCTATGTGAAGAAAAAGCTATGCATAACTTTTATAACCGACCAGTGAGGTAACAGATTACATAAATTCACCACCGGTACTGAATCAACACTCTTTTGCACCTATGTATGCTTGACAGTAATGTATTAACTACATACTTGTACTTAACATGTATGCCCAACCAAATAATTACTTGTATTCAAAACTTACATTGTACAGTTGTTTTAAAGTGGTCAGTACAGTGTTCTGCCAAGGAGGATAGGTCTTTGCTACCCACACAGTTCCATGTGTAGGAACTGATGCTTTCTGTGAAAGAAACCCAAATGAAACATTTAAGCACAACAGCTGTAAAGAAGTCAGTGGTTATTTTGCAAAATAAATTTTGTTCAAACAAAGTAAAGTTAATCAAAAGTAATCATTTGATGAAAGTCAACAAAAGTAGCAGTTTACTTTGTTTTTGCCAGGGTGAAGGGCAGTCTTAAGACGCAGGCGAAACTCATGAGCAGCGTCCATCAGATACTCAGAAGACCTGATCAGGACCTCGTCAACAGGGCCTGCAACTGGCCACACAGCGTGCATGATGCTCTCCCCTAGAGTTCCTGTCTCAGCCTGCAGTGAACACAGAAAATAACGGTCAACATAAAAAACAATAACTTCCCTCAAAATATTTCAAAAAGACCCCAGATAATAATGATGACGGCTAAAGAAATACTCAAAATGCTCATGCATAATCTGAATATTGAGTACTTTTCACACTGAAACAACAGACCACGTTACCTGAGGTTTGTAAACAGACCATGCTACATGAGGGTTGTAAACAATAGACCATGTTATGTGTGGTTTGTAAAAAACAGATTGTGTTACGTGAGGTTTGTAACGATTTAGTCTCTTTGTTGGCAGCAGTTGACTTGCTGTGCATTGGCTAGAAATCACATTGTATTAATATTTAATTTTCTGATTACTTAAAAATAAAATTTTTAAATTTGATTTATAAATTTTCAGGATATCGCCCTACATTAAATCTTTAATTAGAACTGAATGTAACATTAACTGAAAGAATTGATGGAGTGCTTACTTTCTGCAGTTCTCCCCAGATGAACTCAGCCATGTGAGGAGTGATGGGTGCCATCAGCAGCACCTGTACTTTGATGAAGTGGAAAACCAAGTCGCGGTGCATGCCCTCTGTTGCCACTTCTCGGTACTTGTCACGTTTGCCCTGTAAACACATCAGGCTTTTCGACATATAGACATGAACCAAGTTTATCCTCTGTAAACAGTTAATATGGCTGAGGGTAAATGGGACTGGATGGGTGGAGAGCAAAAGGCAAAAGCTAATATAAACCAGTCCAAGGTCACTTATATAAAGCTGGATATATTGTGGCCAAAGGGGTCAGACGTAAGCTTTTAAAACTGAGCTACTTTTATATTCTTATAGACACAAAGGAAAAAGAACCCACAAGGAAGACAAAGAACAGCTTTTACTTTCTACGTACATTTGCAACAGTAAGGAAAACACACAAGCAAGCAGTTTAGTGAAGGTGGATGTACAACAATCTATAACCTTAATGACAAATGAAATCTTAATTACAACAGCAAATAAATCACCTGAAACTCAAATAAGCCGGTCCTGAGAGCCTCTTTGAACATGAAGGCATCAAAATGAGCCTGCGTTTCCTTTATGGTTTTGTTGATTTCACTGAAGAAAATGCAAAACCAAGATGTAGTCTACAACATTACATAGGACACATAGTGTTGTTTAGTGACATCGCAGTTTTCTGCACTGAAATCCCACTAAAATCTTACTTCTCTTCTGATCAGCCAGTAATTTTATCTTCAGTCTACCCCATCCTAAAGAACCATCCTTCAATGAGGAGGTTACTTCAGGAATATTTGTCACTACAAGTTACCTTAAGAACACTTTGTCACTAAAAGTGTATGTCTCTGGTGGACCAGTCCGCAGCTCTCCTTGACTGGCTATCATTTCTTTGACCCAGTCCAGCAGAGTATACAGGCGCAGAAGCCCAGCATCTGCCATTTTTTCCACAAAGTTGGCATCCTCTACAGTGTCACCAGCATCTGCCAGTGACAGGCGCATACCTGCAAGACATCAATTAAGACTGACTGCACCAGCACCAAGCACGCAAGGTAGGGTGTGACAGCACCAGGATTAATACAGTTTATGAAACCAAGTATGCTACAAGAAACAGCTTGGGGTGATTTGGAGTCAAATGGTTACTGCCACAAGGTATGGCAAAGTGTACTGCAGTGTAAGATTGGCATGTCATGTAAAGATAAATTTTTACAGATATGCTGTGAGAAAATGTGATGATTTGTATAGGACAATATGGTGTGCTGTGGTTTATTGTGTGTGTCAATAATAGGCACAGACCTACCATCAGCAGAAAACCTGGCCACAGCTTCAGATAAGGTCAAGAAATTTCCTGTTGATTTTGACATCTAACAGAAGAATTGAAAGAAAAATATTAACAAAGTAGTAAGACATAACAGATGTAAAAGCACAACCAAAAAGAACTTCTGTCAGTATTAATTTCTATCAATATTTATAATTATCAAAGTAATAATTAAAAAAACCACTTCAGAGGCAGAAATACAGTCAAACCTCGGTTTTCGTTGTCTTCGGTTATCGTCAGTTTTAGTTTTCATCAATTTTTCCTGCGAAAAATTTCTCGGTTTCCATGGTTGCCTCGGATTTTATCAGCATGCCCATGTGGCCTCGCTGCTAATTTTGAAAACAAAGGGTGAGCCATGCATCAGTGTGGTATTGTTTCTCGTTGAGTGAGCATCACCCCACACCTCTACCCAGAAAGTTCCATTGCTTTCCAGTGTTTTTGTGCTTTCTTTTATTGATTGTGAGTGTTAATACTACAATTACATGTAAGTGATTATTGCATCTACAGTATTTGGTGTAATGTGTATATTTTCAGTTTCAAAATGTATGTAACGCACATAAGATAAAATCATGTGCTCAAATCTCATTGTCCCTGTTAAGTATTTCCTGGTACTGTTACCAAAAAGACCAAGAAGGGAAGTGACCCCAGATAGTGCCTTGATACCTAAGGTCCTTATGGAGGGAGCTTCCCCTTCCCAACAATACTATTTGCACCTCTCTCTCCCCTCCTCGCTGTCATCCATACACAAAGAAGTCTTCAGAAAAAAAAAGCTTAATGGTTTTAGTATTAAACACTATGCTTGTTCCCTATAAAATGTGTTTTTTCCATGTATTTTGGAGTGTCTAGAATGAATTAATTAGATTTACATTGATTCATATAGAAATAATTGCCTTGGTTTTCGTTGGTTTCGGATTTTACCGATTGTCTTAGAACAGATTACTGACAAAAACCGAGGTTTGACTGTACTAGCTCTAATTAGCTTCTAGTTGCCCTTTAAAATTTATTATACTCAATCATCTAGTTGTGGTTAAGTTAACTTAGCAAGATGCCTGGCAGCAAGAGCTTTCAATGACCTTCTCTGAGTTCAGAAGGATATGTCCATTGGCACGGATTCCCTTAGGCCACTTGGTCCTTTAAAACAAAAATAGTGAGCACATATCAAAAGATGTTGTTAGGCCCCTGAACAAAGTAAAGTGACTACTGACCAACATATTATCTACCCAGCCATCAGCTAAGAGTTTTGCATTAAAAATGTTTGGAAATAGTGTTGTATTTAAACTTCCATTGTCTCTTAAAATTTGAGACCTCTCTAATGACTTGAACTTTGTTATGGATACGACAGTGAACTACTTTGTTACTATACTACAGGTATAAATAAATTTGATACAATCCCACAAATTTTTCAAATATTATAAAAATCTTTAAAAAAATACATAAAATTTTGTACAAATACTAGGAAACCAACTTGTCATTTGGCCACATCGCAACATGATTGTAGATGAAGTATGTTAAGTGGTTCTGGATAAGGTCTTTTCCAGACATTCGCACATCCACTGGGTACCAGTACTCAAATTCCGCTTTCAGGCTGTCAAGAGTGGCCTTGGGAATCTTGCAGTCACTGGGAAATGGAGTACCTTTCAAAAAAATGTAATCCCACACTTCCAGGGTCATCTGCTCTGGTCTGCACAAACACATAGCATAAGCAATTGTTGCAAGCCATGTTTTGCAAACTTCTTTACTGACTACTGGTGTTAATTATGTTAGCAGTCTGAATCAACAAACCACAATAATCTGTTATGTGAAAGAAACCTGTCACAAATGGTGCATACATGTAGCTCATACTCTCACTGCATACAGCCTATTATATTCCCTTATTCACATCTTGCTTTTCTTATCCCAAGAAGCAGATAGCTGAGAGGTCAGATCTCTGGCATCCAAAACCTAGAGGCACGTCTGTTTGATACCCATGTGGCACAGCAAACTTCCCGCTGTTTGTAATGGGCACCTGACTCCATTATGGATTAGGAAAGGTATGGCCAAGAGGGAGAGGAGATGGTCGCCACCCTCACAAAAAGCTGGCCTAGAGAAAAGTTTGCTTTCTAATGCCTCACTGAAAAATATTAGCACACATTTATATTTTTTTATCCCAAGAACCATGGTGACCATGGGGTACAATAAATGCATCCTAACCCCAAAATTTCATATTGCCATGTGCGTGCCTTCCTTTGACAACAAGAGCACAAACCTGATGTTAGCTGGGCCAGGCTGACTACCGTTCACCACACCCCCCTGCAAGAGATGTGCAACCGTGTAGAATGCCATGTAGATTGTGGAGTCTGACAGGCTCTCAATCAAATACTGAGGATCCCATGGCATCTTGGTGCCTGCATTTGAACAAAATCAAGGCTTAGTCTGTACAAAAAGTGACATGAAGATGATGTGTAGGGCAGTGGGTCAGCTGATTTCTTGTTTTTTTGTAAAAGAAAAATAGATTGATTTATTAGCAATGACAAAGACAGTTCCAAATGTCTACTCCAACTATAAATAAGACTAGAAAGGAGATTATAATTCTGACCACTCAGTGACCCTTTGGGAGGAGAGGGAGGTGTGGATGAGACCACAAAGCTTGCACAATCGCACAAAAAATTAACACATCACAAATAGCAAAGTTTGACAAACAAAATATCAACAATTTCTCACCTTAGCCATCTAAGAAAATTTCATGATGCTAACTCAGAAAGCATAACATATAATGACATGGGCAGTCCAACAAGCTGACAACAGTGGTCAAAATATTAATCCCTCATATAGATATATATCAGTCTGCACTCTTTGTTGTTCCTGCTCTGTCAGCGTCCTCTAAAGTCAGTCACACTTCCCTTTAAAATAAGTCTTACCAAGTCCATAAGAGCGTGAACAAGCATGTTCATGCAGCCAATCGAGGGTGGCTAGAAAGTTGTGACGAACTTCTTCTGAGAATGTATTCAGTTCAGCTAAGCATTCTCTTGCTTGTGTTTTCCATTCTTCTTCTCCATAATCCAGAAACCTAATTAACAAGCACAGTCTCAAATTTCTTTGTTCTCCAGGACAAAAAAAGTAGAGTAAATTAGTAGTTACACACATCCCCTTTTACAGATGCCTTGTTAAAGATATCGCTGTTACAAATATCACCTTTTACAGTTGTCTTCTGTTATAGATATCACCATTTACAGATGCCTTGTTAAAGATATCCCTGTGATATATATATAAAAATATATAACTTATAGTTCCCCTGCTGAATAATGTGGGCTCTTGTATTTATCACACTCATGTCCCCTATAATTAGAGCTGTGTCCACTGAATGGCATAAGTCAAGATCATTATGTTACGATGTAAAGAGGTCAATAAAATGCTCACCACTGATCACACAACGCCACCACACACTCATCTCCTGATCGAGATATCACCTGATTCTCTGGCTCCTGGTAGATGAGGGCCTCATTCTGACAAATTAAATGTAAGCATATTTAATTCTACACTGTAAAATGCAAATAAATGTAATACATTCTAATACAGTGACAGTTTGCACTAGGCACAGACCAAGAACAAGCTGGACAGATGTATGCATAAAGGATGCATGTGTAGACGACAAAGGCATGGGGAGTTTTTTGAATTGCTGAGATGCTAAATACAAATTTTAATGTTTGCAAAGAGCCCTTTAAAACTATATTGCATTGCTTCTCTAATGAATAGATGCTGAAAAATGTCTCAAGTATTCCCTGCGAATAAAGAAAATTGAACTGTACTTTATTCAAGTGTCCGATGGCCACTTATGCTTGTAATGTTCACTGCATTTTCCTCCCATAAATTTACATCAACTTTCGAACAGTCACACAGGGTGAGATTTTTCATCAAATTCTCACATTATTTCTGGGTTGTCTCAAGTCATTTTTAAATTGTATAAGGCATGCAAAATAGTGACAACGATGTTTTGTTGTAACAGCAGTGTCCAAAATCAGTCCTACCTTTTCAATCATTAGCCTCTGAATGGCCTTTTTTACATCTTGAACCTTCTGACCTTCATAACCTTTCACAAGCATGACCCCATCATAGAAGCCTTTGCGGTAGACCTCCAGTTTTGCCTCTTCTAGCTTGTCACGGTCATTCTGACTGGCCACTTTATATCGCTCGCAGGCTGTCACCGCTGACAAATTGCCAAACTCTGGCACATCAATGATGGGCACCTGCAGCAAGCATAAAAAGACAAAACATCTACTCACCAATCCTGAACAAGAAAATGGTTGGGAAAGGGACTTTATGCTGAGCCAGCAACTAAAGCTGCATCATGGTAAATACCCAGCCCTGTTACAGCTCCAACATGCACCAGCAACTAAAGTTGCATCACAGCAAAGCAGGCAGCTCTGTAAACAGCTGCAGCATGCAGAGGAAAAAGCAGATGCCCAAGATGAGGTATGAACCTAGAATATTCATTGCTTAACTGTTGACCACCAGACATCCCACCAAAATGTTTGTGCTTGTGGACAGCATTTTTTCCCAACTACATTACGGTCAGCTAAAAGGCTGTATCATACATTTCTTAATTACTAAAGTCAAATCAAAACTGGCATTAACTATGTGGGTTATAATTGAAATGTACATTGAATTAATGATACATGGCAGGAAACATGATAAAGCATAGTAACATTGTTTTTAATTTATCACACAGTTGCTGTAAAAAAAGACAGGTGAGACAATTGTTTCTGCTAACTCACTGGTTCAAATGGCATCACCATCTCATCTTTGATTCCATATTTCTGCCTAAATGCCTGGAAAAACGAAATACCCAATGCATTTTCTGAGACACCAAAAGACAGATTTTTTTAAATTTCCAGAAAATCTGACAATGAAATTTAGAGTTTTAAGAGATAAAAACTGTATAGTTGGAGATAATATATCATACCAAATAAGATAGAGCCCAAGGAGACTCAATAAACTCTGGACAACTGGGAAAACTTGTCTTTTAAAAAAAAAACACTAGAATTAAAATCTGCAAATACTGCCGATGACTACTCTTTACGTCGTATAAATAAATGAAAATAATCATTTGTAAGTAATCACTAAATGCTAATCTTTGGAAAAGAACCTCACTTCCTTCTTTTTCAAATCTCTCAAAGCAGCAAAGTCATCCGGTGAATCTGAGGGCACGCTGGTGACAACACCAGTACCTGCATGACAACAGATATAGCAGTGAACATCTAAAATGATGATCTGTACAGTGCACCATAAAAACTGACTATAAACACTTTACCTGTACTAATGGTTCTTGCTCTATCGTTCAACATCATTGTAACAGTGTTAACAAGTAAATCTGACCTTTGCCATATTTGATATTCAGCATAGGAAGTGTATACACTGTAGGATAGGATGTCAGAGGAGACTGCAATGCAGCACCTAGAATGTCCTGAAAAAGAATAAACAATTTCACAAACAAACTTACATGTGAGCAATGGGTGCAATAGATATTTTGAATACCTAAAAACCCACCAAAGTATTTCTTTGTTTGTGAGATAAAAGCCTTCCAGCGCTGATGTGCACAGAATAGGTCAAATCTGGGAAGTTAAATCAGAATGTGGATACATTTCAATCACCATTAATTATCATTAAATCATCATCATTAAGTTTTCCTATCACCAATGGGACAACTGGGAACAGTCTATAAATATACTCATGTGACCCCATAAATTTGATCTCTTTCTGTGTACAGTTTTGAATGTCAACATTTGAAAATCTGAAGTTTTCGACTGAAATGGGGTTATCTGCTCAGACTTTGTGATTTAACATCTTATGAAAAACTATATTAAAGTTTATAGCCATCTTTCAACCAAGCAGCCCGCCAGTTAACAAACTCACCCTCCTATCCATATAGCCATTTGTTGACAGCATCTACTAATAAATGATCTGACAGGAAAAGGAATAGTTTAACCTTCAACTCTAAAGAAAGAAGTGACTGTCTATAGACTCTCTCACTAAAAAGCTCCACTAACAGGAATAGTTTAGTCCTTAATGAGAGATGACAAAATCAAAGTCAACAGGATTTCTCCTCCTCTCACCTGTCCAGTTAGCTCCAAAAGGACTTTGACCCTTCCATTGTCGGTGGTCATCTCCTGATAGCTCATGTTACGTGCTGCTCGTTCTGTGCAGATAAACACCTCCCCTGTTTTCATCTCTGCAGCAATGTACTTCAGGTCTGGACGGACCCAGCAGTTAGTCTGCCCAAACATAGTCTCTGGTCGGAGAGTAGCCGCCACAAGAAACACACTTTTTCCAGATAAGGGCCTGTGCAGCAAAACAAATCCATCAGTCAGCATTCAGTATGATATGTGTACATTTTATTATAAGAAAGAGGCACTCACCATCCTTTTATTTAAAAAAAAATGGAGGTGAAAAAAATATATAATAGAACACTTTCAGTGAAGACAAACCTCAGTTTTTCAGGAAAAGGTTGTTGTATTTTCATCTTGATCAGAGTATACTCCTGAGGTCCTACACCCTAATAGAAAGGAAGAACACATCATTTGATTAGAAGTGTTCTTCAGAAGCGAAAAAAAATGAGAGAGATAATGAAAGATATAAAATACAGCAATGTTAAAATTATGTCTTCACTTTCTGAATATAGCTGGCATAATGGGATCACCGTAAAATCTGCTGGCATATGTGTCACGATTCTCATTAACTAAAGAACTTTCCAGCTTATGGCAAAAGATAAAGCGAAACTACTCTTTCTTACCATCATGACAACACGTTCTCTAGCTTTATACCTGGAGCTGCTATACTGCAGTTAGGGATCTGAGGGGGAAGACAAGTGAATGACTTCCCCCTCAATATCTTTTCTCGCTTGTTAATAATTACTACAAAGAATGCAAATGATAAGCAAAAATTCTTTTTTCAAATGTGTCTTCAATGTATATTGTAGTTAAGTCAACTTTCACAGATTCTTGCAGAAAACTAGATATTTATAGATGCCTGCATTAAGAATTCACCAGGACTCCAAATTAGCTTACCTCCCCTGAACTTCGATCATGGTCCATACAGGGCTGATTGTCTTTTGGGGAAAAGATGGTGTATCTGGAACAAAAACAAAAAGTTTACTTTATTTTCCCCATTTATCAATTTATTTTCTGGGACAAATCAATCCACAACACTTAAATCTAAAAGAAACTATGATGGTATGCATCATGACAGTTTTGCTAATAATTCTGAATAAAAATTCATCACCATGAAACAGATGTTTGTAAAGTGTAGGACTTAGTGCACACAAGCTACAAAACAAAATCAGGAGTTCAAAACAATTTACTTACTCTGCATACAACACAGATTTTTATTTCCTCTGTTGATACAAACACAAAGTTTTCAAATATTTATACATAGTCTCTCATTCTACCATTATTAACACAGAGCATTTGTTAAAGAATAAAGAACTACTTTCATTTTACTATTATTTATGAATGTTCTGTTGTCAAAAAAGCACCTTTTTCCAAATTTGACTTTGTTTCTCTCCTTCAGGCGGACGAACTGCCATCTCACGAAAGAGTCATAATATGGATTGGCATCTGTTGTTATGAAACTTCTTCTCCAGTCAACCTAAATATTCCCCCAAAAAATGAATTTTAAAAAGCTCTTCTTCAAAAGTGAAAAAAATTCAACGCAAGAGCTTCATTTAAACAGATCAAAACATAATAAATAAAAGATGCATTTAAGGTCCGCTCTCTGAATTCTCATAATGACTTTAAGACCATTATTATTATTTGTTTGAAATTGACCTTTCACAATTTGGTAAAGTTTGAGTTCTAGATTTTAAAAAAATCTGTCAAGTAAAACCTTAGTGAAGTAAGAAATTTATCATTGCAGAACTTGAGAAATGTTTTTGATCAGTTGGTTTCAGTATGACCTTGGCAATAAGCGAGGAACACATTTAACTTGTGGTATGTTGTGAATGCAAGACTGAACAGCAGTTTACATGGGATCACCTTGTACTTGGTAAACACAGCTTGAAGTGCACACAATAAGATAATAATGTTATCAACTTACTATGAAATACCAGCACTTTATGTAAAATAACTGTAAATTAAGGTGCATAATTGTAAAATTAAGTAGCTATATTTCAGACTTTTTGGGTCACAGCATTGGATCACATGACTACATGTGTCCCTCACCTTAATACCCATGCATCGCAAATCAGCTTGAGCCAGAGGGGGGAAGTACTTGAGCCAGTGTGCTGGGTCAGTAAACTCTCTGATCTCTTCATCGCTCAAGCCCAAAGAAGCCATGATCTGCCACTGGTACTTAAGGCCACCTGTCTTGGCTAGCACTTTACCCTACACATCAAAACAACAGTTAAGCCAGTCAAGCTAGTCTACCCAAGTCTTTCAAGCTCTAAAACTTAACAATGACAGTATTTTTGTTTGGTAAATAATAGCTGTATAAACCTAACTACTTTAAGAACTATGCCTTCATGCAATATTTCTCCTTCTTTCAACTACCAGCCAAAAATGTAGACGGCATTCTTAATACTGAATGTCCACTCTTTATGATGTTGTTAAAGCCCTGTATGTACTATGTGTTTTTTCCCCTGGTTCATCTTGTGAATAGATGCAACGCATATCTAGCTAAGTGATTTTGTCTACTCAAACTGGACAAAACATAAGTCAAGGCTGTTTAGAAATCTGAGCAATGCAGCAGTGGCTCTCACTTCAAATATTAATGGTCTGGTGGTCAAATAAAGCAATCAGCAAAAAGCTGAAATTTTTCTGTCTAAAAAGCATCATCAATCCTATCAATGGTTAACAATATTCATCATATCTAACCTACCAATGTTAAACAACTTTCATTATATCTAACTTACTACTAATGTTTAGCAATATTCATTATGTCTGACCTTCTTCCCCTTTGACTTGTCCTTGCCAACCTCAGGTTCCTTAATATCTGTTTTTTCTTCCTCTTGTTCTGCTGGGAAAACAGGTGGGTAGCCATAGTCCGCAATTTCATTTTTGAGTTTGTCAGCACATGCCTGGACAAAAGCGAGTTTATTTCAACAAATATTATCTGACTGACCATTTAAAAACAATATGGAATATTCATTATTACGCAAAGCTGTTTAAATGTACAATCATACCGTTCTCTAACCAAGTCATAACTTCCTATATAAAAAAACTTCTCCCCTCAAACAACCATTTACTATATTATCAGTCTCTGTAGCAAATTCAATTTAATTCTCAAATTTGAAAATTGTTTGATGCATACTTAGGCAAAAATCTCTGAGGAAATTTACTTTCAAACTGTGTATGCACACAAAAATGCACTCGATTTTTTTCATGCACTCACATACCAAAAGCCTCATTTATTACCTTGATGGGGACACAAACATGCACTCACTGTTTTCATTCACACACATACCGAAAGCTTCATTTATTACCTTGATGGGCATACCCGTGCAGTGCAGACCAAAGGGAAACAAACATTTCTTTCCCATCATTCTTTGGTATCCAACTGCAAACTGAGATTGAGACAAATAAATATGACAGCCACTTGAAGAAATGATCTTCAACAAATCACTCACAAGAACTTCTGACAGAAATATTTGCACTTTGGAGCAGCCTTTAAACTTACTATTAAGTAGTGCTTAATAGAGATTGCAACTAACTATGAGAATGCCTAAATTCCAGTACAAACATTGTGCATATTTAAATCAGCATTTTGCACAGAGAATGTTAAACAATTAGAATTCTATGCCTTTAAACTTAACTTATTCTCTAAGATTCATTAAGAATGAAGACAATATGATAAATTGTTACCTCGCACTTAGACAAGGAGAAAGTATGACCCAGATGAAGTCGCCCATTCATGTAGGGGTATGGAAATGTTACCAAAAACTTCTCTTGGCTGCAAAATACAAATGACACATATTATGTGTGTATATATATATATATATACAAATACACAGCTGTATTATTTACACAAATTAAAAGACATTAGATAACACACAGAAATGTGCATCTATAGTCCAGGAGTATCAATAAGCATATTCACAGAATAAACGGGTTTCACATAAATGGAAAACATTTAATGTTACTCTGATATTTGTTTGAGTGGTATGTCCCCGACGTTGAAATCCAAAGTGCCTGATATGACTGTCATGACTTCTGTCTTTCCTGTTCACTAAGATGTGAAATTCCTCTTTGTAGTCTACATTCCTTGTTGCCCTTCTTCCGAATGTGTATTACTATTGCTGCCATTTTGTCTAACTGGATGTGTTTTCTAATTAACAGAAAAAATGAGTCTTTGTTGAATGATGAATTCTTACTTTGCTGCCTGTGTTCCCTGCAGTGGAGCATCTTCTTCAAAAACATGTTCTGCTTCCCATCGTTCCTGGACTTTCCGTTCAATTTCCAGTATCTCTGTCAATTTGGCTGTACTTTTCCGACCAGTTGAAGCATCGTGTTGTGGACCGGATCCCTCTGGAAAAGAAACACATATCTAACCCATCAACTTAATTAAAATAAACATGAAACTTTAAATCTGTAATAATTTTATACTTTTTGTGATCTTTTCTGTTTGTATGACATGCAATGTAGGCAAAAATGCAAAATTATAATGCAACAAATATGAGCGTGTAAGTTATGAGCAATCTAATAAACAGTTACAATGACGTTTCCACTGCAAACGATGGATAAATCGACTTTTATCATTAAATATCACAATGAAATAGGGTATTCATGACATTGCAATGACAGCCTTTATTATCTGTCTTAGGCCACATTTCTCAGTAAATAAAAAAACACAATATGTGCTGTACCGCAATAATGCAAGAAATTGACTATTTTCAAACTGTTTGATATGTTTCTAAAAGAGAAAAAAAAAAAAACATGAAAAAATGTTGAAGCTACAGTCTGTGAAAATGTGATATTCTATGTCATTTTGTAGTTCAGCCAGGCACATGTAGTTATACATAGTCGAGTCCTATGCATTTTTTATTGTATTTTTTATAACTTATTTTTCCTAATCCTTTAAGGAGTTCAAATTTCCTATTGATTTTGAATGTGTCCAGATTTTTTTTTTTAGATCACAGATGTTTTCTCTCACAAAAATGATAGTTTGTGATTGTATGGTATCTTAATATTACTTTCAATTCAAATTTTGTCAACAAGGCAACTTCACATTTCTGATTCTGCCTCTGTGTTTACCCTCCTCTTTCTGCAAGGAACATTATTAATAGCCTCTCCCAGTGAAAATTCCATGTCCAGGACAGTTGGCTCAGGAATGGAGTGTTGGCTAGACCTAGTGATGCAGGACTGATACTTAAATGGCAATGAAAAGTCTTCACTTGAATTTTTTTAATTTTAAAGTGAAGTTGTATTTTACTTGTACTGAGTTAAAATTGGGTCTGGAAGTGTCAGTGAAAACTCAGGGAACTTCGTTCAAATTCATAAGGTTTCCTAATTTTTTTTTCTTTTGCTCTCACACAACTTTGATGAACATGGTCTGTGCGTGTGCAAAAGGATGCGTGCGTTTATGTATATGCGTGACACCAAAAGAGAGGGCGTGAAGGGAGAAAGAACAGGAAGCCATATGGTAGATTTCATTTTGAGTAGACGACAAAGCTCGGTACAGCTTTGATATAGGGTAACTCGCGACGGCCATAACAAAAATGGCTCGCGGAATTTGTCGTCTGCTCGCTCCACTCAATTGCCCAAATGTACCTAATAAACTAAACCCAAACCCTAACCCTACCCCAAAACCCTAACCCCAAACCTCTGACAAAATAACATAGACCGGCCTATGACGTAGCGAGTTACCCCATATCAAAGTTCTGCCCAAAGCTCTTATAAGTCATAAACTTTTTGTGATTCAAAGTTTTAAGCTTAAAATTATATTACATATTAAATATCTAAAACGGACTTCTGTTCCAGTGGACATAATCCTGATAATGACAAATGTTTAGTGCTCAAAAAGACGACAGAGAACACATGTGTCGTAAACATTGAAAATGATATATCGTATAAATACCTGTGGGTGCCATCGTACTTTTCAAATACTAAACCTACTACTGATTTGTCCCTACAGCAGTTGATTATATATGTTTTGAGCATATATTGCACCGGCTTTGTAAAGATTGCACGAGTACTAGCAGATAACGCAAGATGGTCGCCATGTGCATAAGTCGCAAAATCCTTGCGAGACGCTTTAATTTAAATTTAAACAATTTCAGTGAAAATAGATAAAATGTACTGTGTAATCGGCTGCACCATAAATATAGATTAAATTACGTTTTATTATTTGTTTTCCTGCATTTCACAAGTTGTTCTACTTCCTGCAACAAAACCACCGAGCACGAACAGTTACTCTGAGAAACAGCTTAGCTCCCTGTTCAGAAAGTGTTTCAAACGTTGAAGGAGTGAGGAAGAGAGCAGCATAAACTTCACATGGTCCAAAAGAGCTAAATTATGAGTTAAGACTACAGAAAATGAATATTTTCAGTACGCCTTTCAAAGATGTACAGAAGATTTGATTAAGACGTACATATGTAAACAAGTTGTATTTGGAATGCACTCGGCTCATGCAGAACGAGAAAACAAAAACTGAAACGCCGAAACATTCTTCTCTGAAAAAAGTTGCTCAAGTCTGAAATACAGAAATTCTCATATTGTGGAGGATTCATCTACCCGCGCACTCTTAAAAACAGATGATGGGTATACCGCTTATAGATACGTTTCAGTCCTCAGATAAGCCACTGCCGGATAGAAACGAACGAACGAACGAAATTCTTATTGCTTAGGCCGTGTGGCCTCAACATCGCGAGTACAGTTCATACAATTTTAATGATAAATTATTACAGCTCAAGGCGTGGCCGGATAGAAACAGTACTTAGAAAGCATATGGTCAAAGGTCATGATATTCGAATTTACCAAGAGTTGGTGTCATTTTAAGCCCTATGATTCACAAACGCCCATTTATACTATACTAATCATGTTAAGATATCTCTTCAGTCATGCTATCTTTTAGTCTGATTTTAAACTTAGTTTTACATCTTTAGTGTAACTAGGATTAATGAAAGCACAGATACCAGTCATATGATAGCTATCAATGTCTCAAAAGTTGTTTGGATTTATGCATTAATTTGTTGATTTTCAAGTTTTTTTCTTTTACATATATCTCAAAATGTGTGCTGTTCAAAATTCATCAATATTTTAATCAAGATGAAGTCATTATAAAATAATTGTTTTGATGACAATGCCCTTTAGAACTAGTGTGAGCTGTAAAAGTTTTATGCACGTTCATGTGCTTTAGATGTGAAGATGCATTAACTCATGATGTTTCTAAATATTTATAAATAGATCGTGCTCGTTTCTTCTCTGTAAAAGCTGTTGCAAAAATTGAGAACATACAGGGTGGCGCGCGAAAAGGTAGCCCGCCGCAATGGGAAGGTAGGGAGGAAGTGTAAGTCAAAGAGTTTAATCTCTACTTCCTTCTCTACTGACCTGTTACAAGAGATGTTGAAAGTGATCTCTGGCTACGTCTCAACTTTTCTTTGTCGAACGCCACTTTGTAACCAGGTTTTGAATACTGGCATGCCAACATCAGGAAATTTATCAGCAAAAAATCTCCAGTGTTTCCTTAATGGAACCACTTTGCACGTACGCCTCCACTCTTGCGATTCTTTTTTTCAGAAAGTACATCTTGGCGACACAAACCGCAATGCTTCCGAGCAACTAACACAACTCATTATCTAGAGGTGGGCTACTTTTTCACGCACCACCCTGTACAATAGGTGAAGTTATATTTTGTGTAACACTGTGTGTAGTAGTCCACTATTAAAAGGCCTAACTTTGACTCTAATGACCTAAAGAACTACTGCATAGTCTCCAACCTTCCTTTTTTTGTCTAACATTCTCGAGAAAGTTGTCCTTCACAAGCTGCTACAAAACTTTGCGATGCAGTCTCCTTAAGCCATTTTAGTTGGCTTACAGTCCACACCACTCGCCCAAGACTAGTACAGGTGGCAAAGGACTTATTATCTTCTTCCAATCATGCTCACATATCAGTGTTGTCTATGCTCAATCTATCAGCTGCTTTTACACTTTAGACCATCACGATCTTCTCCAGTGGCTTCATAAAACCTTTAGCTTCCTATATGTCTGCTAGCACCCAGTCTGTGTCCACAGCTTTGCATCAAAGCCTGCTGCTGTGCAATAAAGAGTGCTTCAGAGCTCAGTCATTGGACCTCACCTGCTCACTGCCAATGTCCACCCACCATTTTTGCTTTCTGTGCCACATGTATGTTGATACTCAGCTCCTGACATCTGGTCCAGCTTTTGAAATAGTTACTGTAATCAGTCTACCCTGACGGCTTCTTTCTCCGCCATACTCCTGTCACTGCATTCTTTTCATTCTAGCTAGATGGCCTGGTGGCACAATGCTTAGTGCATGTCACCTATACAATGAAGACTGGGTGTCCTAGGTTCAGCTCTCGTTTTGGGCACGCTGTTCTTTTTCTGTATGTGGCATCTGTTTACAGGGGTGGCTGCCTTGCTGTGATATAGTCTTAGTTGCTGGCTTGGCGTAAAACACCAATTATCTTCTTGTTCCTAGCAATGTTAACTGTGCATGTGAGTGAACATATGTTCTGCTTCATTGTGATGTGACTCTAGCACATGGCCTCATTTCCTGCCCCGTCTCTTGTAAAGTGCACTGAGCTTGCCTCCATGTGGGAGAAATGTCCTATACAAACCTTATTATCACTAAACATTTTTTGTTTTACTGTTGGTTAATAGAGTGTTTCCTCAAGAAACACAACAAGAGTGTATGCTCTGCACTCAGATACATGCAACATATGTACATAAACATGAGCTACAAACACATTTATTTGGTGAAGAAACTGTACATACTGTAGACTTTGCACTTCACATTAAAATCAAGAGTTGAGGAAGATGTCCTTTTACAACTGTCAGCTTTGAAGTTAATGTACCTCTGTTTATAAGTTCAAGGTTTAAGCGTTTAATTGAGTGAGCTGAATTTTAGGGGTAATGTACAGAATAAAGTGAGTCATGTGAACAAAATATCAAAAACGAAACAAAACACACAGATGGCCCAACATATGTGCACTTGCATATGTTCACATTCTCTCTCTTTCTCCAAGGTGCACCAGCCTTTTACTCAGTGAAACCTCACACATTTGAGATACAGCAGATGCTAGGTGAAACTATTCAGGAAACATTTGTTCTTTGTCTTTAAAGGATTCATTGGAAGCAACGTTGTTTTTTTTAAACTACTGAAGTAGTGCAATTATGATGTGTCAACTTTTAAATTGATGTCTAGCAGCCCAGGAAAAAGTGAAATAACACGCTTGCCTCCCTTTGGTGGAATTAATGAGAGAGATTTGTACAGACCAGTAAGAGATTACATAATGTACAGGGATATAGATTACTCATCACAATAGAAAATGTACTGGAGGTTACTTGCTTTCATGTTTTGATGTCAGTGTTCTAAACAGTGAAGGTTACTTTTTGTGCAGTTGAAGTAATGTGTAAATGAGTGTACCTAAAACATGATCTTACAACTTTTTTTGCCTGCCTGCCTGCTTTCATTACTATTCATCATTATATTTCATTACTATATTACTATTATTCAAACTGTACTTTGTCCCATAACTTAATTGTAGTTTTCTGATTTAAACTAGTGAAATTCAAAAAAATTAATAACAATGAAGCTTATTATTTTTCTTTTTCATTTTACAGAACATACCTAGCTGTACTTTTGTTCTTATCATTCAAAGTTTTAAAGCTGCAAATTAATAGGGTGCAGATTGATGACTGACATAAAATTATATATGTATGTTTACAAAACAGTCCTGGATGTTCCACTGTACAGGTTTTTATATACACTTCCCCATCATCTTCCTTCAAACGCCCTGCAGATCAGGAATGTCCAGAGAAATCGCCAGAATTCCACAGAAGATTTGAAATCATGCCAGTGGCAGAGCGTGCAAACTGATGGATCTGGTCTGGATTACACTGGTAGATGATCTCCATGATTTCCTTCCATATTCTAAGCAATAAAACAGTATTGCCATGAGTTACATGAGTAACATCAGTTGACAAATGCAGCAGAAAAGCAAACATAGCAGCAGACATAAAATAGCAGTTGAAGACAATAGCATTACAAAGGCAGTAGAAGTTGAAAACGATGCAACCCTAGAACAATAACATCATAACTTTAATAACAACCAAAGACACTAACAGCATCATACCTGTCGTAGCAGCCAAAGATGAACAACAACAGAAGAAAGGCATTAGAAAGTGAACACTGGAATGAGGTCTAATCACGACTTGGATGACTGCTTACTTGAGGGCGCCATGCATGAAGAGATGGCGGGCCTGGAAGACGTCAGCAAAGACGGCTGCGTTCTCCTCAACAACATCACAGAAGCCGTTGGCGAAGTAGCAGGAGGAGATGAGATCAAACGCGTCATGCGACAGCCGGTGACAGTCCACCGTGTCCGCCCGGTACAAGCTCAACAGACCTCGGGTCAGACACTGATTGGTACCATTGATAAAATCTTGACCCTTCAACAGTAAACACATTTATCAAGTTTTATCCCATTAAATGTGCGTGTAATATACGAAGAAATGATCGAATTACATTTAGTGGAATGGTGATTTGACTGGTGAAATAGTGGTTGGTGTTTAACGCAGTCAGCAGCGAAAGACGTATCACTATAGTTTAGCCCTGTAAACAGACGATAAGTAGAAAGCGGAGGGAAGATACGAACACTAACCCACGATCGATCATTAGCTTGGTGAAAAACGCTTTACCATTCCAAAAAAATGTATAAATTTAAAGATATTTTTTGTGTTATTGTGCATGTTGTATATGTGTCTGCATATGCATACATACATTGTATATACATACCTGGGGAGAGAATGCTGCATAGACTCGCTCGAAGCGAGCACAGTAGGGTTGGCCGTATTTGACCATGTATCCTTGCTCACCACACGGAAGGCGATCTTCGAAACACTTGTAGAAGTCACACCGGCCGGCCTCACCATGGGCCACACACTGACTGTCCACTGCTAAACACAACACAATGTGCCTTCCTCCACAACAACAACAACAACGTGATTTGCATAGTCATAAATTGAACCTAGCAATGTGCTCCATAAAAGAATACTGGTGACAGAGATGCATATGACACAATGTTGTGCAGAATAAATTTCATTTACATATCAAACTTCAGTATAATTGTATCTTTGATGAGATTTGAAAAAAGACTCTTCTTGGTAATGATCTACTAAATGTAGTAAAACAAACATGCATTTATGCACATGTGTAAAAGTGTATAGAAAATAATTGTTGATCTATTAACTTCATCTTTCTGTTTGTCCCTCTCTGTGAACACGCAGTCACTTCTATATTTTCGCAGTCATATCACAGACTCCAACAGTCGCCACACACTACTCACGCTTTCCCTTGGTGGTTGCATGGGTTTGCGCTGTCCACCAAAACCACCCTGACGCCGGTGCGCAAGCAAGAGTGACCATGACGAACACTGTCTCCACCAGCCCCATGGCTAGCCACCTGGATTCCTGCTGCAGTTGGGTGTCGCTGGTCGCCCTGTCCCAGATGAAGTCCCTCAGACCTTTATTACAGACTGCCTGCGCATCTTTTTAGTCTGCATATATATATAATTCTGTGCTTATGAGTAGTTACAACACAACAATTCCAAATTTTCCCAGATAATTTAGGTCGACTTGTTAAACTATTTAAATAGATGATAGTTTATTGTTTAGTAGTTACTCACCAGCTTGACTCATTCCTGAACGGAAGCGTAGGAGGTGGGAAGAAGGACTGAGTCAGACATGTTGACAGCCAGGAGGTAGTACATTTACTCTCATGTCCATTCGCACAGTCAATTCTTGTATCTGTTACAAAATACGGTGCTGTCATAGTTGACTGGTTTTTCCTAGCCATCGTGAGTTCATCGAGATTTTTGTCACGTAGGGTCACCAGGTTCATGGTGAACTAATCATCAGTCACTAAGTTACAGACACGCTTGTGCCTCGTCATCTACCAAAGTTCGAGTCAGTATCCCGGAGATCACTGACTTTAGAGTTTAGAAGTTGCAGACACCTGCAAAAAAGTTATTCCGAAGTCAGAGCATACATTATTAAATGTTTAGGTTATGTGAAGTGCCTGCATGGTGTTTAAGGCACTTGATTATTAAATGCGCTTCATAAACTAATATACTTCAGCTTAAAAGCGATTTTCTTGACTGTGATTTGACCTGACCGTGTCCAGGTCGAAAAACAACACCAAAGATCAGGAAGAGAAAAATTCAGCAATTAGAATTCAGACTTTGAGTTACTTCTTGACGAAAAAAATTAACAGGAAATAGAATTCGTCATGCTGCCATGAACACACTAGCCCGTAACCAGGCAACGCACTTTTACTTATTAACTGCATATGGCCCTCTAGTTCTCTCCCCGTATTCTCTCTATAATCTCTGCTATATGTTTAAAATATTTGCTCTAATAATTCCCTCTTCTCCCACCCATTATAGTCCCTCCCTTCTTCCATCACTCGCTCACCTCGTTCAGACTCCACGTCAGTATCAGAGTCTCTGCCTTGTTAGAGATTGCAAGACCACATTTTTTTCTCGGTGGCCGATTTAAAAGACAAAAGAGAAAAAGAGATCTCCCATGCTCGCTCGCTCGAGAGAGAGGGGGACAGAGAGAGTGTGTGCGTGTGTGTGAGAGAGAGAGAGAGGGGTAGAGTTTCATCACTTTATATGTTTCATAAAAAAAAAATTTTGCGAGGACAGACCCCAGCCGTACATCTGATCTACGTTGCCTTTATCCTGTTACGGGAACTGTCTGTGACGATGTCATTGTCGACAACCCAGAGAAAACTGTCGCGCAAAAGGTCACTAAAAGCAGACAGGGTCAGAAAAGGAGATGAAAGGCGTATTTTGTGTCAAGGCCATATTACGATGTCTCGTTAGTGTCAACGCTCTATACATACACTCAACATTCTTTGAATGGCGACAATGCAAGGGGACATCTACCACACATACCTTTATAACCCTATATCATAATCCTAACCTTAACCCAAGGAATGATCGACCCCCCCCCCACAACTCACAACGAAAACAAAATGTGAGTTAAGATTATGTTGAGGGTTAAACACTAAGTAGACCCTGCGTGCTTGAGATACATTGGTTTACATGCTGTTTAATTATTCCAACATGCACTTTATAGAAGCACTATACGATGTATACCAGTAGTTAGCCTACATGCAGGGTGACAGACCCAGCAGATTGTCTGTCCTTGTACGTGAGAGGTAAACGTTGTCTACACATGCGCCACGTAAAAAGAATCTTCACTTGGTGGTCGCCTCTACAAGCCAAAGGGTTTGTCGAAATACCCAAGGTGGCCGTCCGTAACCAGATACAGCCATTAGAAATTTCAGTCTAGCTTGCATTTCATGTTCTGCATCTTGTCTTGTACAAAGAGTTCTTCCCTGTGTCACTTCCTCCTTACGTGCCATCCATCTTCGAGAACTTGTCAAGGAAGAAGAAAATGAAAGTATCATGTTGTGTACTGCGCTGACCAACTAAAGTTGTGAGTGCCGATGTTAAGTAGTTTCTTAAGTGCAGGACTCGCACGAAGGTCAGGAACCTGACTGTAGGTGTTAGCTCCATCTGATTGTCTGGTCTTGTTAATTATTCACATTGTTGTTGTTTTATAGTAATGTGTTTCTCATATATCAGCATTGTACACATAGAAGCATTCATCATAAGCACACACAGTCACGCGATACACACATACACACAAACATCGACGCATGCAAGACACACACACACACACACAAAACTCCCACGCATTTAAAAAATCTCAAAGACACAAATAATACAAATAGTGAGTGAGTGAGAATTTAATGTGTAAATTTTGATGCCTGGATGAATGTTTGATTCCTTATGAAACTTTATGGGAAACTAATTTTAGACAAAAAGCAACAAATAGAAATCAAAGATACAACGAGGCTAAGAGTTCAACATATATAGAAAAGAAACCCTACTCGTATGTCAGGAGCATGTACACAAACATGAACACGTTGGAAAGATTCCCGTGTTACGACCCTGGGTGACCGGAGAACCTTTACGGGTGGCTTTTGCTAAATGTCGTCTTCGTCTGTCTGTTGAACTAGTGAACACCGAATTGTGATACAGCAGCGCTGCTCTGTTTGCACATGTACCCCTAGCAGCCATTCACTGCTACTTCGTCAGCGGAGCCGTGATCTAACCACAGTTGTTTACAGTGAGTTCAAGGTTACGTGATCGAGGCGACGACGAGTAGAACTGAGAAGTTGCCTCATATGTTTTTAAAAGTACACAGGATGGGGTATGCAAGTACAAGTACTCTCGTCCTGAGCGACCTTTAGAGCGTCTGCTAGCAAAGGGAAACAACTGCATCACCTGCAGCGAGTTGTGTCCCCTGACGCTGTTTTGACGAGTTGACCTCGCACATCAGCGAAGGCACTTGTAGACACCAGACTACCCGTTTCATAGACAAGGCGGGTGGATTTTGACTGACAGCCACATATCGTAAGATGTGACAACCTCTAAAAGGGACAATGCTGAAGACAGATGCCGTGTCGATGATTCGAAGCCCACCACAAAGGAAAGTGAAGTGTAGGAGCATTCATGTGGAGTGTCGCTGTCGACCAACTGTGTACTGTACTGTCAACTGTCTGTTACAGGGCTAGTTACTTTATCATTGCCAGTCAGTCTGCAGGTATGACTGCTACGATGCAGCACAATCGTCTGCGGCCTACAGTGTTGCACCATGTTTGGGTTTCTAGCCAACCCCGCCACGTCCGAGGGCCAGTGACAGAGGTGCAGCCAGCCTCCAGCGACTGTGATGTGAGTAGTCGGCAGGTATTTTATTTATACAGGGCGAGCGAAATATGACGGGAGGGTAGGAAGACGAGAAGTAAAAGCTTATGTGCGATGTCAACAAACGAACTAAAATTCATTCCATTACACTTACAGGCAGCAGTTTTAAATGTTGGTATAGAATTCTCTGCTTCTGTAACCACAGTTTGTTAGCACCATTAGCTGGAAGCGCTTTCCCTCAAAAGCATCATCATTACCACACCTATAGAAATGCTGATTACTGTACTAATAAAACAAACAGGACAACAATTAAATGCTGCTGAGGTAACAATTGCTAAAGGCTTGTGCATTCAGTGTCAGGATAGAATGAACCTGGTTAGTAGAGACTGCGACCAGTGCAGGCCAATCAGTGGCTACATTTCATAGCATGAAAGACTGCCCCACGCTCACACCTCACAGTTAGCTCGTTCATAACTCATGCCTAATATCACTGCTCACAGTTAGCTCCTTCATAACTCACACATAATATCACTGCTCACAGTTAGCTCGCTCATAACTCATGCCTAATATCACTTTTCACAGTTGGCTCGTTCACAGCTCGTGTATAACATCACTGCTCACAGGTGGCTCGTTCATAACTCATGCCTAATATCACTGCTCACAGTTAGCTCGATCACAGCTCGTGTATAACATCACTGCTCACAGGTGGCTCGTTCATAGCTCGTGTATAAGATCACTGCTCACAGTTAGCTCGTTCACAACTCATTCATAATATCACTGCTCAGTTAGCTCGCTCAACCCCCACCCATCTACTCTCCAATGGTTCGTGTCTTGTCTCTTAAGTATGCTATGTCAGTCTGCCCTACCTTGTGTTTATTTGTGAAAAGCTTGTGCCAAGCTTCTCACTGCCTCATCATGCGTGTAATCAATAATACACTGGCTAAATATTGTGTGTCAAAGTAAACAATAAAAACACGAGCTTTGTAATCCAAAAACACTTTGCTGTGGAGTGATCACGAGAATCGCAAAACGAGCAAACAAAACGAAATAGAATGTAAACCGTTTACAGAAAATTATAGACAGGACGGTTTACAAGGATGCGATACGCTTGCAAGAACAGGTGAGTTGTCCCACGGAGACTCGAGACTTGGCCAGATAACAATGTTTCAAATAATCATACAACTCTGCATCAGACTTTCGCCTTCTTTGCACTGGCCAACAATGTTCTTCTGACATCTGTCGTATATGTCTCAGATATTTAATCAAGGTGTGGCACACGTGTACGTGACATTTTAGTCCAAAGGCACCATTTGTTGCTATTCTCAAAGAAACTCACCTGGTGTGGAATGGCGTATAAAATTTCCCGACATTTCCGTAACGAGAAAAATTAAGTAATACAGTTTAATCTTAAAATGGCGACCTCTCCACAAATGTCAGGGTATTCCACTCGGAATTCACGACCGCTCGCATCACGGGTATCTGGAAGGTGAGGACAATGAGGGTTGCAGGTAAAACAAAAACTCTGCCCTTGGCATGTTACTTCAAACACGTGTTGCGAGAAGACTAGGTTAGTAGGTCAGAAAAGTATATGAACCAGATGAGTTTTCATGAAACGTATATTGTTTCACAACCTTACAAAGGGGAGGTTCCTGGTGTTGTAAGCTTCCTTTCGCGACCCCTAGGGCTAACATGGCTCACGTGGAGTACTGACAGTTGGTTTGGAATCCGTGTTTTGTGAGAGTCCTGAGGCAAACAAACAGGTGGATTACGATGGTGCTCGGTTCTGTGTCTAAATTAATAGACCGATATATAAACATTTTGCTGCAGAAGTTTATTCTTGATGCGACCGAACCAAGTAACAGAGCTATTGGGGCTTGGGGTCTGGGGGACTAACATTGTTGAGGTAGACTGACATCTGATCACTCGCTGACTGGACTGACTGACTGACTGGACTGGACTGACTGACTGGACTTCTTTTGGTTTGCTCATTATTATTTTTTTATTTGTTGCAAAGAATATTAATTATTTCATTGCAGAACTTTTTGTACTTCGTTGCTGTTTCACACGATCCCACAAGATTAGACATTTGTCGTTTCACTGCTTGTCTCAAGATGAGACCGATATCATTTTACTGCTTGTCCTAAGAGCTGACCGCGTTTACAGCCATCCGTTTCTATTCTTATACATTATTTTCTCAAGGTAGCACAAATCGCCTACCACAGCGACTGTAAACGATGACCCAGTATTTTTACACACGCTAAGACCAACCAAGACAAACTCTGTTAAGGAAATCAGAACCAACAATTTAAAAAAAAGTATTGGCTAAGCACAACAGCCGGGTTAAAAATTAAGATGGGAAGGGCACAATCTCGAGTTTGTAGATATTCCACCACTGAAGGCCTTGACACCACCCACCTACCAGACAGATTTTGTGCAAAGTCGGCCGTGTTTACTCCATTCTAACAGGTAGGATTAGATGCACAACATTCGTACTTTTCCATCCGTTTTTCTCATAAATATTTACAGGGTCCTTCTCCCCGACTCTTGACAGGGTGATGCGTGCCTGAGCATGTATTTGTCGAGATGGAGTGAGAGAGAGAGAGAGAGAGAAAGAAAGGGGAGTATTAAGGGAGCAGGCGGAGATGGACAGACGAGGTATATTTTTGCCAAAGAGGGTGGCTCTGTCGTGCAAGCGGATGTTTCAGTAAGTCCCATGAACGGACTGTGTGTAATTTCAACAGAAGCAGCTCGCAGACTCGTCTGATGAAGTTTGACACTGCCGTCATCGTTACTGTTTTCAAGGGACGATAAGTGGCAAAGACAAACAAAATATGGACAGACAGACAAAATATGGAAGTAGAGATCGTAAGACATACACCATAAATAACATACACCAAGGAGAGTAAGATAGCAGATCAGCTGCACAACATCGAGGGTTTCAAAGAAATCAAAAGCAACTGGTGACACGTGTAATGATCGCGTTTACAAGTGTAAAATATAATTCCAGTTTCTGAGACACAGCAGGTGTGAATGCGACTATATATTATGATGCAGAGGCAGTGCTGTAGTCAGGTGAGAGGGCGATGATACAGGCCCGCAAGAGGGTGGGTCTTCCTGAGTCATATCAGAAGCCGGCCATACTTATGTCTGCCTGTGTGTAAAGAAACTGAGTTACCACAGGGTAGTGGGATCCTGTAACCCTCCTGCTTGTCCAAATAATGAGGGGCAAACTTTGTTGTTTGCAGATAGCCCAGTTGCCGCCATGCTGCAGTCAGTGAGAGGTGGGGATACAGGAGCCGCTGACGGGAGATCGAGACCCGCAGAGAAACAAGATGGAGGCGAGGTCAACAGGCCCCTCCTGGAAACGGAGGCTCCGGAAGACAGGTCATCAGAGCAGGCGCCAGAAGGACCTTGTACACAAACAGAAGACGATGGGATTCCTTATGACAAGGGGTGGGCATGGATGGTTGTAGCTGGTTAGTACAGGGATTTCATTATGTTTATACTGTGTTATTTAAATGTATCTTTACGAGGTGGGTAGAGGATGGCTATAGTCGCTACGTGCAGGCATGTCAATATGTTTATACTGTGTTGTAAGCGAATTTCTTCCCACGGTCTTGGTGTCTTGCTTGCTTGTTATTTTCATTGTGCATCCATCGTGCGTGTGTTTGTGTGTTTGTGACTTCTTTGGTGGAGTCTTCAGCGAACTGTTGGGTAACACAGAGGAAGCTGGGAAATTGTTTTCGTAGTCTTCGATAAAGGGATGCTTGTCGATAGAGGTATCTTCTTGTTTAATGTTTATTGTATTTTGAAGTCGCTAATTATTCTTATTCCATACACTGTATTTTTAGTCTTATTGATTCAAAATAAGGTCAGGGCTACAAGCACGTGAGTGTTACCAAACACGAGGTCGGTCAGAGAGAAAGAGGGCAGCATTTGAAAACACCGGTTTCCATTCAGGCAATATTTTTCTTCCCTGATCACATTTCCAGAGAAGTAATGTTTGTCTTGTGATTTTCTTCCGTTAGCTTAACGTTTGTTTATTTTCGAATGCACCCAGTCGCATCTGTTCCTCTCACGTGTGCACACAATCTCTTTCTTAGATACCCATCGAAACAATTACAAACAGCTTGTAAAAGCACCTAGTTCCGGGTGGTGCTGCCGCGGGTGGGAAGAAGGTGGCGGGATTCTGGCAAAAGGTTTTGTTTACACTGCGCTCTGCGGCTGTCAGGTGGATGTGTGCAAACAGCGGATTCTAACAACTACTTCCAGACATCGTGTAACCAGAGGTGTCCTCCAGCTGCTTTTAACACCCTTAAAAGAGAGCAGTTTATATTGACGAGAGCTACATCTCGCTGTTACATCACAAAGCTACATCTTGCTGGTATTTCGGAGAAACAAAAAAACGAGGATTGAAATGGACAGTGTACACCAAAATCATCCAGAGACGTGTTTTCTGATTTCTCCTTTCTCATTCTTAAAGTTTACCCTAAATTCATGATCTGGCATTGAATTTCCAAACCCTAGCAGCTATATGCTAAGAAGGGATGATGGAGCAAAGCTTCGGAGGGTCTAACGATCCGAAATTCTGACATTATTTCAAGAACTAATGAATAACAATAATCTCTATAATTATTAAATGTGATGTTCTGTTGTGCCTCTTCTTTCTGCCTCGTTAAGTGGAAGTCCATAAGATAAATATGACTATAAAAGTCCCCCTCGTAAATTGTTCTCAAAATTGTGGATAGAAGATTTTACAAATGTAGGAATACGTTGAAGACCGTATTTCATGTTTAAGACAAAAGAGCGACACTAGCTGAAGATCACACATAAATAAATACATAATTCACATGTCTCCCAAATGTAAACATACAAACACAGACAGTTGGTTGTAGAGCATAATTTCTACACGTGTAAACTGCAAATACAAGATACAGATAACGGTTGACATTACAGATAGCAAGGTTGGCAGTCATATGTAATGTTACAGGAACAGTGTCCCACTCACTGGCTCACCACCAGCCTTATCACCCACCTCCAGTTCTTTTCAATTTGGAGATTAAAACCCGTCTTTCTGTCTGACATACACGTCTCTCTCTCTCTCTGTCTCTCTCTTTCTTTCTTTATTTCTTTTTCGTCGTCTGTGCGTCAGTCAGGTTGTTTTCTTGTTCCTTTGATTGTTTTTAGTACCTTAAAAAACAGCTGCGGTTTAATCCTCACACTTTCTCCAGCCGTCAGGGATCTTAGATCATCTCAGACATTACAAGAGACTTGCTTCTGTTTTACACTTGATGTCATATAAAACAGATTTTAAGTGGAGCTTCTCTCTAGGGACTTGATTTCTCTTCTACGAGCACCAATTCCTTCCCGAGATCGATTAATAAGTAAAAAAAAAAACTAAATAATTAAGCAGACAAAACAAAGAGATTGCAAGCCCAGATTCTGATAAGCAGCAAATGGATTGGCAGGAGTCATGGCGTTGATGATGTTGCTGTACACTTCTAAATGATGGAGAAAACTTCTTGTAATCCTTGTTGAATTGTTGTAAGTAAGCCGATGTAGAAGAAATCCGAGTGGTTAGTATGGCGATATGGTTAGCTTGCTCTGGGTTTTTTAAATTTATTATTAAAGGGCACTTACATAGTATTTACCCAGTCATCAGAAAAGTCAATTGCCTTCCACACTAGACTTTCAAGACAAGAGAGCAAAGTCTGTGGGTGACCTGTTTGGTACCATCAACTACATCCAATGTTTTGAGGGGCAAGTTTGTGACCTTTCTGGTGGCAATGTTTGCTGTCATCAGGTAGTTTCCTGCACTTTGCCGTCTTCATCGGCTTCATCAAGTCCTGTGGAGTCATCTTCGTCGAGCTGCTGCGTCGCTTCCGGGCTCCGGCGACTCAGACGACCCTCATCTTCGGCATCCGGTCCGGCGTCTACAGCGTCACCGGTACGTGGCACCGTGACTACGGGGGGTCAGGCACACGACAGCACAGTAACCTCCGTCACACACACACACACACACACACACACTGTGACATCGGGGGGGTCAGGCACAGGACAGCACAGTAACCTCCGTCACACACACACACACACACTGTGACAGGGGCGTCACAAGCTGCTCACTCACGTGTTCCACATACGGATACATTTCTTTTTTTTTTTTAAAGTAACTTGAATAAACGAATGAGCGGAATCAAAATACAGAAATAAAAAACAAAGAAGATGTTAACTAACGGGTCTTGATTAATGACCGTTAGTAGTTCGTTGAGTTCAGAAATCTGACAGTGTCAACTTCCAAAGGGAACACAGAAGGTTTTGTTGTCCAAAACAATAAATAATTCTTCTATTTGAGACTAATACTAAACAACAATGCACGCCTGCCCTAAAACCTAACACAACTACAGTGGCGACACACGCCGTCCTAAACAGTGAAACTCAACGGCGACACACGTCTACAGTACTCTAACCTACTCCTTCTCTCTCTCTCTTTCAACGATCACACTAACGTTACGCATGCGCTCTCTTTCTCCAACATTTCTGACATCACCGCTTGCGTCATTCATCCAGACTTGCGTCATTCACCGAGGCTCACGTCATTCACGCTAGGATTGACCTAGATCCACTAAAACATTTCATTCATAACAGAAGAGATAGGGAAAAAAAATCTCCCTGTATAAACCCTGAACCTATTGTTTCGTTTAAGTAAAGCACCTATGTTTGATCTTGTGTTGAGCAGGTTTGTATATCATGAATGTTGTGGTCCCTCGACTGGGAGCTAGAAAGACCGTTCTGATTGGCTCTGTTCTGGTCTCGCTCAGTACCATTTTGGCATCGTTGACCAATGACATCACGTCTCTCATCTGTGTACACTCTGTCTTGATGGGTAAGGAATGGTGTACTTTTTGCATCGCCATGAGAGTTGTTCATATTTGAAAAATATTTCGCATTAGACCAGTAAATTGTGCATTGTGCTGTATTGTACTCCGTGTTCTCAGTACGATAGACATGAGATGTTGTGTTTGTTTTAATGACATTGAAAAGCAGAAAAATATAGCTTAATCTTGTCTGTGTCTCTTATGCGACTGCCTGCCTGTCTGTATTATTATTATTAATGTCGTCGTGGCAATCTTTGTTTTTTTGTTACATAAGTATTGTTTCCTGTTTTGCGCTACTTATTCTTTCTTTGAATTTCACCTATGGGCTACGAACGAATAAGGCTAGCCCTGCGGACAGCCGTCCATCTATCAGCCCGTCTGCCTTTCCGACTACCTTGCTTTTCTCAGTTGAACATATTATGTTTTTCAGGTATGGGTTCTGCTATGCTGGTTCCCCCAGGCATGGTTTTGATTGGCTCCTACTTTCGAAAAAGGCGGTCCCTGGCTATCGCCATTGGCAAGTGCGGAGGCAGTGTAGGGGGCATGGCGCTGCCTCCACTAATCACCTACTTCCTCTCCGAGTACGGCTTGCAAGGGGCCCTTCTGCTGACAGGCGGCCTCTTCCTCCACTGCCTCCCAGCTGCCCTCCTGCTGAGGCCTCTGTCATTCTACGCCCGACGACATCGAACTCACAACAGGACAACCGCAGACTGCGTCACACAGTCTCGCGAGCTCCACAACGGGGAGAAAGGGGAAGTGACGTCACACGAAGACGTCGACACAGGAAGTGACAAAACCAGGTTTCCCATTTTGGATACTTTGCATCGTGAGACAGCAGCGGTCCAATGCAAAGAAAAAAATGTAAGCAGTTATGATAACTTCCTGTCACATTGGGATTGTGGACCAATGGCAGGACCAGACACGTCACCTGTTAATACCAGACAAACGGAATTTGTTTGTTTGTTTCACGGTAGGGAATGCGTGAGATGCTCAAAAAACTCGGTAATCGCTGGCATCAGCAGAAGCAGTCAGGACGTTGATGGAAGGTCGGCAGCACACGACAATGTGTTTTCTCTAAGGAGAGCTCATTCCACTTCTGATCATTTTGGATGCAAACATTTTGCCAACGGCACCTCTGGCATCGTGCAGATGCCGAACGGCACCGACGTTTATGCCTCTACTTTTTTACTAGGCCGGAAGGAGATCGCAACAGAAGTGAAAGGTGATTCAGACGGGGTGAATGTGCATCAGCCTGCCACCCATAGATTTGAAGATGAAGGCCATTGCTGTTTGAATAAAAATTGCGGGGTCAAAGATCACGTCCATCGCACAGACACGCTGGGCGTGCATAAAGGGTCGCTGGAGGCTGAGAAAAAGACTGGAGGGCAGATGTGTAGTCGACTGACGCACCTGATCTCGACAGTCTTCCTGCTGGACCTATCGCTGCTGCGCAGGGCACTTTTCCGCTTGCTGCTGCTGCATGTCGTTATGGCAGGTTTCGTGTACAACGTCACCGACTACCTACCGGCGGTGGCTGCTGAAAACGGCCTCACCAGCGGAGACGCGGCACTGCTGCTGACCATCATAAGTGGCCTGGACTTCGTCTGCCGCTTCCTCAGCGGCGTCATCGCCGACCTCAAAGTGGTGCGCGTCTCCACCATGGTCATCATCTCACTCGTCATCGTGGGCATCGCCGCGCAGTTTGTGCGCTTCATGACGTCATTTCCGCTGTTTGTTGTGCTGGCCGTGGTGCATGGGCTGATGGGTGGCGTCTTTGGGTGCCTCCTGCCTATCCTCATCATCGACTTCGTGGGGCTGGAGAACATGAGCAAGGGCTACGGTTTCTGCCAACTGGTCTCCGGTGCTTCCCTGGCAGCCATTTACCCGATGTTAGGTATACACGCACACACGCACGCACACACACACACACACACACACACGCACACACACACACATTTTGTTTTTGATGCTTGAAGTGTTAGAGTGTGGACTTCTTGATTGAAAGGTTGATTGATGGATGGTTGGACTGCGATAGAGACAAGCAATTCATATTCACATTTTGCTTCTGTCCCAGGCTACGTGCGAGACACCACGGGATCCTATGCTGCTGTGTACCACGTGATCGGCTGTGGCCTTCTGGGAGCGGCGGGACTGATGGGCTGTGAAGGTGTGATTAGGCGCCAGGAAGAACGCAGCGCAGAGAAAAAGAGAGAAATGGAGAAGCAGTCACCACTGTGACTCATCGCTCACTCATCTCACTGGTCGTTTGTGAGATGTAGTCCCACCGTGGTTCCCCTTCTAACTTGACTCAAACTGTTACTGAACTCTTATAAATGGTGCATAATTACAGTTAATTTCGTGAGCAGCAGAAGTCAAAAAGATGAAAGATGGGCAATAAGAGGGCACAGTATCGGTGAGTCTGTGGTGAACAATAACAGGCATAGTACACTGCTCGTCCTGTGAGTCTGTGTTGGACAATGACAGATATAGTACACTGCTCGTCCTGTGAGTCTGTGTTGGTCTGACAGATATAGTACACTGCTCGTCCTGTGAGTCTGTGTTGGGCAATGACAGATATAGTACACTGCTCGTCCTGTGAGTCTGTGTTGGGCAATGACAGATATAGTACACTGCTCGTCCTGTGAGTCTGTGTTGGGCAATGACAGATATAGTACACTGCTCGTCCTGTGAGTCTGTGTTGGGCAATGACAGATATAGTACACTGCTCGTCCTGTGAGTCTGTGTTGGGCAATGACAGATATAGTACACTGCTCGTCCTGTGAGTCTGTGTTGGACAATGACAGATATATTACACTGCTCGTCCTGTGAGTCTCCTTTGGTCAGTGACAGATAAAAATGACAAGTGACAGATATAGTACACTGCTTGCCATGTGAAATGCAGAAAGAGCAAGACTCACTTGTTACCAAGTCACTTACCTAAAGTAATGCATCTGATAACTTGTGGGTCAATTTTCTAAGCAGGAACGAAAATCTGCAGAATAAACTTGACGAATAAGTAGCTCCGTCTGACGGTGTCAGGTGCCATAGCCAGGTGTACGATCAGCTGTCTCACTATTCCAGGCTAAGCACTAATCGAGAATGCGGGCATTTTACCAACATGCACCAGCGTGTGCGCATGTCAGCGTGTGAGTGTGTGGATGTAGTCTGCATGAAGGCGCACGAGTACATTGTGACTGTACGACACAAGTTGCACTGGACTAAAGGAACCTATGCCAGTGATTTTACCCTGTCGAAAACCGAAAAAAGGGCCAGAACTTCTTAGCGCCATCTTCATCGGGCAGCAACCGCGTTCTGAACAGACGATACAGTCGTGACGTCAGTGAAAGAGTCACTTCCCTTGGAACTTATCGTCACCTGTCCTTTTTTCCGAGCTAATGTTTTTAAGTTTTTCTGATTCCAGTGCACATATCGTATCACTGTAAAGCTTGTATATGTGGGTAGAATTAATGTTGACATAGAAAACCGCACACAGAGTGAAAGGATGCCGTTCCTATGCAGAATGATGACAGTAAATTATTCTTTTAAAAAATCTCACTTTTCTAGTGCGCATGTGCGGACATTCGTTGGGTGGGGTCTGCGGTAAACACTACTCAGCCAAATAATGAGCGTTAGTATGAGGTTCGAACTGAGTCATTGTTACTGTCACATTCGTGCTGTCTCCAAGGAACTTTGACATTTTTAAAGGACTTTTCTGATTTCCAAGCGTTTTAATCCAGCAGCGTGTTGGCGGGGGCAGACAATCAAACGCGTTAAAAAATGCACAAACAAGCCACATCGAGAATTCATAATACAAAACATCAAAGTCAGAAAAAGAATTTAAAATAAAACCTTTTCTACGAGCTAGCTATTCAGCAGCGGAGCAGTGAAAGGCTGCAGATAAGCTGAAACATTTGGATCAAAAAGATAAAAGCTGGGATAAATCGAGCAGTCTTGTGTGTCTGGTTGTTTGCGTTAGAAATTACAAAAAAATCTTTCAAATGGACCATTTACATGTAAGATTAATATACACATGCAGGTTGTGTACCAAAAATATGCACGAATTATACAAATCACGTACGAATAACATTTGATAAATAATTCTGAAGATATTTGAATAATAACGATGACAAATTGATTTCCCGGTGGTTTTGTTTTCACCGTATGAATATATTTTTTTCTGCGGACAATCTCATGTATTGCAGTCTTGTGTCGTCTAGCACCTGGTGGACAGTATTGTGTTTTTAATTTCAGTTGATACAATTTATACAGCTTGCAGCAAAGATTGAAATAAAGGTATAAAGTCGTGTCTGTTTTTATTTCTTTTAAAGGGGCCTGCCTGTGAATAACAACTTGAATATTTGTGTGCGACACATCAGTCGTGGATAGAGCTGTGCGACATGCGAAGTCTGACACAACTGTCTATGATTGTTGCACGTGCTGGCGTTAAACAGAACCAGGTGCTGTGATGCTAGGTAAAATGGCATGTGCTATGTTGCTAGGTAACGCTGAGTCACGTGTCTCTGCAGTGATACATCTGTATCCCGTTACCTCGCCCACAGTCACAGGATATGTTGCTAGGTGACCAACACCGAGTCACTTGTTTGTTTGTTTTTTCTCAGTCTGCACACAGGACATGCATACACTAATTAGACTTAATGCATGTCAGTGTTAAGGTTAGTAATGGAAAGTTCTCGGCAGTCAATGTGGTTTCTGGACAGCCTGAAAAAAACTGAAATAATTTTGAAATGTAAGGTACTTTGACATGGGACCTTTTAAATATTGAGTATCGCTGATATTACTTGTTTGGTGCAAGTCAAACAAATATACAGGGAAGGTACAATAAAGTATTTCAAATAAATGTTTTTTTCTGTAGCATAGAGGAAATTCATCAGCTGTATTGATAAAATTAATAAAATTCTATACAGTTTTAGTAGTACAGACAGACTACTGTATGCAAAGTTTTCAGCAATAAAAAACATACTTAAAAAGATGTTAGATACTATTAGCAGTATGGACATGCAGGTACTACATAAGGCTGTCAGCAGTAGAGATATACAAAATTCTATATAACACTTCTCGGGAATATTGTCATAAAGCAGAACATTCTATATAACTATTGCCAGCAGTTTCAACACAAGGCAGAAAATATTAAAACCAAGAAAATTCTAGACATCACTGCCAGCAGTTGGGATATTGATACAGCTGTAAAGACTTGATTTCCAAATACTGTCTGGTGTCTTTGGCACACAATGAGGTATCATAACATGAGGTGAACACAACAGTAATATCATCGTTTGTTTGAACACAAGAACTCAGAAAACACTGAAGGACAAAAGAACTCAGCCATGAAGTACAATTAATTTAGTCAATACAGAAATTGGTCACCCCAACAAACAACAAGAAATAAACAAAAAAAACCCACAGAAGACAACGAAAAACAGTGTAAAAAACAATAAATGAAAACAAATAAGACCCACACCCCAGGTGCATCACCGTAGACTAGCGAGCACAAAACCAATTCATATACCTCCTGGACAAAATCAGTAAAGGGGATGAGTGTGAATTGTAAATCTATGGGGTAGGAAAGAGCATGTCGACATTGCCTAATAATTTTCTTTATATTCTGTTATACCATCTTAAGCTTACCACCTCGTTATTCAGTGAAGACCTTCCAGACTTCCAGAAAACCACGAGATTAAGAAAAGCTTTGTTTGATTCTCAGTTTGTCTTTTGAGATTGAGTGAAATCGTGTACTGAACAAACTCGCCAGGCTCCTCCTCCCGGGGTGTCGTGGTAATGCAGCTTGAGATTTACCCTCGGTATGAAGCATTAATAATCGACTCACCATCGAAGTAAAAATTTAGCTACCGGATAACAGCTTCGTCATTTTACATCAATGAGCTCACCTTTCAAGAATTAATTGATGTAAAAAGGCACTACAAAATTCAAATCATTTACAGGACCATAAATATCTAAAATATCAAATTTGTAATTCATATTTGTTTAATCTAAAAACTGGTAAAAGGGTGAAGGCCGCTTTGCTCTAACAATGGGAACAGTTGCTGTAGGCACTGTAGTCTAGGCACTGAAAGCAAAAGCTCATAAAAGCACTCTGGTGCTAAATGTGGACATCTCCGAAAATCTTTATGAGCACTTAGAAAAGTTAACTATTAAAATCCAGCCCATTATAATTTGATATCACTTGCCGTTGTTGAGAAGCTGAGAAGGTCCTCAGACCAAATTGGAATATAAATATCATGCAGCAGGTAACCAGGTAGTCAGACATAAATATCCTGCACCAGGTAAGCAGGTAGTCAGACATAAATATCATGCACCAGGTAAGCAGGTAGTCAGACATAAATATCATGCACCACGTAGCCCGTCTCCTGCACTCTCCCATACACACTCCCCGTGTCTTCAAACGTCAGGCTGTAGGAACCGGAAGTTGTGGTGCAGTTATCTTCCGCTACGTCGCTGACGTTGGAGTCACACGAGGTGACACTAGTGGGCCGGAAGACCAGGATGTCACTTCCGGGCTTGAGATAGAGGTTGGGCAAAGATGATGAGGAGTGTTTGGACGAAGCTTGGCTGGTGTTGGAGCCTGGCCGGCAGAAGGAGTGGATGCCCAGTTTGGGACGCAGGGGGATCTTGGTGGGGGTGGGGTTAGCCCCGGAGCCTTCCGATGCTGAGTGGACAATGGTTCCATCCTCATCTGTGCCCATACCGCTGTCTCCATGGCCACGAGAACTGAGACTATGAAAGTCTTCTGGGCGCCCAGGTACATGGATCTCCCGCCATTCGTAAGCCTGGGACGAGAATCGGGTGGAGAACGAAATAAGAACAGGTAAACGTGAACACAACAAACTCAGAAAACGACTTCCAATCATTCGAAATTAGTACTGGTGGGGGTGGAGGAGAGAAAGAATTAAATTACAAAAAATACAAAAATGGAAAGATTAAGATTTTGAAAATTTCTTAACCACTTGAAAGGATCCCCATGTTTGTGATATCACTCGTAACATACAAGGAAAAGCAACCTAAATAAAGGCTAGTGACTAAAATGACTGGATGCCTGCTCAGACCCCAGGCTGAGTTCTCACTGGGAATTCGGAAAAATGTCAAGATCACATTTCCTACACAGTCACAAAAGGCTCGTTGACTGAATAACACCTTCTAGGCATGTGGTTCAAGTTCTCGTACTTTCTACCGGCCACAGTGGCATCAGCAATAAGAATACAGCCTCGAGCGCTTTTCTAACAACTGTCAATCAAAACTGACTAAAGAAAGAAAACATCCTCTTACTAGCAGAAGTAGACTTTAATTTCACTTTGTACTCAGGTTAATCTTTAATATTTCAACATTTTCTGAACAATTAATGCCTTATTTGATCAATGCCTTTCATTTTCTAAATAGCTAATGCTTTTCTTGATAAAGCACTTCATTTTCTTTGACAAGTTAATGTTCTGTTTCATCAGTTAAGTTCTTTGATTTGCGGCAAATTTTCTACCCAGGGATAACAGTGTCTTCCGTACTCTGTAGATCAGACACAACTAGAACCAAAAATACTGAAGTACCTTACTAGGGGTGTCTGGGGTAGAGACGAGCTGAGACTTGAAGGTGCTGATGTGCACATAAGCCTGTTGAAGTCTAAGGGAGGTTACCCGGTTAAGCGTCTGATCATCTCCGGTATCATTATCGTCCTTGAGGATGAAGTCCAGGGACTCGCTCTTCCAGCAGTAGTCGTGGTCAGGGGCTGACAACGGGGACGACCGAGGCTGTGACAACAGAGACTGCAATATGAGTGTGTGTGTGTGTGAGAGAGAGAGAGAGAAAGAAAGAGATAAAAAGACCACAGAAAAACTAGCGGTAACTTCTGCAAATCGATAGAATTACTCAACTGCATCAAAGATGTGAAAATATCATCTTTAGTAAAACATTTCTTGACCTAAGGAAGCGGCAACGACAGAAGATCCACGATAAGAGCTTGGCATTAAGGGTAGGGTCAAAGGGTGAAGCAAACAAGCCATTCGCGGGGCAAGAATGCAATCAAGATAGCGGTGCTCGTTCAGGTGAATGCAAGATAAAATTATCCTCTAGGGAAAATCAGTTTAATATTAATATTTATTCATTACTCACAAGAAATGGAAATAACCTCTGATAAACATCAGTTTATAAACACAGCATGAGAAGTAGATTGTCGTCTGTGGTTCAAATGTTCTCCAACCGGACACACACACACACTGCCACACACAGACACACACACAAAAGCACACACACACACACACACACACACACAGTATCTCCTCCCGAGCACATAAAGAAAGAAATAGTATCCATCTGCCATCTCATGAATAAAGTGTATGTTATACTGGTGAGAATGAGCACTACACCCGCTGTCTCGGAGTTTGTCTGCTCGAAACAAACTCACTCACTCACTCACTCACCCACTCTCTCACTCACTCACCTTCCCCGCGCTCCCGCCAACCTCAGGCTTGGGAGAACTGCTGCCGCTAGAGGGCGTGGTGAAGAGGCTGCCGCTACTATGCCTGTCCATGTAGAGGTTGGGGCCTGGGGGATCTCTTGCTCTGCTCCTCTCCTTCGCCTTGCTGAGGCTCTGCAGCGTCCGGCACTTCTCACGTCGTCGCATGACGATGACAAAAACGGCGATGATGGCGGTGAGGACGACAGCAACGCAGACGACGCTAATGACGATGGCGGCGTTGCGCTCGCTGGACTCAAGGGGCTGCGCGTGCGGACTACGTCGGACCACTACGTGCAACGTAGCGGCGCTGACACGAGGTTCGTCACCGCTGTCAGTCGCGTGCAGCACGAGGGAGTACATACCCACCTGCTCGTCCGTCATCGCTATGATGGCTCTAACGTCACCTGTCAGTGGATCCACAGTGAACGGGGTGGTCAGGTTCTTGGCTGACATGGAGTAGGACACCACACCGTTGGCACCCTCGTCAGCATCAGTGGCCATCACACGGAAGAGTTGGCTACCCTTGGGGAGGGGCACGTCCAGTACCACCGTGCTGTTCCCGGGGCCCGGGAAGATGAACACGGGGTCGTTGTCGTTGTCGTCCAACAGCTCCACCGTCACCAGGGTCCGGCTACTGAGCCGTGGAATGCCCTCGTCGGAGGCAATAACATCAAACACGTACAGGCCCGTGGACTCGCGGTCCAGCAGGCCCTTAGTAACCAAACTCCCGTTTGGGTGGAGGTGGAAGGAAGAGCTTACGTACTGCTGCAGGCTGCTGAAGCTAAAGGACACGCGACCTCCGGTATCAAGGTCAGGGTCAGTGGCGGTGAAGAGCGCCACAACTGTACCTTCTGGAACGTTTTCTCTCACCTGGAACCGGTAGCTTATGTCAGCGAACTCTGGCGCCTCGTCGTTGAGGTCGTCGACGAAGACGCTAACAGTGGCCGTGGAGGACAGTTGGGGCGACCCCTGGTCCACGGCCACAACCTCGATGATGTACATGTCTTTCTTCTCTCTGTCCAGAGGCCGGGCCGCAACAATAGCCCCCGTGCTCTCTACGACGTGAAAAGCAGCGTCGGCCTCGTTTACGATTCGGTAGGTCACCTGCGCGTTGACCCCTGTATCCTGGTCGGTGGCCGTGAGGGTGTAGACCACGTCCCCTACGCGGTTGCCTTCCGGAAAGGAGAGAGATACGTGGGGCTCTGAAAACGACGGCGCGTTGTCGTTGACGTCAGAGACATCGACGATGAAGGTAAGAGTGCCGTTGAGGGGAGGGGTACCGTAGTCCTGACAGAACACCTTCACCCTGTAGGTGGGGGTATCCTCCCGGTCCAGCTCCTTGGCCACGTTGACCATCAGGTCGTTGTCCCCCAACTTGCGCAGATCAAAGAAGGCGCTTTGACTGAAGCAGGATACCTGTCCGTTGCTGCCAGAGTCAGGGTCGTCGATGGAGACGTGCGCAACCGGGGTGTGCATCTTGGCGTTCTCGGCGATGGTGGGGTTCAGCAAGGAAACCGTCATACTGGGAGGGTTGTTGGCATTGTCGATGACCTGAACCTCGACTATTACTTGTGCGTCTTTAGAAGGTGTTCCGTTGTCTGAAGCTTCGACGATGAGTGAGTAGAGTCCACTGGTCAGCCTCTGTCGCAGAGACACCTCACCGCTGGTTGCATTAACTGCGAACATGGCGGCAACGCCGCTGTCCTGGTGTCCACTCAGACGGTACCTGATCTCCGCACTGACACCCTCGTCACTGTCTCTGGCCGAGAGAGTCAAAATAGTGGAGCCGGGCAAAGCGTTTTCGCCGATGTTGATGCGGTAAGAGCTTCGTCCGAACTCTGGGGGATTGTCATTGACATCCAGCACCTTGACCTGCACGGTCATCTCAGCTGTCCGGCGGGGGATTCCCGCGTCTGTTGCAATCAACTTTAAGACGTGTAAGGGCGTGGTTTCCCTATCTAACGGCTGGTTGACGACGAGCGCAACATCGGAAGTCCTGTCCAGTCGTTGAGTGAAGACAATGCCGAAAGCGCCATCTGCTGGCTCGATGGCGTACCCTTGAACAGAGTTGTTCGCTCCTGTATCGTCGTCCACAGCACCTTCTAGCGAGTACAGCGCCCCTACGCTGACCGACTCTGGAATATCGATGGTCATCGACGACTTGTTGAAGTGGGGTGCGTTGTCGTTGACGTCTTGCACGAAGATCTTGACGAGGATGTTCTTGAAGTAAGTTCCAGACACGGCGCCCACCTTGAAGGTGAGCTCGCAGACGAGGCTGAACGGGCACAGAGCCTCTCTGTCTAGTCTGCGGGCAGTGAAAAGGTCGGCTGTCAGATGGTTGACGGTGAAGAGGTTGCCATGGGAACTGGAGCTGGAGCCGGCTAGGATGTTGTACTGCATGTTCTGAAAAAGCGTTTCAGGGAGCAGAGCTTGAAGGTTAACATCCCTGGCAATGTTTCCGACGAAAGTGTTGGGTTGTTGCTCCTCGGGCAGGTTGTAGGAAATGTCTTCACCGGAAGTGAACGGGATAAAGATGAAGGTCATTATGAAGATTGTCGAGGACCGAGCGAAAATGTTGCTGAGAAAGACGAAAGTCATTGTTTGAGAAATGCTGGACATCATTGTACACCAGTGAATGACGTCTCGGCTTCAAATGTCAACACACACCTGCAAAAAACGGTAATACAACCTTAGTGAGTGAAACACACTCACGGCGTTAGTGCAACCTTAGTGAGAGGAATACAGTCAGAGTGTTAGTGCAACATTAGTGAGAGGAATACAGTCAGAGTGTTAGTACAACCTTAGTGAGAGAAACACAGTCAGAGTGTTAGTGCAACATTAGTGAGAGGAATAAGTCAGAGTGTTAGTACAACCTTAGTGAGAGAAACACACTCACGGCGTTAATGCAACCTGAGTGAGAGAAACACAGTCAGAGTGTTAGTGCAACATTAGTGAGAGAAACACAGAGTGTTAGTGCAACCTTAGTGAGAGAAATACAGTCAGAGTGTTAGTGCAACATTAGTGAGAGGAATACAGTCAGAGTGTTAGTACAACCTTAGTGAGAGAAACACAGTCAGAGTGTTAGTGCAACATTAGTGAGAGGAATAAGTCAGAGTGTTAGTACAACCTTAGTGAGAGAAACACACTCACGGCGTTAATGCAACCTGAGTGAGAGAAACACAGTCAGAGTGTTAGTGCAACATTAGTGAGAGAAACACAGAGTGTTAGTGCAACCTTAGTGAGAGAAATACAGTCAGAGTGTTAGTGCAACCTGAGTGAGGTAAATCACAGAGCATTAGTACAACCTTAGTTAACAAATATAGTTAGTGCAACCTTAGTAAGTTAATCACAGAATGTTAGTACAACCTTAGTGAAGTAATTACAGAACGTTAGTACAACCTTAGTAAGGTAATCACAGAATGTTAGTGTAACCTTAGTGAGGTAATCACAAACTTTAGTACAACCTTAGTGAGAGAAACACAGCCAGGATGTTAATATGGAATTATTTCTTCCTCCCATTCTCTTTTTCCCCTCCTTCCTTTCTTTCTGCTCGTTCACTATGGTTTCGCTGTGTGTTTGCCTCCTTTGATTATTTCGCAGTGACTCCACGTTCACACACAGTTGTGACAGGGTGAAAGGTGAAGTCCAATGCAAACAAGGAGGGAAAATAAGAGAAGCGAGCAGCTGTAATGAAACGACTATCGGGTGAGAAGAAAGGAGCGCCAGGTGTTAGCGGTCACACTCCCAGAGCCACTGACAGTCTTAGTCTCGACTCGTACTCGTGAAAGCGCTCGTCCTGGTGTTATCATTCACGCTGACTTCTGACAACCTTGGTTCCAAACTCTCCTTAGACATTCCATCGGCATGTTAAATACACATTTGGACAGGTGGACCACAAAACATGGAGTCTGCTGACATCAAGATCATTTCACGATGCGTGTGGACATGAGCACGGGCCTGCCTGCCTGCGTGTGTACTGCCCGCGTGTCTGCATGTGTGTGTGTGTGTGTGAGCGCGCGTATGTCTAAAAAAGCAAAGATTGTTTTATCTGACCGAGAACACGAAGGTGTCACCACCTCACACGACTGACCAGCACTAAGTGAGCAGTTAGTCGAGCAGTCTAACAATGGGTGGCTGATGGTGTGAGCAGGCGGGTGATTATTGAGATTTTTATTGCAGTTTATGTCCAGGATATACACAGGTGAGCAAGCACAGTATCACGGACTTCCTGCCCAAAGGTGTGTTTACAAATCACACTATTTCCATTGGAAAGCAAGTATATCTCGCCTTGTATCAGGCCTCCAGGCCACGAGGACAGCGTCTGTTGTAGGGCTACCGTGTTTATCTCAAGTCAAGCCGCTGACACTTTAATGCACGACATACTTCATGATTCTCACCTAACATCATCGAATAACAAACGGGTCTTGCAGCTTCGCCTCAAACTTAGCAAGTCTGTCTCCTTATATATCACATGTCTGTCTCCTTGTGTACCACAAGTCAGTCTTCTTGCATACCACAAGTCTGTCTCCTTGCATACCACAAGTCTGTCTCCTTGTGCACCACAAGTCTGTCTCCTTGCATACCACAAGTCTGTCTCCTTGTGCACCACAAGTCTGTCTCCTTATATACCACAAGTCTGTCTCCTTGCATACTACAAGTCTGTCTCCTTGTGTACCACAAGTCTGTCTCCTTGCATACTACAAGTCTGTCTCCTTGTGTACCACAAGTCTGTCTCCTTGCATACCACAAGTCTGTCTCCTTATATACCACAAGTCTGTCTCCTTGCATACTACAAGTCTGTCTCCTTGTGTACCACAAGTCTGTCTCCTTGCATACTACAAGTCTGTCTCCTTGTGTACCACAAGTCTGTCTCCTTGCATACCACAAGTCTGTCTCCTTATATACCACAAGTCTGTCTCCTTGCATACTACAAGTCTGTCTCCTTGTGTACCACAAGTCTGTCTCCTTGCATACTACAAGTCTGTCTCCTTGTGTACCACAAGTCTGTCTCCTTGCATACCACAAGTCTGTCTCCTTATATACCACAAGTCTGTCTCCTTGCATACTACAAGTCTGTCTCCTTGTGTACCACAAGTCTGTCTCCTTGCATACCACAAGTCTGCCTTCTTGCATACCACAAGTCTGTCTCCTTGCATACTACAAGTCTGTCTCCTTGTGCACCACAAGTCTGTCTCCTTGTGATCAGCCTAGTGATTACAGAAACGGTGTATAAACCCGCAGGATACCCGTGAAATGAGTACCTGGCTCCGTGAAAGGGTAGAAGATAAGTCAGTGATGGGGAGGAGATGGGCACCGCCCTCACTGAACTTGGCCCCGCGATAAGCGAGGGTCTAACGATGTCATATGAGAGTAAGGTCTTACCCCCTCCTTATTTCTTTTTCCCTATCCACTTTGTTTTGATACAAAGAAACCAAGTCAACTATCAAGTCAACAGACAACTAAACAGGCAAACAGTGACTAAAAATAATTCTTTCACAAAACCTTTGAAACAAATCTCTCTGTTGCATATTGTTGCAACTAAGTGTCCTTAATTTAATTCGAGCAAAAAACTAATAATAATACAGCGCTTTACCCTACCACCGAAAGCGGCTTTACATAGGCATACACGCACACACACACTGCAAGGCACAATGAAAGTGAAAGATGAGAAAAAAATCTCACGCTTACTCAGAAATGCGGGGTCTCGATTCACTTGCTTTCACTCAGAAACTTCACATGGCGGAGACTGGAGTGAACGGTGCTCAGTGTGAGTGGTTGGAAGAGCATTCCTACGACTGTGGTATCAAGCAGTTGATGCTGTCAAGATAACGGGTTAGGATCATGACACCTCAGTTTAAACAACTCCACTAAATACCTGCCCGTCATGCCTCACTGCAAACTGAAGTCTGCCCTTACAAGGGAGATAAACAGTAGTCCCGGATGATTGGTCACTTGTCTTCCAGCTGTTGTATCTATTTATTCGATTTTTTAAATGAAATACAGTTGCTAACTATTTATGTATATTAGTATCTTAAGTGTATACTAAGTCTAAAGATTCTTGTAAAGGGACTTCAACTCTTGTGGATATTTTATAACCAGGGGTCAGGGAGTTAGTACTCCAACTATTTTATCTAAAAACGTCTATAGATTTTTAAAAGGAATTAAGTAGTTCAACTATTGTATCAATTGTCTTTTTTAAGTAGAATAAAGTGACAAAACTTAGCTACTGGCTCTTTTGTCTGTAATTTGTACAGGGTACAGGGACTAAGCTTTAAAGTTTTTGGTAAAAGTTCCCGCGAACGTGTCCACCCCGACAGTAGGCGAGGGCCTGACGACTGCAACATTTGAAATTGCATGCCTCAGTTTTAGTTGAAATGAAGTAGCGACACTACTACACCCGTTGATTCAAGTACCCGGTGTAGGGATACAAAGGTCAGGGTACAGCTAGTAGACACGAAGGCCTGAAAGTCTTCCCGTGGGAAGCCGGCTGTCGGTTGACGTGTAAACACACGCGCGCACGTGTGAAGAACTCGGCGCCGTGAGAATGTAAACATCAACACGCGACAGCACCCCGCTCGGCCTGGTGCCTCCCACTTCAACTTTCATCGGTAAAAGTAAACTTTAATTAATATCTAGACTAACATCTTATTTATTGATAACTATTTCTATTTTTATAACTGTATTATATGAATACCTAGTCGATTGAAAGAGAACCAGCACTTAGCGCGTGCGTGTACGTGTATATAACATATATGTATGTGTGTGTAGAGTTGTGTATATAACATATATATATAGAGTTGTGTACATAACATATATATATGTGTAGAGTTGTGTATATAACATATATATATATATATGTAGAGTTGTGTGGGACAGAGCAGGAAAATATCTCATCCCATCCGTTTTCATCCGTCACTCGGGTCACACCAGACACAACTTGTAGGTACATAAGCTAACGACCTCTCGTTAACAAACTCAAAACAATCTCCCCTCCTCCTCCTAAGCTTAACATTACATGAACCCCTCCCCAATCCCCCTGCCATTCTGCTTCTAGTGATACCGGTTCAGCATCATCCCCCGTCTTTGCCAGTCCCAGTGACCTCCGCAAAGCCATGCCGCCTCGTCTTTGTGTTTCTGCCCTCGCCGACTAATCGATTATCTCTGTCTGTCCATCCTTCATCTCCGTCTGCTCTTTCCCCTTTCACCCTCAGTTACAACGGTTCTTTCCCCGACTCCCCCCCCCCCACGAAATTTTTTTCCTTGGTGTGCTTGAAGAGAGACTCATTCTTGGGGCGGCCCACTGCTCCGGTGAGCTGTTTGTAACTGTTCCTATTCCTGCTTTGCAAACATGTCGCACATGCACATCAAACCCACCACAAGCGTCTTCAAGACAGAAGTAGTTTTTTTTAAACTGAAAAAACCTTTTGTTGTATTTGCCGCCTTCTTTGTCTGACCGCATTTTATCCTCACCACTCAGCTTTGATGGCGATCGGACAAAAAGTTCACGGAAAAGATGGTCCGATTTTGCAAAAGCCCGAGAAAATAGTAACAATTGAACAACAATAATAATAATAGCAAGAATGATTATTGTTATTATTATCTTGGATGCGCCATGACGAGTCGTCAACATAAGTCTGATTGTCTCGTACTCATCTATCAACAAATCGAGGTGGCCGTCTTTCTCATCACAACTATAATTTCCTTCGCTTACTGTTCACAGTCGTGAGTTTAACTGACGAGTTGTCTGCCCCTGTTACTGTTACAACAAAACCTCACATCACCCTGTTAATTAACCCTGACCCTGATGAACGCCGGACTGACAAACTAATAAACCGGACTGACCAGTAAACGAAAAAGAGGTTGGACCTGTAAAGTCTCATTTTCAAGACTCGTACAAGTTTTCTCAAGCTCTCGACAGAGGGCGGCAGACATATTGACGACCAGGCAGACAAATATATACAGCTTATTCAGTATGGTTGACTCTTGTAAAATATTCATGTTTATCCAGTGTTGTAAATACCTGTAAATTAAACATTTATGTCCAACAGCAAAATAACAACAGTCAACGCGCTTTGTCCCTTGGTTTTTCTTCCTTATTGTTCCTCCTTCGTTGCGTTTTGTCTGAGTTTGCTGAGCAAACAGTAATTTATGAGTAATTAATTAAACAGCTCTGCTTTCTGTGAGTTGGTCACGGTACAGAGCACCAGAAAGGTCCCGCCAGACTGAGCAGCAACGTTGACTCAGTGACTAACCGCTAGTTGAAAGACTTGTGACAGTTACAGAGATGGACCAACAATTATAGTGACAAAGACTTGTGACAGTTACAGAGATGGACCAACAATTAGTGACAAAGACTTGTGACAGTTACAGAGATGGACCAACAATTAGTGACAAAGACTTGTGACAGTTACAGAGATGGACCAACAATTAGTGACAAAGGTTTACTTACTGTCAGACGGCAGACTCACAGCGAGGCTCCGGCCACGGGCGCCAGACGCTGACTGGGGACAAAAAAGTAGGTGGTCTGTGATTTTCTGTTCTGTGACTCACTCCACCCTTTTGTCTCTGCAACAATGACCCGCCGCATCTTAGGATCAGGCGTCTTGGACTAAATGAGACTTGCACGTGATCCGTACTCGCAGGACTTGCCCACCCCCCTCCCGACATCTGCCTCTCTCCCTCCTCACACCACCCTCTCTCCCGAGTCGACAAAGTGATCTCCCCTTCAAACAAATTCAGTTTTATTTTCGTCGGCAGAAAATGTTTTCCCACTGCCCTTGTGTGGCTGTGAACGACTCAAAGAAGGAAGTTAAAAAAAATCTGCAGACAGATCGTGAAGACTAGGGGACGCGGAGGGGAAGTGTAGTGGCATGGGGGGGGGAGAGGGGGCACCTGGCTGGAGGAGTTTAACAGTTTAATTCTGTGTGAGTTCTGCGAGAAAAGGAAGAAGGAGGAGCTGAGCTCCTGTACACAGCGCAGCATACCTCACAGGCAGAGATATTGTACAAGACACGACATTGCAGGTGATATTGCACATCACGTGACCTCACATAGTCTACACAAGATGCAAAGTCGCATATCTTGGTTATGGTGAACAACTCAAATAAAGGGCCACTAAAGTAATTTTGATCACATTAGCACAAGCAGGAGAATTTTCTCAGCTCCAGGAAAAATCCCCGTCAATACATTTCCATATTTAATAATAATAATAAAAAACAACAACGTATGATTTATATAGCGCATACTCATACTCAAGGAAGGAGCATGCTCTCAGACCTTAAGACAAGTAGGAGGCAGGGACAGAATGCGAGGGAGAAACAACTATTCAGACAAGTAATAAAAACCAAAAATAGAAGACAAAGAGAAATTAGGGAGCAAACAGTAAAGATGGAGAGAGTCACAAATGTGCAGAGGAAGACGAGCAGGTGACTAGTCATGAGTTGACTATAACAACAAATATTGACAACTGTGTTGATTGGTGTCGGGAGTAATACTCGTAGAACAAATGTGTTGCACGTGTAAAGGATTCGATAGTCGCCAGGTTATTAGTCAGAAGACAATGTTTTCACAGAAGTTGTTACGAACCATACATTGTAACCATGGAAACGAACTATTGTGTGTGTGAGAGAGAGAGAGAGAGAGAGAGAGAGGGGAGAGAAGACGATTGTAAAGAGCGTTGAGCCTTAGCGGGAAGAGTGCTGCATAAAACTGTTTAATTATTATTAACTGTACTTTCTTTAAATGAACACAGACAAACTCACCTGAATTTACACACAAATAATAGAGACTGACTGACTGACTGACTGACTGCATGACACAATGCGAGGGGAGGCAGAGAGAGTTTGGCGAGGGCTTGTGGAACAAACATGAGCCTTGACAACACGACAGCTGCTGTGTGGCTTGTGGCCAGAATGCCACGTTCGTATCCGTGTTCCCGCGCCTCAACCTCTGTGTTGACTTTGTTCAGCTCTTAGTCGCCTTCTTCGTGGATTTGTTTCCAACCGCGTGCAAGTCACCTGCACTTACGCTTACCTCCCTTGGCGACACTCTCGCCCGCTTTCTCACGAAGCTGTGGGCTCATTTGAGACACACACACACACACACACATGCAGGTGTCAGCACATGTGAGTCTATCAATCAAATAAGTTTTGCGACGGAGATTTTTTGGACAAAGAAATAAGGAGCGCGCTGAGAATAAAACCTTTCAGCGTATCATTTCATTAAAAATATAACATCTGAAGCTGGAATCCTTCATCTCTATACTGCTGTAGACATCTGTGTTTTTACAATTTAAAACTGAAAATTAAAAACAAGCCTCTGTTCGTGTAGTGTTGGTAGTCACTGGATTCAACTTTGGAGCAGAAAAGGCCGTGGGTTCCAGACTCACCCAGGTCCCTGACTTGAACTCAGCCCCCTCTCTCCAGTCTCTTCAGACCCGCTTTTCCTTCAAGACCCTTGGCACGTGACTGATCAGCGAAGATAAAAGAGCGGAGGATGGAAAGGACTGGTCTCCGTCTTGAACCATCTCTGTCTAGATACGGTGTACCACTCATGCTCCTACGACCTCTATAAGACAGACCCTGTACATCACCATTAAGATGCAGAATTCGCTCGAAACATGAGTGCATAGTAAAATGATGGCCGTAACAAAGCGTCACTAATGTCAACATCATCCAGCGCATGCCAAAGAACAAGATCACCAACACACGTATGAACGTGCATACACTGGTGCACGTGCGCAAAGAACAAAACTAAATTACTCGCATAGATAAGCTAAGAGAAAAAATGAGGGTGGGTAGGAGAGAGAGAGAAAAAAAAAACTCACAGCAAGTAAAATCAGCGACATCATACCGAGGGGGCGCTGTGAGCGTTTGTTTGAGCTGCTGCTCCGCGAAGCCAAGAATCCGCGTACACAGCCAGTCACTTATCAGTACATCGACAGATGAGTAGCCTTCAGCAAGCAACTGCCCCGCACTGAGCCCCCAAATGGTAAGTCTGACCTAGGGGTGAGTTTACCATGTCAAACTTTCCAATGTTTCAAATGGTAATTTCTGGGGAGGGGGTGATATTACAGGCGATTGGAAGTGAGCGTGGTGCATGCTGGGACTGACACCGACGCCTGCAGGCCAGACTACACCGTGACAAGGTAGCCAGAAAAATTATTTTTACAAGGTTTTCATTGGGCTGTTAGAAGTATATTCTGATTCCTACAACAGTAGTACACGCACACACCACAACCAGAAAACAGCTACACTGCTACTCTACTACAGCTGCTGCTACTACCTGCACCTATAACAACAAGAGAATGTTGCTACGACGACACAAACAGGCCACAGCTCTGTCTTTTGTACTTAACAAACACACTTTCATTGATCGTCAATCGAAGCTGCATCAGAACGAGGTTATTAGGTGCCAGTGGAAAGAAAAACTTATAAGACTTGTAGGACATTTAATTTTCATTAACAGAAACTATAGATATATAAAGATATATACACACATCTTCGGTATTGATTTTTCTATAATTTTTTAGAAAAACTTGAGAGAGAGGAAAGATGAGGAGGAAGACACATAAAGGGATAGTGAAAAGGAAGGTGTAGAAAGTATGAACCAATCAATCAAAGAACGAAGGAGGAGGGGACCTAACCCTCTGTCCCATAACATGTCGCCACACCCAGAGACTGTTAGTGTCTCCTGTGCCCACTCACTCACTGATCACGTAGGGTAAGAAGAAATAATTGTGGAAGTGGAAGAATGCAGGACAGAAAAATGAATATTTGACGGACCAGCTTAAATTGTGGTGGAACAAAACAGGATGCACGTGGATTAGTCTAAGAAGTTGGAGATTAAGATGAAAACATAAGGTTGGTGGTACTGTGGGGTGCTGAGTGGACCAGGCAGAAAGACAAGAAGACACCACAGTGATTTCAGAAAGACAAGAAGACCCCAAAATAAGGTCAGCAAGACAAGAAGACACCACATTGAGGTCAACAAGACAAGAAGACACCACAGTGAGGTCAACAAGACAAGAAGACACCACAGCGATGTCAGAAAGACGAGAAGACACCACAGTGATGTCAGAAAGACAAGAAGACACCACAGTGAGGTCAACCAGACAAGAAGACACCACAGTGATGTCAGAAAGACAAGAAGACACCACAGTGATGTCAGAAAGACAAGAAGACACCACAGTGATGTCAGAAAGACAAGAAGACACCACAGTGAGGTCAACAAGACAAGAAGACACCACAGTGAGGTGAGAAAGACAAGAAGACACCACAGTGAGGTGAGAAAGACAAGAAGACACCACAGTGAGGTCAGAAAGACAAGAAGACACCACAGTGATGTCAGAAAGACAAGAAGACACCACAGTGATGTCAGAAAGACAAGAAGACACCACAGTGAGGTCAACAAGACAAGAAGACACCACAGTGAGGTCAACAAGACAAGAAGACACCACAGTGAGGTCAACAAGACAAGAAGACACCACAGTGAGGTCAGAAAGACAAGAACACACCACAGTGAGGTGAGAAAGACAAGAAGACACCACAGTGATGTCAGAAAGACAAGAAGACACCACAGTGAGGTGAGAAAGACAAGAAGATACCACAGTGATGTCAGAAAGACAAGAAGACACCACAGTGAGGTCAACAAGACAAGAAGACACCACAGTGAGGTGAGAAAGACAAGAAGATACCACAGTGATGTCAGAAAGACAAGAAGACACCACAGTGAGGTCAACAAGACAAGAAGACACCACAGTGATGTGAACAAGACAAGAAGATACCACAGTGATGTGAACAAGACAAGAAGACACCACAGTGATGTCAACAAGACAAGAAGACACCACAGTGAGGTCAACAAGACAAGAAGACACCACAGTGAGGTGAACAAGACAATACGACACCACAGTGAGGTCAGAAAGACAAGAAGACACCACAGTGAGGTCAACAAGACAAGAAGACACCACAGTGAGGTGAGAAAGACAAGAAGATACCACAGTGATGTCAGAAAGACAAGAAGACACCACAGTGAGGTCAACAAGACAAGAAGACACCACAGTGAGGTGAACAAGAGAAGAAGACACCACAGTGAGGTGAACAAGACAAGAAGACACCACAGTGAGGTCAGAAAGACAAGAAGACACCACAGTGAGGTGAGAAAGACAAGAAGATACCACAGTGAGGTCAGAAAGACAAGAAGACACCACAGTGATGTCAGAAAGACAAGAAGACACCACAGTAAGGTGAGAAAGACAAGAAGACACCACAGTGAGGTCAACAAGACAAGAAGACACCACAGTGATGTGAACAAGACAAGAAGACACCACAGTGATGTCAGAAAGACAAGAAGACACCACAGTAAGGTGAGAAAGACAAGAAGACACCACAGTGAGGTCAACAAGACAAGAAGACACCACAGTGATGTGAACAAGACAAGAAGACACCACAGTGAGGTGAACAAGACAAGAAGATACCACAGTGAGGTGAACAAGACAAGAAGATACCACAGTGAGGTGAACAAGACAAGAAGACACCACAGTGATGTGAACAAGACAAGAAGACACCACAGTGATGTGAACAAGACAAGAAGACACCACAGTGAGGTCAACAAGACAAGAAGACACCACAGTGAGGTCAGAAAGACAAGAACACACCACAGTGAGGTCAACAAGACAAGAAGACACCACAGTGAGGTGAGAAAGACAAGAAGACACCACAGTGATGTCAGAAAGACAAGAAGACACCACAGTGATGTGAACAAGACAAGAAGACACCACAGTGAGGTGAACAAGACAAGAAGATACCACAGTGATGTCAGAAAGACAAGAAGACACCACAGTGAGGTCAACAAGACAAGAAGACACAACAGTGAGGTGAGAAAGACAAGAAGACACCACAGTGAGGTGAGAAAGACAAGAAGATACCACAGTGAGGTCAGAAAGACAAGAAGACACCACAGTGATGTCAGAAAGACAAGAAGACACCACAGTAAGGTGAGAAAGACAAGAAGACACCACAGTGAGGTCAACAAGACAAGAAGACACCACAGTGATGTGAACAAGACAAGAAGACACCACAGTCAGCAAGACAAGAAGACACCACAGAGGTGAGAAAGACAAGAAGACACCACAGTGAGGTGAACAAGACAAGAAGACACCACAGTGATGTGAACAAGACAAGAAGACACCACAGTGATGTGAACAAGACAAGAAGACACCACAGTGATGTCAACAAGACAAGAAGACACCACAGTGAGGTCAACAAGACAATACGACACCACAGTGAGGTCAGAAAGACAAGAACACACCACAGTGAGGTCAACAAGACAAGAAGACACCACAGTGAGGTGAGAAAGACAAGAAGACACCACAGTGATGTCAGAAAGACAAGAAGACACCACAGTGAGGTGAGAAAGACAAGAAGATACCACAGTGATGTCAGAAAGACAAGAAGACACCACAGTGAGGTCAACAAGACAAGAAGACACCACAGTGAGGTGAACAAGAGAAGAAGACACCACAGTGAGGTGAACAAGACAAGAAGACACCACAGTGAGGTCAGAAAGACAAGAAGACACCACAGTGAGGTGAGAAAGACAAGAAGATACCACAGTGAGGTCAGAAAGACAAGAAGACACCACAGTGATGTCAGAAAGACAAGAAGACACCACAGTGATGTCAGAAAGACAAGAAGACACCACAGTAAGGTGAGAAAGACAAGAAGACACCACAGTGAGGTCAACAAGACAAGAAGACACCACAGTGATGTGAACAAGACAAGAAGACACCACAGTGATGTCAGAAAGACAAGAAGACACCACAGTAAGGTGAGAAAGACAAGAAGACACCACAGTGAGGTCAACAAGACAAGAAGACACCACAGTGATGTGAACAAGACAAGAAGACACCACAATGAGGTCAACAAGACAAGAAGACACCACAGTGAGGTCAGAAAGACAAGAAGACACCACAGTGATGTGAACAAGACAAGAAGATACCACAGTGATGTGAACAAGACAAGAAGACACCACAGTGAGGTGAACAAGACAAGAAGATACCACAGTGAGGTGAACAAGACAAGAAGACACCACAGTGAGGTGAACAAGACAAGAAGATACCACAGTGAGGTGAACAAGACAAGAAGATACCACAGTGAGGTGAACAAGACAAGAAGATACCACAGTGAGGTGAACAAGACAAGAAGATACCACAGTGAGGTGAACAAGACAAGAAGACACCACAAGAGGTCAGAAAGACAAGAAGACACCACAGTGAGGTGAACAAGACAAGAAGATACCACAGTGAGGTGACACCACAGTGAGGTGAACAAGACAAGAAGACACCACAAGAAAGACACCACAGTGAGGTGAAAAGACAAGAAGACACCACAGGTGAGTGGTGACCACAAGACAAGACAAAGACACCACAGTGAGGTCAGAAAGACAAGAAGATACCACAGTGAGGTGAACAAGACAAGAAGACACCACAAGAGGTCAGAAAGACAAGAAGACACCACAGTGAGGTCAGAAAGACAAGAAGATACCACAGTGAGGTGAACAAGACAAGAAGACACCACAAGAGGTCAGAAAGACAAGAAGACACCACAGTGAGGTCAGAAAGACAAGAAGATACCACAGTGAGGTGAACAAGACAAGAAGACACCACAAGAGGTCAGAAAGACAAGAAGACACCACAGTGAGGTCAGAAAGACAAGAAGACACCACAGTGAGGTCAGAAAGACAAGAAGACACCACAGTGAGGTGAGAAAGACAAGAAGACACCACAAGAGGTCAACAAGAGAAGAAGACACCACAGTGAGGTCAGAAAGACCGGAAGACACCACAGTGAGGTCAACAAGAGCGGGCTCCCAGCCAGATGCCAGAAGCACTCTCCTCGCCGAGTGGAGGGACCAGCTGGCTGGGGTTGTCGTGCATCACGCTGTCTGGCTCCCGGGTGTCTAGGGAGGCACGGGCAAGGGCTTCATTTCTGGCTAAAAAAAGCACCTCGCTGAATAATGCTGAACTCTACATCCCCTGTTTAGGACAGTTTTTTTGTTTAGTCCACGCATAGTTTTGGATTAAAAGAACGATCAAATGCCTGGGTTCCCAATACAAACAAAATAAGCTCGAAAGGCAAGCCCTCCCAACAAAATTGTGAAGACAAAAAGGAAAGTAGCATTACCACACACAACAAGCTCATTTAAGCCCGAGAGACTTCTCTAATTAGCTGAGGTTATTTCTAGCGATTCACAGTGTCAAAAAACAATTTCCTTTCTGTGGATTTGTCTGCATTTGAGAAGCTTGAAACAACAGTATGTTCTGTCTCCATCGTGTTCTTTGTTTTTTGTCATCTGTGTAAAAATGTTCCAACATGGGTAGTCGTGACGGGAAGACGATAGTAGCAGAGGCCACAGTGGCAATGGGAGAAGTCTGTTGTATAAAGTATGATGTAGAAAGTTCATTTCCACCTCTTCCTCAAGCTTCTTGTTAACAAAGACTGGAAGATAATTAGATAACTAAGTAAACTGAGCATCAGTGGAATGAGTGGGCGGAAACCTCCTGTCATTAGAGACGCTGCTCTTGACACGAAGGGGCGGCGACACTACGTCTGCCAGTTCCCCTCCCTCCCGGTAAGAGTTCGAACCTCGTGACTTCTACAGCGAGAATATCGTGAACAGTGATCTCCTGTCCTGTTGATGGGCTGGCGACATCTCGCCCAGCAGCTCCGTCCATCCACACCCACCGCAATTATTGTGTCAGCGCGTGGCGACAGGGAAGGCTGACGAGTACAGCAGCGACAGCTCTTACAGCGACAAGGGGGCAATAGATTGTGTTTAGGTAGACCTGATATAATCTTGGATATTTACAGAAAAACGACAATAACCGGGGGACGGGGCAATGCGGGCATCCACCCCGTCAAAAAAAGATACGTAGGGGGCAAGATTATCTTTTTGTCCCTCCCTTTCCTGGCCCAGTGATTGAAAAGTGATTCTTGACAAAGTACAAAAAAAGGTAGAGAAGTTGCAAGATTGATTTATTGATTGATTGATTCTTTATTGCGTCAGCATAACTCCAGCAGGGGAAGAGAGAGAGAAATGACAAATCTTTTTTTATGAGGGTTAGCAAAAGTAGCCCTCCATCTAAAGAAAGGAGAAAAGAAACACTACTACAAAACAAAGGCATTAGTCAAAGAAGATGCAAGTTTTTTTGTTTTTTTCTTTTTGGGGGGTCGACACACTAGCTTGCAAACCTTGAATGTGATTAGTGTGATTATAAAGTTTATGTTCGGAAATTTACATAATTTATTGTTATTGTAATAACCAGATGAATAATTTTCAATTTGTTTTGTTTCTCGTTAAGTATTGCTTTGTCTTGTAATAATGAAAGTGCATGTGTTGTGATGCTACCACTGGATATCCGCGAGTATCTTCCCACGCCACTGCTTGGGTATAAGATTACTAGATCATATATACACAGGATTACAGATTACTAGATCATTTACACACACGATTACAGATTACTAGATCATATATATACACACGATTACAGATTACTAGATCATTTATACACACGATTACAGATTACTAGATCATTTACACACACGATTACAGATTACTAGATCATATATATATACACACGATTACAGATTACTAGATCATTTACACACACGATTACAGATTACTAGATCATTTATACACACGATTACAGATTACTAGATCGTTTACACACACGATTACAGATTACTAGATCATATATATGCACACGATTACAGATTACTAGATCATTTATACACACGATTACAGATTACTAGATCATATATATGCACACGATTACAGATTACTAGATCATTTATACACACGATTACAGATTACTAGATCATTTATACACACGATTACAGATTACTAGATCATATATATGCACACGATTACAGATTACTAGATCATTTATACACACGATTACAGATTACTAGATCATATATATGCACACGATTACAGATTACTAGATCATTTATACACACGATTACAGATTACTAGATCATTTATACACACGATTACAGATTACTAGATCATTTATACACACGATTACAGATTACTAGATCATTCAGCGTAAGATTACTAGCTCACCTTGCGATGTGATTACAGATTACTAGCTCACTGTCAGTGTGCTGGGGTGGTTAGTGAGAAAACCCGCCAGCCAGACGGACAAAACAACAGACTAGGATGCAACAGGATATTTAGGCAAATGCAAGAAGGTGAAGGATGAAGACAATGAAGTACATACAACATCAATTATACTGTTTACAGAAAGGAATGAGAATGAAATGTAATTCAATGAGATGCGACAGTAAACATGAGGGGAAGTGGATAGCCAAGTGGCTAGCGTGCCGGTTCGATACCCGTGTAGCTCAAACTTCGCTTAGTCGACTTCAGCCCAGCTGTCGGGAACGGGTACCAGGCTCCATAGAGACGTGGTAAGGCCTCCAGGAGATGGGACCATCCTTGCATAAAGCTGGCCCCGAGAAAAGTCAGGTATTAACCTTCCCCCTCCCTCCCTCACAAATAGAAAAAACACTCCCCTCAGTCACATTGTTTACAGAAAAGCATGTAATCAAGAAAACTTAACAGATCAGCAGAAATAAGGCTGTGGGGATGGTCAGTTCTCTAGACACACAGGCGGAGAGTCCTGGAGCCAAAACTGACGAGGCGATCAGGAGAGCGAGAGATGGACAGACACTTGTTCCCTTGTCAGCACAGCACAATGGGCAGGTCATCTAGTTTCTTGATCCACCCGACCACCCTGTCACGACCCTCAACACTTCTTTGTGTCGCTTATTCCTGGCTAAGGAGTCAAACCCCAATATTACTTCAGAGATCCTGTCAATGGGCTTTTACCCAGCATCCAAATTCTCGCTGTTTCCTGGCAGTGAGATTAGTGAGATTAATACGAAAGAAGAAACTCAACTGACAGATGATCACAAAGGAGCAAAGGAGAGAAGAGGCCTGAATCGTTGTCGATACGAGATGGGTATCTTTGCGATGAAAAAGGTTGGCAGGTAGATGATAGCCGAGGGTGCCAGAGTGTCAAGGGTCAGTGAGTGCACTGAAAGAGTTTTTATTGGCCTATGACATTTTATGGGGAGGGGGGGATAAGTGTGGTTGTTCTAGAAGATGGGGGAGGTGTCGGTGGTGAGTTTCTCTCACTGAATGTACTCCCCCCCCCCCACTCCTATTCCCTTTCATCCTCTTGCGGCTGTCGGCGCGGTTGACATTGCACTGTCTGGTCATGATGACTTGCAGGGGCTTCCCTGTCGAAGTCGTTTTATGTGCTGGGTACCGCTAACTACGGCCACTTTGTTACTGACACCACATTGCAGTTTACCCTGTTGTGGCAATTATAGTCAACCCAGCTGCACACTAACAAGGTACCCGAAATTGTTCTGTCTGGTGAAACACAACTCGCTGAACTCACCGAGAGGTACAGGCAGCCCAGCAGACAGTAATAACAAGAACTCGACTAACCGTCGAGCTCCACACTGTCTTCGATGACAGATCTTCTAGACCTGTCTCCTCCCCTGCATTATTTTCTATAGCCACCCTTTCATTTTTCTCAATGTTCTTATCTCTTTTTATCTTTTTCCTCCATCTCACCTCTCTCTCTCTCGTTCTTCATTTTCTTGCTCTCTTGTCAACCTTTTCTTTTCCTTCGTTCATCAGCCACTGCGGTTCTTAATGAAGCCAAAGATGCGAGAAGAGAAGGCGCTGCCATCTATCAACATGCGCACAGTCGTCCTTCCAGTAAAAAATGTGTCCCAGGACTTATGTTGGGGGAAGTGTTGGCAACAGCAGGAGAAGGGAGAGTTTGCATGACAACCATGGGAAGAAAAAGAAAGGAAAGAGTGGAAATAAGGATGACAGCATTAGTTTTTTTAATTACATGAATTGCATGCTGTGCATCTCATTGCGGTAATCCTTCATTCTGACTTTTCTATAGAATTCTTGGTAATTCATTACCCTTCTATACTTCAATTTTTTTAGAAATAAAGATTGTGATGACACGAAATTCTAGACAATAGCGTTCCTTACCGGAAGGGTGACTTCAGATCAAGCATATACTAAACATTACGAGACATATAGACACAAATTCTGTCCGCAAAACATCAGGACAAAGATTCGTCTGTCTGTCCCCACTGCCCTGTGTTTTGCACTCAGATCAATCGTTCACAGGACTGGTTGTGACCAGCATCATGTGTTCACATCCCCCACTGAGGTCCTTGTCAAACTCAAGGATTACAAAAGTCTTTGTGAAGGTCTCGAACCTCTGAAAGGATTCACAGCAGTCTTGCTTGAGCAAGTTAAAGGTAAGAAAAATAATTTGCTTGTGTGTCGTGCCGATGGAAAAAGCAATATTTTAATAATAATAATAATAATAAATAATAGAGTATAGTGCTACCTGATTGATAACTGAATGAATACAGTCCTCCGTTATCGAACAACTCTACAAAATTAAAATAAATGCATAAATTATGGAGGAAACGGAGGACCAGCTTTGTCTGAGCGACCTGGCGACACATTTCTCTGGCGAAGATTTAGAATTTACACCTGCAGCTGTTTGTCATCGGAAAAGTCAGTCGAAAGTTTAACCTGAGGGCAAAAGTTTTGTTCAAATGACCGGATTTAGCCAATTTCAAGATACTGACACTGCTCAGTGAACAAGATACAAGCTTTTGAACCTACAGTTTTCTCACCTGGTTGTTTTGTTCTTTTTTGTTTGTTTGTTTGTTTGTTTTGTTTTTAGGAAAAGAGACTAAGAAGTCATTGACAGCGACTTCAGTAAAGTAGTTGGTTGTCATGACAACGCCTCAGTAGCCTGCGTTAGCAGCCCTGCCATCGACTGCAGCAGGCGCTTTTTTTATACAGAAAATAATAAACAAAAGAGAAAAAAGTGACAATGTGTGTGACAAAATAATTAATAAATAACACTCGTCGACATAAACGACAATGTGAGAAGATAATAGCAGCTTTCTGTTCTCATTAACCTGCCAGCAACTCTCGGTTCAACTGTCGCTTGTCTGACGAGGTTTGGCTTTTAATTTCCGATATCATCTGATACCATCTACATTCCATCTTACAAAGGAAGTCAGCATTTTGTTTCATACTTTACAATAATTACCTGAAGATTCCTAATGATTTATGTTACTTCACAACAATGCACATGGTATCTTATGTTTCTTATTAATAACATTTTCTGTACATGAAATCAATTGTCCTTAAAAATACCATCTTCAGCAAGTAAAGTTTACTAGATAGCAGTTACCATCATCAGCATTATCAGGTAGCATTGCTATCAAGCTATCAGAAAAGTTTGCATGTCATCATCATCATCATCATCATCATCATCATCATCATCATCATCGTTAAGTCTTTGTTAACATAAAACAGCCACTAATTAATTTACTAGCGAATCCCATCAGTGAAGGAAACTCTCACCTGTCTTCAGGGCCGATAACCGCAGCTTGTGCCCGGTGTTGCTGAGTGGAAGTAAAATGTTTCCCCCACACGGAGGTAAATTTAAGAAACTGTGGCGGAAAGTTTCGGGAAGGGGACAGCGGACTCGGAGGGAGCGAGCAATCAGAAAGCAGACAGATTTAGAGAAGACAAAGCAAGGAGGGGGAGAGGGCTGGTGTGAATCTCCCGTGATCCTTTGCGAGGGAAACAAGTGTAGTATGTTTAGGGACAAGGTCTATAGAAACAAGAGCTGGGCGCCCGCAGCGGGTCGAGGTAGAGTCCGAACTGTCCCAGGGTTCCGGGCAAAACTCTATTTGCCGGCCGATCGTTAGTGCGTTTATCGGCCGACAGGCATGCACGAGCGACTGTACTCCTACCCGCGCGCAAACTGCTAAAATCCTCCACACAGTTTAAAAAGCAGGTGGAGCGAACTGTCAGCCCCAAGGTATCGCTTGGTGCTGATAACAAACACAACTGTTTTGATGCCACATCGCAGGTCGTCGTCACTCAGGTCGCTACAGAGGGAGGAGCAGCCACAGTACTAATAGCAGCAACGACGCCTGTCCCTCCCTCTCCACTGTTTGATCTGTTGCCACCGTGTGTCTTGAGTGGACTACACAGTGTGGTCGCTCTGTCTGTGTGTGTGTGTGAGAGAGAGAGAGAGTTTTATTTTTTTCTGCTCACTCACTCTCATCCTCTCCCATTGCCATAATATAAATATGTTTATTATTTTTTAATATTTGCCTCAATCGATATATTCCAACATTTGGTTGCAACCCACCCTGACCAATTTTCTCATAATATACACTTATAGCTTAATTAATAATATTAATTTACTTATTCTTTAACTCGTTGTTTATGTCTTATCTAAAAGTTAATAATTTTATTGCAATATATTGAGGAATTATTTATTGAATGATTCTTTTGTCTAGTTAATATGCTCGACATTCCATTTATTTCAATGTTGATTGTTCATGTCTTCAAGGAAACTTTCTTTCTATATTTATATTTAAGGAATAGAAAGTTGATATTACCAAACATTAGCAGTCTGTCCGTCGATAGATCACCCTAGCATCCCATCCACTTTCTTTCATTGTCCTTTTTTTTTCTTTCTTTCGAACCAACCAACTAGCCAACCAGCCACACTTTCACCGAAGCCTCGCGTGTGGATTTGTAAAAAACGTGCGAGCATGAAAGAAGGGAGGCAATCGGTTTCACCCCAGAAAACCGCAGTTATCGTTCTTGGAACGAAGGGCACCATCGCATGAAGTGGTGACTAAAACTCTCAGTTTAAGGCTGTGCTCGAGCGAATATACAGTATTTGCTTCACATTGACCCTTCTACATGTCATTACTAATTATCATCATTATTGGCTACTATTATGTATCTAATGTCTGATGTAAACTAATGCACTGAAAGCATCTTGCGGATTGACTAAGGATCAGTAATGTCACAAGTTTAAATGATGTTAAAAATGAAATTCTAAATAATCTGAAGACGTTTTTACTGAGAGCAACAGGCGGTATCTCATTCCTGCAGACCCAAGTCTTATGCGAATGGATTTCATGAGGTGTGCAAAGATTTTTCTTCTTATTATTTTTATTATCCCTTCGTCTGCATTCATTGCGCTAATTATGAAAACAAAATCAGCTGTTAGTATTTTTACAATGATTATCACAAAAATCTAATGAAAGATTTCTGCAATACAATTTATAAAAATCATTACACGTGAATAATTTTTAAATGAAGTTATGGACGCGGCTAATATTGTGTCTCTACCTCCCCCCCCCATCATTCCCCACCTTCCCTTCTTCTAATTAACTTTGGTCTCATCTCCCCCCCCCCCTCAACGTTCTTCAAATTTCTACTTTGTATCGATCCGACCGCCGTAATCTTCTCCATTCCCTCATATTCGTTACAGTAAGATCTGTCCTATTGCTTCTCTCGCTGTCGGTCTGTCTTTCTGTCCGCCTGCGTGTCTGTCTGTATGCACGCCTGCCTGTTTGCTAGTCTGACATCTGGATGGACAAAAAAATATATATATTTATCATGTGTGAAATCTCGCGCATAATTCCGCCTTTCACGTTCTCCCCAACTGCCAGCTATGGAAAACTGAAGTGTGCGGTGTTAGGCAAACGAGAAAGAAGAGAGTGAGGGAAGAAAGGACACGTCATCGCTAGAGTCCAGTAGCTGCGGTAAGAGTTGCGGCGCCTCATCTGCGGGTCTACCTGACGCCGCCAAGCATCATATTGTCAAAGCCGTTATGACCTACCTCATTTTGACCCACCCCATTATGACCCACCCCAAAGAACAAGCCTCCATTAGCAGAGGGAGTAAAACAAGCAAAGAGATCGTTTCCATCTCCATGGCCACCGATAACTAAACAACATGCTTCATAATTGAAAAGGCAGAAAGATCAATTGCTTTAGACAGGGGCAGAGAGGAAAAAAAAAAGCTAATTCATCACAGCCGTGCTTGGAGGAGCCGGATCTTCTCCGAAGTACTATGACTGATACGTCAAGTTGCAGGCCTCGGTATCTCGGAAGTGGTACCAACTGATACGATGAGTTGCAGGCTGGAGAAGTATTGTAGCAAAGACACGGAGATAGTTGGTGGTTAGCTTTTCACTCACCTCTAGTCTCTGATTAGTGGAGACCACGTGGTAAGGAGAATCAATGTCTGACTGATGACTGTGATGCCATCGGCGCTTGGAAAGATAAGGTGAGGTGGTCTTCTCAAGACAAGATGTCGATGTACACATCCTAAGGTCAGATAATGGTGACATCACAGTGGTGTGAACTGAGCTGCATGTGGTTTACTTGGTCTGTGGTCATGTGGATGCCGAGTCTTTCTTCTTCCGTTATCCATAATTTCCAACCTTATAAATCAGTCACCTGTCACCCTCTTAATTATGATGCAGAAGTAAGGTGAACTCAGGTTATCTGTCGATCACAAGTCCTGCTGGAAATGGACACGAAGCAAGGAGGGGCGAAGGGGGAGGTATGCCGAATCAGCAACTAAGGCTACATCACGGAAAACCAGCCAGCTCTGTAAACAGATGCCACATGCAGCGAAAGAACAGCGGTCTGATACGAGATCCGAACCCAGGACAACCAATCCTCACCATTGTGCCACCGGACCGCTTTATAAAACAACGAGGGCGGCTAATACTGTGGACTTCTTGAGTAAAGAGCTCTGCTCTGAATATAATTACAATTAGAGGAATTGCTACACCTAGAGGACTTGTCCTACCATGACTATAGCTACAGCTAGAGGACTTGTCCTACTATGACTATAGCTACACCTAGAGGACTTGTCCTACTATGACTATAGCTACACCTAGAGGACTTGTCCTACCATGACTATAGCTACAGCTAGAGGACTTGTTCTACTATGACTATAGCTACACCTAGAGTAATTGTTCTACTATGACTATAGCTACACCTAGAGTAATTGTTCTACTATGACTATAGCTACACCTAGAGGACTTGTCCTACTATGACTATAGCTACACCTAGAGTAATTGTTCTACTATGACTATAGCAACACTTAGAGGACTTGTCCTACTATTATAGCTACACCTAGAGGACTTGTCCTACTATGACTATAGCTACACCTAGAGGACTTGTCCTACCATGACTATAGCTACAGCTAGAGGACGTCCTACCATGACTATAGCTACAGCTAGAGGACTTGTCCTACCATGACTATAGCTACAGCTAGAGGACTTGTCCTACCATGACTATAGCTACAGCTAGAGGACTTGTCCTACCATGACTATAGCTACACCTAGAGGACGTTCTACTACGACTATAGCTACACCTAGAGGACTTGTCCTACCATGACTATAGCTACACCTAGAGGACGTTCTACTATGACTATAGCTACAGCTAGAGGACCTATCCTACCATGACTATAGCTACACCTAGAGGACTTGTCCTACCATGACTATAACTACACCTAGAGGACGTTCTACTACGACTATAGCTACACCTAGAGGACTTGTCCTACTATGACTATAGCTACACCTAGAGGACTTGTCCTACTATGACTATAGCTACAGCTAGAGGACTTATCCTACCATGACTATGGCTACAGCTAGAGGACTTGTCCTACCATGACTATAGCTACACCTAGAGGACGTTCTACTACGACTATAGCTACACCTAGAGGACTTGTCCTACCATGACTATAGCTACACCTAGAGGACGTTCTACTACGACTATAGCTACACCTAGAGGACTTGTCCTACTATGACTATAGCTACACCTAGAGGACTTGTCCTACTATGACTATAGCTACACCTAGAGTACTTGTCCTACTATGACTATAGCTACACCTAGAGGACTTGTCCTACTATGTCTATAGCTACAGCTAGAGTACTTGCTGGGTCTGTAGGTACTGAGCAGAGGTAAACCAAACCCGTGGTACGATGTGTGTGTGTGTGTGTGTGTGTGATGAGTACGATGGACATGGGCTATAACTCTGTTCCTCCTGGGTGAACATGGAGTGGGTGTGTTTCTAAGTGAAGCAAGTGCTGGCCTGACGACTGTAAAGCTGAGGACATTAACTACCATCGACTTCCGTCACACATTGTAAAAGCGCTTAAAAGGCTACACGATCACTGCTGTCACCAAATGAAAGGTGCTTGTTTCCGTTATTGTCTTTCCCTTTACATGCACCAGCACCCAACAAAACATATAAGCAGGCGGTTCACTCCCTTGAGCGTGGTGCTACCCAGCCGGGAGGATCAAAAAGAAACGAACGATCTGTCTCTCTGATCGATCTGTCTGCTTCTCTGCCGGCCTGTCTTCTTCTTGTATTGTGTAATTTTTATTGTGTCAGCGACCCTATCACTCATCACACACACACACACACACACACACACACACACACACACACACACACACACACACAGCTAGAGGCTTGGAAAAGTGTTGTAGTGATTTGTCTACCGAGACTAAGTGCAAGACATCATGATGGTAGCTGCCACAGAGCAGAGCAGGTTACTGCTCTACAATTGATTCTCCGACTTGATACCTTTATCGCGATTTCTAATGACAAAATGGGGTTGCTTTACTTAAAAGAACAACTTACAGCACTTCATCGGCATATTCGTGACATATTTTGGAGACCTGGGCTACTAAGATAGTTTACTGGTATAATAACTCTTTGGAAAGACCATGCAGAGATACATGACATGTATATATATATATATTCTCTGTTAAACTATCGTAACTCTCCCAGCACTCCTGCTGCGAGCTGCTGTGAGACTACTAGCATTCCTCCTGCTGTGATACTACCAGCACTTCTGCTGTGAGACTATCCTCACTCCTACTGCTGTGAGACTACCAGCACTCCTGCTGTGACTACCAGCACTCCTCCTGCTGTGAGACTACCAGCACTCCTCCTGCTATGAGACTACCCTCACTCCTCCTGCTGTGAGACTACCCTCACTCCTCCTGCTGTGAGACTACCAACACTCCTCCTGCTGTGAGACTACCCTCTCTTCTCCTGCTGTGAGACTACCCTCACTCCTCCTGCTGTGAGACTACCTTCACTCCTCTTGCTGTGAGACTACTAGCACTCCTGCTGTGAGACTACCAACACTCCTCCTGCTGTGAGACTACCCTCACTTCTCCTGCTGTGAGACTACCAACACTCCTCCTGCTATGAGACTACCCTCACTCCTCCTGCTGTGAGACTACCTTCACTCCTCTTGCTGTGAGACTACTAGCACTCCTGCTGTGAGACTACCCGCACTCCTTCTGCTGTGAGACTACTAGCACTCCTGCTGTGAGACTACCCACACTCCTCCTGCTGTGAGACTACTAGCACTCCTGCTGTGAGACTACCCACACTCCTCCTGCTGTGAGACTACTAGCACTCCTGCTGTGACTACCCTCACTCCTCCTGCTGTGAGACTACCCTCACTCCTCCTGCTGTGAGACTACCCTCACTCCTCCTGCTGTGAGACTACCAGCACTCCTCCTGCTGTGAGACTACCAGCACTCCTGCTGTGAGACTACCAACACTCCTCCTGCTGTGAGACTACCCTCTCTTCTCCTGCTGTGAGACTACCCTCACTCCTCCTGCTGTGAGACTACCCTCACTCCTCCTGCTGTGAGACTACCAGCACTCCTGCTGTGAGACTACCAACACTCCTCCTGCTGTGAGACTACTATTCCTTCAGCCCAAGCGGGTGACAATGACATTGAAAGTGAGACGAGCAGTTGCAGTCCGGGTAGCGGAGACGTGGCCCCGGCACTAAGAGCACCAGAAGCAGCGCCCCCTCCCCCTGTTCTGTCTGACGACTGGGAGGAGGCAGCGGGGGGAGCAGGGAAGAGGGATCAGGTCTTAAATGTAAAACAGCGGAGGACGCCGAGCCGGGCGAGCATCCATTATTGATGGCCTTCCTCGCCTGCTGATTAACAAACAATGGGGGCCCGCACTGGCCCTCTTCTCGCAAGACAACAAGCCTCCTCTCCCATGCTGTGAGTGCATGCATTTTAATTTTTTTTTTCCATTCCATTTCTTCTTCTTTTAAACAGTAAAAGTACCCCCTTCCCTTTCTTTTCCATCTCTCATTTGTGAAGCCAGTTTTTTTTTGTTCATAAATTAACGAAGCGATGGTGAGCATATCGACCGCTGGGACAGCAGAAGTCACCTGCTTTGACTTAATCAAAGACTGGGATCAGGTGAGGCGCTGGTCAGTTGCTGGTCCTCGGCTTCAGTCTGTGTGTGTTCTGATCAGGGTGCACGAGCGGAAGTACAGATGCACGTGCATATGTCCTGCTATCACGGTTTTGCGCACACACTTGTACAGCATGCAAGCCATTCAAGCGGAACTGTGCTCACGTCCTGCATGAGTGGAGTGGAAGCAGGTGCCCAGGAAGCTACTTGGATGCTGCACACTCCCTTTGATCTCACTTTTGAAGTTTCCCTGTCACTACCAATACAGTGAAGGTTGGCTGTCCTGGGTTCAGTTCTCGTCTCGGGCACGCTGTTCTTTCTCTGCATGTGGCATCTGTTTACAGGGCTGGTTGCCTTGTCATGATATAGCCTTAGTTGCTGGCTCGGCGTAAAATACCAATTAAAAAAGATTCCCTGTCACTAATTTAGTCACTGTGACAAGTACTCAGATTTTTCCTACTGTCTGTAATAGAGTATATGATTAATTTCACAAAGTCACGATTCTACCACAGTCACTGCTTCTGCCTCGCCCTTGTCTTCGTCTGTCTGTCTATTTACATCTGTTCCTTTTCTCATGTTCTCGATGGAATGTTTTTCTATTTATAACAAGGGTTTATTCACAAACATGTACAAATACCTTTTATTTACAGTTTCTTCCTACCTGACATTCTGTCAACACTGCTTTGCTTGAATTTTTTCCTCACATATTCTCTGACCTCATGTTGTTTCATACTTTCACATACTCTTTATATCTAGATACACACACACCGTCATTCGCCAAAATAACACTTAAGAGATTTTTCAGGATGCTGGTGATGTGAGCCCTACCCCCAAATATAACCCCGAGTTAAGATCGTCGGCCAGACGGACGGATTTCGTTAGTTTGTTTCAACACACGACAGAGGTATTGAATTAAAAAGTAATGATATTTATATATAAATAAATAGTATTACTACATTAATGACTAAAATAAATGATAATATAAATTATAATTATTGATAAAGGCCCAAATGTGAAGCGGAGTTGCAAGTCATGCGGGCACAACACGTGTAGGCGGGTGCACAGTACTGTCCTGGTTACTTGTACAAACACCACCCCACCCCCACCCCTACCCCCACCCCCACCCTGTCTATGTCGCTCTTCTGCTAAAATCGATAGGTGAGAGCAGACTACAACATCTTCTACCCACTCGCCATCAGCGACCTCCACATCGCTGAAACGAGAAAGTGCTTTGATATCTCACACTTTAAAAAGGTATTTTTTTACAACTTCTTTGTAGCTGCTAGAATTTTGTTATGGCAACATGAACTCGGCGCTGCTTAAGTGTAATCGATAAATAATATTTGTGACCTATTCATGTCCCACGTTAACTCTGCCCGCTGATGATGGATTCACGTTTGCACAAACATACATTTTCATTTTATCTTCCTCCTAATTCAGTCCAAGCTGAAGGCCGATGTTTGCACAAATGTGGCAAGATGAGCAATAATTAAGCGCCACAGGAAGTGTTTGCTTCGTTACTAGACGACCTGGCCAAACACTGTCTTGCCGATCAATCGTGAAAGAAGAAGGTACCCCGGGTACGTGTATCTGCCATTTCGACTAGCACTGTTAGCTCTCCCTTTTTCTGTCTCTCTCCTTCTCTGTTTCTGATACTTGCTCTGTCTGTGTGTGAGAGAGAGAGAAATCAGGTACATTGACCAGGTGGAGAAGATGAAAGCTACCGCGTGCTAACTTACTGTGATACATTTACTAGGGGAAGCTCAACAGCCGGCTGGTTGCTGGTATGGTACCCGTTCGAACAGTAAACTGATGCAAAACTACCCCTGCCCACCCGGAAAAAAGGGTGTCTGGTTTATCAGAGGAAGTATGGCCAAAAAAAAAAACAAAAAAACACCGTGGCGTAGACACAGTAAACCACTTACATTAATTGCCTCTATGGTGACAAGCCAGGGATTGCCTTTTCTTTCCTTACACATCGCTTCCTCACCATGGCGACAAATATAAAATCAACGCTAAGTATTCTCTCCCCTGTCTCGTAATCTGTGATAACCTCCCTTTGACATAGTGACAAATCATACAACAGAGGAAAGAGGGCCTGTAGATCAATGCGTCTATCTTCTAGGAAATTAAACCAGAAAATTAGGTCTAAACTCTAAAGATTTGCTCATCTAATAAATTAAACCAGACAAATTTGCAAGAGGCTGTCATCACTGTGCCAACATACCTCTCAACATTATCGCATCACCATCATCATCATCCCACTTTATTATGAGTTTCTTAAAAGAAAGGTTACGGGTCAAGGTGTTTTTTTTAATTATTATTTTATTTTTTTGGCGTATAAATTCTAAAGGGGAAGCGGATGGCCGAGTGGTTAGAGCGCTGGCGTCCGAACCGAGAGCTCGTTGGTTCAATACCCGATAAACGCAGCAAACTTCCCTCAGTCGACCCAGCTGACAGGAATGGGTACCTGACTCCATAGAGGGTTGGGGAAGGTAAGGCAGCGAGGGAGAGGAGATGGGCACCACCCTCATGTAAAAGCTGGCCCCGAGAAAAGTGGGGTCTCTAACACCTCACTCCCCAACCACCTGAACAGGTTATGGGATGACCTTTACCTTTTTAAATTACAAAAATCTGTACACGAAAGCGATGCTCTGCATGTTTCTCGAGATACAGTGCGGATCAAATCCGTCCCGATGGCAGAAAATCAAAAACTTGTCAAAAAGCAGCAAGAAAGTCTGTTAACATTAATACTCGTCGATGACATTCAGGGCACGAGGTACATCATGAGAGACAAATGTGAGAAGTGCTTAGCATGGAAATATGAGCACAACATCTACAACATCTACTCTTACCCGCCGAGCAGCCTGTCCTCGCCGCCTCATTGACGTCGTCGTTGATGCAAACGTCAGCGTCTCCACGAGGCGCAGCGAGGTGGAGGCTTTCGCAACACCAACCGGGGCGACGACTATTTACACACCAACCCGTCGATGTAGATTATTAACCCGTTTCCAAAAAAGTCGCTTGCAGTAAAAGCAAGATGAAGGGGTCGATGTGTCAGCGTGCATGTTTCCATGGAGAGGGACAAAAGTCGATGAGTGGAAAAGGCGAGTGAGGGTGGCGGGGGTCATTTTGTTAGAACAGATCTCGGCTTAATGCTTGTTCTTACAAAACAGTAATTGATTGTATCGACCTGGCGTGTTCACACGGGCCAAGTGATGTTCGGTTAGTTATGCTACACTGCCTGAGCAGAATGACACTAATGTTTTTCCCCCACCCCCACCCCGGTCCTCGCTGTCCCCTCTCGCTCCCTCTCATTTTCTCCCTTGGTTTCTGCCATTCAGCGATAACAATGGTGGCCAAGTCTGTCCTGGCAACACCAGATCAGTGAAACTACTATTGAAATTATTTCTCTTGATGAGGAAAGGGACATTTCAATGTCTTTCCTCGGTTTCTGAAGAAAAGGTCCTTTTGTTCTTTTTTTCTTTCATTTGAGAAGTAAACATGAAACTTACTTGCTTTAGCATCTTAACATTAGACCTTAGAAACTTAGAAATTTTCTGATAGGTCGGCATGGAATTCTATTAGCCAGCGTTGACTAAGGTAAGTATAGTTACTCACCCAAACCAAATTTAATTCGTATGACAATTTACTGGCACTGAGTTTACCACGCACGGTGCACCTCAGTATTTCTCTGTCATTGTACCACCATCAGCAACAACACTACTCGTAACACCAACAACACCAGTGGCAATGTCTTCCACACCAGAGATAAATAAGATAAATAGTTTTTAACCTTAGCTTAACAAATTAAAATTATTTTTATAAAGTACACGTTCATGGAAAGCAATAAAAGGAGGTTTATAAAATATGGGGGTGGCCAAGATTGTGACAGTCCAGCACAAACCTGACAACAGCTTTTTAAATCACATTTTAAAAGCATTCAGCCATTCTGTTGTGGAGGGAAGAGTCAACAGCAGATCATCGAAATATCGACTGGTTAGGAAGATGACAAACACCGCGTCTCTGTTACTACGCAGGTGCCTGCATACTAACCTAATGCGCAAGCGCGTGGGCGCTTGAGTGCAATTTAACGGTTAATTTAAAAAAAAAAGACAGTGACGTCATAAGACTCTCGACAAAATGATTGCCTCGGATTTTCATTTTTATTTTCAATTTTTTTCTCCATCGACAAAACTTTCTCATTTTTGTTTTTACTTTTCTTTTCTTTTTTTTCTTTTGTTTGAGACAGATTTCGTGTGTAATTGGACAAGAAGTGTGTCATCGAGGAATGTGCTACAACAAGGAACACAAAAAGTGTAACACAGTTACAACATAAATGTGTACATAAAACAGTCCATCAGCACATGCACTGTTTTTTTCTATCGGTCAACAGTTCATTGGTGCACGTGCTCCATCTGTCTGTACCTTCCACATAAATATGTAAAGCAATCCACATGCACTCACGCGATCTTTCTCTCTCTTTTTCTTTTTTCTACTTCCTTCACTCACTCAAAACTAAGATTACACATACGATGCAGTCTATACAGCAATGATTATGTGATAACGAAACTCGTCTATTTTGTGTTTATACCTGTTGGGTGTGCGGGCTTGGAAACACTTGGCCTGGAGAAAATTAACATGATTTACAGTGCTAGAGTAATTAACAGATTAATTAGTATTACATACGACATCCAGTGAAACAGGGACCATCGTGTGTGTGTGTGTGTGTGTGTGTGTGTGTGTGTGTGTGTGTGTGTCTAGCAATCAGTGAACTGCAGTTCTATGTAAGACAACATCACATTTATGTGCCAGTCCACAAACATCAGTGGCTGTTAGCATGAGTAATATCAGTCAGCTTCTCTCTTGTTAGCAAAACAAATTCACGGGATCTTCGCACACAGGATTCAAACATTTCCAATTTTACTACCAGCTGCGCGCGCACACACACGCACACGCACACACACACACATTCACACATCTACACAGATGTACGCACTCTATTGCAAGTGGATGAACCATGAATGTCCGGCTACACCAAAAGATCGTGTTCCACATTTTTATAATGACCTTCGCCGCTTCCGTTTCCGTTACTATAAATAGCACCGGCATGGTGAACCCAGTCCCCATACACGTCATCGGTGGCCACGCTGTAGCTACCGGAGGTGGTGGTGTCAAGTTCGCTGTCCTCGTCACTGGCCGCACAGCGCCCTCTGCTGTGATACGGCGCCTGAGCGCCGGAGTTTTCGTAAGTCACGTTTGGAGAAAATCGCACGTTGTTTGGATTCCGACCTTCTCGAACTTTCCCGCCCGCCGTGCCGTGTGGCTTGAGGGAGCGGGAGAAGGTGGACAGCGGGGTGTCGAAGTAGAAGGAAGAGTTCATGGACGAGCTGGCAGGGAGAGGGGTGAAGGTCGTGTCGCCGTGACCGCTTCTTACACTGTTGCATGACGGGAGGGGACTGTCCGCGTAGCGCCCTCGCCGGATGTTGTGCACGCCGCTGCTGGGGGCCTCCTCGTCGCTGCCGTGACCGCTGTCCCCAGCTGTCGTCTCCGTGGAACTGGTGCTGTGGAAGTCGTCTGCTCGATGGCCAGCCTCTGGGTGGAACATGGGCGCCTGCAAGGAACACACCCAAGACAGTGACACCCGACATCTTTAATTAACATAATAACTACCCACTGACACACTCTTCAACAATGAAAACCAGACAACTACTGCCTACTGAGCTTCAACAGCACCTCCAGAGCACGTGAAAGTTAGGGGGGGGGGTAAATAGACAGGAAGGAAAGCTTGTAGAATGAAGGCTTCTCTAACCACACCCCAGATGTTTGTTGGAATAAGACTCATTCATACACCATTAGGAAGTAAGCTGTACCACGTGATGTTGCCAAAGTAAAGGGTCTTCATGTAGTAAGACTGGGTTGCCAAACTAAGACTGAAATACCAAACCAGTTCTTTGCCAGTAAGATTTGCTCTGTTCCACAAAGACTGGTCCGCCAAACTCATTTTAAGTTTGTAAGATTGAGCGCCAAACTTTGTTGAGAGTTAGTAAGACTGGGAGACCAAACTACTGCGCCAGTCGAGGTTGGATGCCAAGCCATACTTGTACCAGTAAAACTGGGCGGCCAACGGAGTTCGGGAACGCAGACGACTGGGGACTCGGGTGTTTGGGGTTAGATGTCAGAGGAGCAGACGAGAGAAAGAACTGGTGGGGGTGGGCGGAAAGGGGAGGGAGAAGTGTTAGGAAGAGAGAAAGGGAGAGACAGAAAACACGACTGTTGCAGTAGAAAGATAGCCATGACCTGCACGGGCAAAATCTTGTCCAGACTAAGCTGAGTAGGATGCTAAACGATAAGGAAACGTTTTAACGAAGAATGCGATAACACTGTGAAAGAAATCGTTGTTTCTGAAGGTTGCTGGTTAGTGGGACAGAAGTCTAGTGGGTTAGATGTTCGGTAACGATATCTACTGAGACGCTGATAAGACAGAAGAGCTTCACATTCACCCTGTGAATAGAGCGGCAGCAAGTGTAGACAATGTGAGCCACTCACCGCATCAACCTCTGTGTGTGTGAGTGCGCGCGCGCGCGCAGACAGAGACAGAGATGAGAAAGGAAGAGACAGTGCGCAAGACTTTAGCAGCCCCGCCCTTCTTCAAACTATTTTTCTCCCAGTGCCACCAAGTGTTGGGGAATTATTTACCTTTCTGCCCTGCTGACCATAGGACGGGGTAAGCATGAAGGACTGCGAGCCCCTAACATAACAAGTCCGCTGCCTTGGCAGTCCCAGCATACTTGAAGATCCTATGGTGTGACTTCCGGTTTCACCGACGTCACTGGGAGCGTAGGCAGAGTCGGAAGTGCTGCTGCAGCCTCTCTTTGACATTTTGTCCACGTCATGGCTCAGCGAGTGAACCTGCCACACAAGACAGAACAAGAGCGGTTGACAGTAGCTCTGCATGGGTTGGATGGGGATAGTGGGCGAGTCTGGATCTTTATAGCAAACAAGTAGTTTGTCTCTCTCTCTCTCTGTCTCTCTCTCTCTCTCACACACACACACACACACACACACGCACAGCACATTCCCCAAATTCCCTCCTCCTGCCATGGACATAAGACTGCAGGGAAGTGAGTGATGTTACATGATGGTGGGGATCCATGTAAAAGTGAGGAGGTAATAGAAATATTCCACTTGTACAATCGTCACGTAGCTACAGGCACGTAGGCCGTGAGACCGACGGACGTAAGTTGTGTGCGCATGCGCTTGTGTCATGGGGAGCCGCGATAGTTCATCAACTTAGGCTCGAATAGTAATAAAAGACCTGATATTTCTACACGAGGCTGTTGCCTGTGGTGGTCCTGGTGGGAATCTCGAAACATTTATTTGACAGAAGACCTATTCGGAAAACTCTGAAGCTTGAAGTGCTTGTGTGTGTGTGTGTGTGTGTGTGTGTGTGTGTGTGTGTGTGTGTGTGTGTGTGTGTGTGAGAGAGAGACAAAGAGAGGGAGGAAAATCTGGTTTATTTATCCGGATCCACCCCGACCGTTTGTTTTTAACTGATGTTTGTATCCTTGCCCCCCCCCTCTCCTCCGTTAAACAAGGGGCCGCGGAGGAAGTCAGGGAGGGCGTGAACAAACCTTTGCTTTGACTGTCCGGCAGGTCCCGCAATCGATGCTACATCAAACAGGCCCCCGTGATGGATGTAGCCTGTGTTTGCACGTCTGTAATGATGCACTTCAAACCGAGGCTGTCTCCCACCGTGTAACCATCGGACAAACAGCAAATCTATGGAAGCGTTCAGACCCTAATATTGGTCATGCAATTTGGAGGCTGGAGGGGAGTAGCGGTGTTCGGCCAGGCAGTCAGCGTTTATTAAAATTCATGGTATCTTGAATGGCGCCCCTGAATTTCATGAGAGGAGCCCCCCACCCCCCTCTAGGAGACAGCCGCGCCTCTATCGGACTAATTAGGGAGAGACGTGCGCAAACTTTGCCTCCCTCGCCAAGCGCCAAAGCAAATCTGCCGACCCCCCAAACTGAATTAGATGCGCGAGACAACGGTTGGCTCGTGTCAACTGAATTACAGGGGCACAGCACTCCAGAAGACGCAAGCGTTTGAGCGAGACTCACTCTCTCAAAAAAAGTAATACAAATAAAAAAGATGCAAAGTAAAGGAAAAGCGGGACGAGATTGAGATCGTGTCGTAATGAAGGCCGGGGCTCGTCCCGCTCCCCGCTGCACGAAATGGAAACATTCAGCTTGTCCCTCCCTGTTTCTTACCCTTCCAACTACCCCTTCAGCTTCCTTGGCCTTATTACCAATCGTATGTCACGGACTTTGGCTGTATCGTGTCATTTGCCAACCCTAATTTCTATCGGGATGATGCTTGTTGGGTATCTGTGTGTGTTATTGAAATGTTGGTGAGCGTGACTTCCTGTGGACAGATTGACTATTGATGTCAATCACAAGTCCCCGAGCTCCTGGGTGGAGCCTCAGAGTTCATCTTGCAGTGAAAGGACTGCACTTTGGTCGGTGTGTCAGACCTCTCTCTGGAAGACAAGGAACCATGCTTTGGTGGTTTGTTAGTTGTCTCTGGTCTGTGTCAGAAGAGACACTGTGCCCTGGTCGTCTCCCATCTCTGTAATCGAGACCCAGCACTTAGGTCGACCGTCTGTCTCATTTCTGAGGTTCTGATATGCGGGCCGGTCAGTTCCAATGTCTTGCTCACTTCTTTGTGAGACCACTGACCGTCAGAATTTTTTCTCTCTCTTTCAGCAACACACACACACACACACTCTCCTTATTTCATTACTGTTTGTTCTGTAATGAGTCATTTGTTTCCTATTTCACAGCTCCCCCTCTCCGCCCCCCCCCAAAAAACACGGCAATGTCCGGAGACCGGGTGTGCAAGGCCCTACCTGGATGTGAAAACGAAGCCCGTTAGCTACAATCCTCGTCTTAGTAGCAGCATAGTTGGCCTCTTGGTTACCCAACACAAAGTGACTTGTCACACCCGGCTTTGTCAGACATGAGAACTCCCCCCCCCCCATACCTCCACTTCCTAGACTCTTGTCTTAGCACTGGACACACGTACAACGAGGGTTTTATTTCCCCTTCGTGACCTCAGGCATCTGCAGCTGCATGTTAAGCTGCCTATGGCTGTCTACGGCTGTCTACAACTGACTTTATTATCTCTCAGAGATCCGCCTTGCGACTATAATCTTTCTATTCACTTCTGCCATAAACCGCGATCATAAAATCCATCTGAATTACAAATTTTTGGATATTTCTTTTATCTACAAGGTACGGTCGTAAAATTCAGTCACCAGGAAAAGCAGAAATTGATGTTTTTAGTTGCCTGGCGGCAGCAACAGGAGAGATGTTGTATAAAGGTGTAGAGGGATGTCGTGAGAGATGGTGGCCAGGTTGATGGAGGTTGGGGGGTGTGGTAGGGGCTGTGGAACAGAACAGTGGAGCAGATGGGGGAGGGGGGAGAACAGCAATATTGCGACATCACAAGGACATAAGCGAATGATGAATGTTAAATGACAGAAGGCGACGTGCAGCCCTTTCGTGCCAGGCCATGGTTCGCATGTAAAGAAACGATCACGATGTCAGACCTCATGTAAAATCTATAGCCCATCTCATTTCTTTCTTTTTTTGTGTGCAAAAAGTCACGTGCAAAAATCAAATCCATCCCAGTTCCCCTCTTATGCACAAACCTTATTTGAGCATCGCATCCCGCCCCACCTTACCCGCTCTAACGCAAACACTGGCGTGCACATAAAATTCTCTCCCTTTTTTTTTTTCCTTCTCATTCAAGAACTCGAGTAGGCGTCCAATTTTCCCCTCTTCCTCTCTCGCACAGTCATGAGAAGTGAAGACTCCTCTCACACAAAAACACACGTGCAAAGCTCCGCCTACCTGCTGACTGTCCGCCGGACACTGAGTGCCCGCCATCTCTAGTTGGCCCCCCGCGTCAGCATCCGGGCAACAGGCGGCCCTGTACTTGAGTTTCCGGTCTTGGTCCAACTTGCGAAGCACGCACAGCGTGGTGAAGACGCCTGCAGCCACCACCACTGTAAAGACGACAATGACGATGACGATGACAATGTAGCGATCGTCGTCGCCAGTCAGTTCGCCGCTCACGTGACGGGTGACGTAGAGACTGATCTTCTGCTCGCTGGACAGCGGCGGCGACCCTTTGTCCGTGGCGCGCACCAGCAGGTAGTAGCTGGCCACCTGCGCCTCATCCATGTCACGAGCCGTGATCAGCGACCCCGTGAACTCGTCCACCCGGAAGTAGCTGGAGTTACCTCCCACGGTGGAGTAAGACACGACGCTGTTCAGGCCGGAGTCAGGGTCGACGGCCCGGACGGTGCCGACTATAAAGTTGGCCTGGACTGGGATGGAGAGGGTGTAGGTGTTGCTGCCGTTCTCCGGGAACACAAACTGAGGGGGGTTGTCGTTGATGTCCAGGATGTCGATGCGGACGACCGCCGTGGAGCTGAGCGGTTGACTGCCTTGGTCCTTGGCCATGACGTACAACACGTAGCTGCTACGTTGCTCGCGGTCTAGCGGACCAGTGGTCACGATGACCCCCGTGTTTCGAATGGCGAACGGGATGGGGAGGTCAGATCCGAGGCTCTGGACGATGGATAACACCACCTGCCCACCTGGTCCTGTGTCCGGATCAAAGGCAGACACGTTACCGATGTACGTGCCTGGCTTGACACTTTCGTCCACAGACATCACGTATTCTTGGGTCGAGAAAGTGGGGACCTCGTCGTTGACGTCAAGCACGTTGACGGTAACTGTGGCGGTGGAGGTCAAGGGCGGGTCGCCGTGGTCCGTGGCCAGCACGTAAAAGACGTAGCGTGACCTCTGTTCGTAGTCGAACTTGTGAATCACCTTAACCAGTGCATTCTGCGCACCGATCTGGAAATTCCCTTCAGCCCCGAGCAGCGAATAGGTGACGTTGGCGTTGTCACCGCTGTCCGCATCTGTCGCCGCCACCTGGATAAGCCCGTCGCTGGGGCTGTTGTTCTCGGCAACCGATACGAAGTGATCCTTCTGCAGGAATGCGGGAGCGTTGTCGTTGGCGTCCACCACCCAGATGTCGAAGGTGGCGCTGGCACTGAGTCGTGGCGAGCCGCCGTCCATGCACGTGATGAGGACAGTGTAGTGGTCCTCCTCCTCGCGGTCCAGCGGCATGTTGATGATGACCTTGTACTCGTTGAGGTCCAGCGGCTGCAGATCAAAGCGGTCGCTGTGGCAGGCGCAGGTGACGATACCGTTCGCGTTGGTGTCAGGGTCCGAGACGGCCATGTAGGCCACGGCAGTGCTGACCTTTGCCCTCTCAGGCACGAAGCCGGGCTTCATGTCCAGCACAGAGAGCAGGTCGACGTTTAGCGAGGGCGGGTTATTGTCCGTGTCAAGGACGGTCACCTGCACGACTGCCTGTGCAGCCATAGGTGGACTGCCGCCATCCTGCACCTCCACCAACACGCGATGCACACCGACTTTCAGTGCCGCGGCCAGAGTCACGATCCCATCCTTGGCTCCAACTCGCAGTTTCTGGCGGTCACTTGCGGGCTGCTTCACGCTGATGGTGTACTGTAAAGCAGCATTGTCGCCGTCATCCGGGTCAGTAGCGGAGAGAGTCAAAATGGAGGTGCCTTCCGGGGCTGACTCGCTAACATTGACCGAGTACACGGCTTTGGTGAAAGTAGGGCCGTTGTCGTTGGCGTCCAAGACCAGTACACTGACTGTCATGGCGCCGGCGCGGGGCGGTTGTCCACCATCGTACGCCCAAACGGTCAGATTATACATAGACGTGATCTCCCTGTCCAGCGGTCCACTGACCACGAGACTCAGCTGCGGGATCCCAACGAGATTCTGGGACTGGACGATGGTGAAGGGGACATCCTGAGGCTCTAACATGTAGGACTTGACTGAGTAGTTTTCACTGGCGTCTTTATCGGAGGCGGGTTCGAGGGAGAGAGTGAACCCTCTGCTCACGGCCTCCGACACGTTCAGGGTCATGCTTTGCCTCGGAAAGGTCGGCGAGTTATCATTCTTGTCTCTGATAATGACTTCCACTTTGACGTTTTTGAAGAAACCATCAGAGGACTGCACGGCGACTTCTAAGCTCAGCTGACAGCTGTCCGAGAATGGACACAGTGTTTCTCGGTCAATTCGGCCTGCAACGGTCAGAAAGCCTCCGGTGGCGGAAATTTGAAATAGACCACTGTACTGGTTTCCCTTGGAAAGCAAACTGTACCGCAGGGAGGCCAGGGCCTCTTCACCAAGCACCTCCCTGAGTCCCGAGTCTCCAGACACTTTGCCCACTAAGGTGTCAACAGGAGTTTCTTCCTCCAGACTGTAGGTGATGGTCTGCGGGATGCTTTGGTGTCGGGAGGCCTTGAAGAAGCAGAGGAGGAGTAGGGCAAAGAAAATGGTGCGATGTGGGAGATGAGGCATCCCTGTGTGCCTGGTGGCTGTGACCAGCATTGTGGAGGGGGGTAGAGGTGAGGGATGGTGTGCGGCAGGAATCGGTCTCAGGCGGGGGCCGGGTCTTTCATCTGGAAAAGAATACTAGTGTATCATTTTCTGCCAGAGTGAAACAAAAGACAAGCTTTTCAACTGTCTAGTGCGTGCGTGCGTGTGTATGTGCGTGTGTGCGTGCGTGCGTGCGGGTGGGATTGGAAAGAGGAAGTGACCCAGTAAAGCGCTGCTGGCATCATCTCTAAAAGGTTTTCTGTTGAAGTGGAGACTTCTCAAACTGTCAAGATCTTACTTTGACACTCTATTTCTTTTCTCTCCTGTTTTTATTTCTCATTTCTTCCTCAAGCCTTCCTGTCTAGTGGAATGACATGGCGCCCGCTGGAGCATTTTTTAAAGAGACACTAATCGTGACAAAGTTTGTTCTATTTTTCTCTCAACACACACACACACACACACACACACACACACACACACACACATTTGACAAGCCTACACAAAGGTCCTTGTACATTCTTGTAACTCCCTGCCTGGCTGACAGTCGGGGGTGGGGGGTGGGGGTGGGGTGAGACAGTCTGTCCTGTAGCAAGACCCGCGTACCAGGAAAAGCCAGCAGCGGGTGTAATCGATGAGTTCTTTTCAATCGGTTACCTGTCGGCAGGTCAGAGGGCGTTACATCGCGACACGGGGAGCAGGTCATTCTTTATGATCACCTTGCTAACAGGACAATGGAACATGGCAATACCATACTTGTTTTCGTTAAACGTATGCTGCTTGAAAGGCCACCAAAAGCGCTTTTTGTTTGGTCAGACAGCTGGGTTCAACTCTGTACAATACACGGTCTCACAGCTTGGTTGAACTCTTAAAATACACGATCACACAGCTGGGGACAATACACGGCTTCTGAATTTCTGAAAGAATGCCCCTCTCCCCCATTACCATCATTATTGTGGTCTGGAGACACAAGCTGCTACTGCACTGCAGCCAAGTACAGGATGACAACTGACACCTGAGTGGACATGCACACATACTGTCCTTCACTCTCTCTCTCTGTTTGTGTGCATATAAACTAACACGGTCACACCTACAAACTTGCACCTGCACGGATACTCTCACACACATGCACAGAAAAACACGGAGCATATTTTCAAAGTTTGCTGCCGCTGTTTGCAGTAGGGGGGGGGGGACCTGGCAAACGAGAATATTCAGGACAATAATAGACTGTCAAGTAGCAACCTGAATATAAGGATGGACGAGGAATGATTTTTGGAGAAAGAGAAGAAAAAAAAAAGGAGTGGCGAGGGTTAAAGATGTAGTAGACTGTGCGACTTCAGCCACAAGAGGAGGAGTAGCAAGTTAATTGTTTGCGCGCTTGGCCGGTAGACAACAGTGTTCCCGAGGCCAGCCGCTGGGCGAGAAAAGCGGGGCGTGGGTGGGTGGGTGGGTGGGTAGACAGTGGGATTGTGTTGCTAGACAAAATGGTTACGCTGACTTGTGATCGAGTCTCATCGTCTCAATTCAGGTTTTGTAACTGCTCCCCCCCACCCCCAAACCTCGTTCCACAGGAAGTTCAGAAACGCGCCATTGTAACGAGGCTCGATGTCTCAGGTAGAACCAATGTCTCCTCATGGTCTGCGCGACATCGGGTCTAGTTACACCATCAGACAAGTCGTCGTCAGTCTACTCTCTCTCTCCCCAGCTCCAAGCTGTTGCTGACCTTTGGACAGGATGACTGTTCTACTCTATTCGAGACTATTTATCACAATATTCAAGTAACCTAAAAATTTAGTAACATATCAATACACTTAAGTTCATTGCAAAATAAGACAGACATACAGAAGACAGAAAAAATAGAAATGTAGAATTTTGCACAAGTTAATTAATTAGTACGAAGCCCTGATTACACGTGACATGAAAAAAAATCTGTGAGATATAAGGTTTGGCGACGATCACTTTTAACTAAGCAAATGTCGAATATTAAAGTCAGTTTGATAAAGATGTGTGCCGGACAGTTTCGGTGAGAATACTGAGGACAACTTTGGCAAACATGGTGAATTTTGACACTTCGGTACTTTTCCGGTTTAAAAACGGTCTTAATTATCAAGCTGAGTTTCTTTGATTTTCGGGGAATATATTTTAAATATTTCTTTTAATCACTACGCTTTCAAAAAAAAAATCAAATCCTTTCAAATCCTTTCGTTTTTTCAAATCCTACTATTTCCAAATAGATTTATAAACCCTTATCTTTAAATGGTCTTCGAGCCCTCTGTTTTTCAAATGCATTTTTAAATCCTCTGTTTCATGGATGCAGATGACATAAGCAATAAGTAGCATGAGAGTTTGAGGACAGACAGAAATGCTCCTGCCGTCCTGGCAAAGACAATGCCCCTTGTCTAATAAGGGGACTCAACCACCTCACAGATGTCGTCTTGAGCACCGGCTGGCCAATAATATTTACTGTCACACTTGGCCACCATCCTCTAACCTTAGTCACTGTTGTGCAAGCACTGGCGGGGCCTGTGTATTACAATTTTCAGTGTAGCTTGAGGGGGGGGAGCAGAGAGGGATCAAGGGTCAAACATTCGCCTTTTTGAGAACTTTCGACAAAAAAAAATTGGTAAAATGATGGTAACTGTAATGACAGGACTGGTCAGGAGAAAAAAGGAAAAGAGGGAGTGGACTCCGAGGTTCATTTTAGTCGTTTACGATTGTCTAGGCTACCTGTTTAGTGATGGGGCCACACTAGTAGCAAACAACAAGTTATACAAGTTCTCAATATATATGTTGCATTGTTACAGCGATGACAGTGGGTTTATATCATTTTTGCTGATGTCCCAATTTTAATACTTCTTTCAAACGTACAACGTCTCTGTGAGTTGAAGCCTAATTTTTCACCTGTTCATTTTAAATGCTGTGAGATGACTTGCGACCTCTTCGGTGACAGACCCATAATCATAAGCTCATCAACATGAAAAACCTCCTCCGGCTACGGCTTACAAATAAACTTTCACCGTTTATTTTATTTCCTTTTTTTTTTAGTGGGGGTGGGAGATGTGTAGCCACGTATAATGATGTGTTCATCCCTCTTATTATATATGAACTAGCCAACGAAGCTTTCTTCTATTCATCCTCTCTTTTAATTGAGATATACTTCTATAAAGTTTCCTCTGATGATATTACAGATGAGATAACCACGTAATGCCTGCGTCTTGAGCGTGATACTAGTTCTGCTAAATAGTAATAAATAATAATAATGATACGTCTCTTGGCAATGAACACGAAGATGTTTATTCTAGGTTTCAAGTTTACGGTAACCATCTTTTGAGAATAAACAGAAAGAGGTTTACTTTAGATTTCCAAATCACTGTCAACATATTCAAGGGTTTTTTTTCAAGTAGCTGCTTGCCACATCACAAAATTAAAAGAGTGAATATGACCTTGTCACTCAAAATGTCCGGGATCGCCCGACTGGGTAGGTAAGCCAAGGAGTTCATTTGCCTGAAGGTAGACATAAAGACAGGACGGACATCTCGTAGTCAGCTACTGACACCTTATCGTCATCTACAGTCATCTAGACATCACCCAGTCTTCTACAGATACCGTATAGTCATCTAGACTAAACACTTTCGTCTACAGACACCTGGTTCTCGGCATGGACAGTCAATATGATTATAATCATAGCCACTAGCGAGTACACCGGGCGGGTCTGTGAAGCAGTTGTCTTTAATCTGAGTCCATTATAAGTGAGAACTGAGCAAACTTCCTCGACAAACGCTCGAGACCACAACAATTTTTCAGAGCATGTTGGACGGTATTAAAGAAACTTGAAACCTTACGGCGCCGTTTATAACAGCAGCAGGTGTATTAGTTGTATTAGTTGTTACAATGGAGTGAGAAATCTTGTTACATGTAAAGTACTTGTTGTGACTTTGGGTGATAACGATATTAGGAAACTGCCCTACTTATGTAACAACATTTGTATGAGACGACTGGACAAACCCAGGGAGCAATTAGCACAAGCCCTTACCTTTGCTAGGACTCGTTCACATGAATGTCCCCCCTGCACTGTTCACTAAGTCCATTCCGCGGTTGGGAGCCGAATGACAAAGCATCGTCAATACTGTTGGAGGGCTTTTCCACACTTGCACTGCTTTCTCTCGTCACACTCGGCTGGCCGCCACAAACTCACTCATCCGCATCGACACGTAGTTCCCCCGCTTCCTTCCTCATCCCCAGCGTCAACACACAGGAGGAGAAAGTCTCAGGAAAAGTCACTCCTGTTAAGAGAAGACAACTCCGTGCTGTTAGGGAAGACAACTCTGTCCATGGGCCACGCGCGCGCCAGCGACTTGACGGATGTCACGAAACAGTCGATTGACCAATCGCATGCCGCGGTGTAGCAAGGGGGCGGAGCTAGTGTCGAGATGGCGCACGCGAGAAGGAGAGAGAGAGAAGGTGGGGAGGGCATGGAGGTATGTAGCCAACACCGGAGCATGCGAAAACAGTGCTAGGAGACATTAGGGCTGGGGGTAGGAGTCATGGAGATGGAGGAGGGCAAGGATTCACCCGACAGAATCAACAACGCAACGTGAGGATAGAGCGCCCGACAAGATTTTTCGCTTTCCCTCGGGAGATAATGAGCTATCAGCTAGCCATTAAATTTTTAAGTAGCCGAAGAGTGCTGTTTGCCTCCACTGGTGCTTCTTCTAAGACGAGAGAGAAAAAGTTTCTTGCAAAAGGCAGCAACGGCAATGTTTGCCAGACTCCCACCATGTGCACAGAAGTTAGAGAAATTTAGGGAACTCCTTAAGTACACGCAAGGAAACCATTTGTAGATGATACAATGAGTGTTGACTTAATAACATCCTTGTCCCTGAGCAAATTGGGTGTTAACTTTAGGAGATTGAAGATGCCATGCCAACAGTTAAATATGTTGCATACATCCGATATATTAAAGTTTAATATTTCATTCAATGAAAATAAGCCCGGCTTTTTGAGGAGATCAGATAGCTGATAAAAATGCACAAACGGAATTAAGGGGAAAGTGGCACAGCGGACAAGAGAGACCATTGAGACAAAAGGAAAATTATTGATGTGATGGAGGAAAGAAGAAAGATGAAAACTAGGGACGGTGAGCGGGCGCGGGGGGGGGGGGGTTGCAGATGGAGACAAAGACAAGAAACAAGAGATGAGGAAAGAGAAGACAGAAATCACTCAGAGCCAAAGAAAAAAAAAGAAAAAAAAGTAGAAAGAGAGAGAGAGCTAGGAAAAATAAAAACAGTGACTGGAGGCAAACACAAAAGAAAGGGAAAAAGTACACTTAACGGAATGAGCTGGAGTGAACAGAATGAGAGCATAGAAATGAGGGCGAAAGATGGAAAAAGGCAACGAGGGAAAAACAAAATTCACTCTCAGAAGAGAGAGAGAGAGAGGAAAGAACCCATCTTACTACGAATGATCACTATTGCTTCGCCTTAACTGATTTACTATTTTCATGCTCTCCTTTGCGTTTAGCACATACACCATTTGTCCTTCTCTTTTTTCTCTTGATTTCTCTGTCTCTCTTTTCTCTCTCTCTCTCTCTCTTATATATATATATAATTTGTTATACTCTCATTCGTTTCCATTTCACACATAATCCGTTTCGTTCCCACGTGTGAAGCTGACCAAGTCACCGATGCCAACTAAACATGTGTCACGTGACTGGTTTCTGAAGTTCGCTCATCTAGTGTCGAAGTGCAGTGACTGCGGAGGTCGGAGGGTATGAAGGAGACATGCATGGCTTTTAAGTTTCTCACAAACCAGATTTAAGGCTCTTTGCCACTTGTGCGCACCCATCCCACATTTTATCGTCTTTTACCCAGCCCCCCCCCCAACTCCCCCCCCCCTAAAAAAATCCAACAAACAAATCAGGTTCGCTTTTTAACGGTCCGGCATGCGCAGTTGACATGCACAGCTCGAGTGTTGCCCCCACAGAAACACGTGCCGTGAACCTCGGATGCCAACTGTTTCTGTTTCATGTGGGGTTGTGGGGTACCGGCCTACCCGGCTGGTAAGTGACGGGGACAGCTGTGGGGCACCGGAATTTAAGATTACAAAGAAGGAACCAAGATCGAGTGACGGAGGTTCCACGGGGGGAGGGGCAGGGGGGCAGGGGAGGAGAGACAGAGACAGAAGTGAGAGGGAAAATCGAGCCTTGAGATACCTTTGAGGAATGCAGATAATTAAAGTTTTTACCGGTCTGTGGGAGGGAGGCTGGCAATTTTCTGCCGAACTCAATCACCGCGCGCTGATGTAGAGCGGAGCTACCTGACACGCACCTGCACGCGGCATTAAAGTTGAACAATGACACGCACTCACCTCAGGTGAGACTTTCTCTTCTTTAATGCGCGTGTAATTTATGCGTGAAATTTGTTCTCGGGTCTTCCATGGCAGACGTGTGCAGGTAAATTTTACTCTTCCTTCGTTCAAAATTCGTTTTAAAAGCAGTGTCATTAACGAAGAGCGGGCTCTCGCGGTCAGGGCTCGTCAAGCACTCGTGACTTCACGGACGACTAAACCAAATTATTTGTACATCACCGATGATTATTTCTGATCCCAAGGGTCACAATGGCGATTCGTTAGTGACCCCCGGCTTTGTGGACATCAGTTTTTTAAAGTTAATTTCTGATTGTTTCCGTGCCACAGAGTCAGCGGTGACTTTACTAGTCAGAGTTTACCAATGACACACCGCTGCCTGTGTCATGGTGTCACCTATGCTCAAGTTACAGTATTTCATAGGCAACCGTAGTTTTTTTTCTCCCTCTCTCTGTGCGATCGCCTCTATTATTACTGCTCCCTGGTTGTCGATAATTACCTGTATCCCTGTTCCCCTCAGGCAATAGATAGCAATAATAGTGGTAGCTAGGTCCTTTGAACACCTACCCATTGTCATCACTATCTACGTCTGACCGTCCTTCAGTCCGTCAGACCAAGCTGGCGATACCAGCAATTTCCTCTCAGCCCCGGGGTTGAGGGGGGAGAGAGAGAGACGGTGCCGAGTGTTGCGAGATGTCAGGGAGCCGAGTGTCTACAGCACCGCACACTGATCTTCGCTTGATTGGCCCTCGGTGCTCCCGGGTGACCCCTCCACCACCTCCCAGTCGCGATCAAGCAGGCGGAGCGGTAAGATGCCCCGATTAACCTGTCCCTGCTCCAGGAGCACCAGGGCGACGAGTTTTATCATCTTCATCTCTCGCGGGAGGAGCAGTGTGACGAGAGTGCGCGAGATCACGGCGCGGGGTCGAGTCGGTCTCGCCGGAGGCTCGTCGGTGTAAGTGTCTAACTGCGAACTTCCTTCCCATCAAGACACCTTGCGTTCCACTTGTAACAAGTTGGGCGACACCCGCCTGGCTGAGCCGGGTGGGCGACACTCGCGAGGCCGAAAAACATAATTGGGTGACGTTCGCGTGAATGAGCAGGCTGGGTGATGTAACAAGTTGAGTGACCCTCCTGTCGGTGGAGCTGAAGAAGCAAATATGGTTGGTGGGCTAAACACATTTCATTTAGTCTCATGGGAAAGCTTCAGACTTCATCCTTCATAGCAACAGAGACGCTGAATGTCACCGCTGGCGGTTTGGACCACCTCATTGACAGTTTAAGTAAGAAAAGACAGAATAAATAAAGATATTTTCATAAAGCCATTCCGTATAAAATCTAATTGTGTGACCAAAGCAAGGGGCAGCTCTCGTGGTGAGCTTCAGTCTTGAAACACCTCTATTAAACCCATGAAACGGAGAAACAATTTCTACATTTCTCGAGGAATGTCCAGTAAATAGATAGCATGGTCTTCTCTTCATTAAAAAAAAAAAATCATTCAAATGAGGTCGTACGATTGCTGATGAGGAGGCAATGCGGTTAATACCTTAAATGAATTCTGAGACTGATGTGCTGATGAACTGTTTGAAAGTGAATGGCAAGAAATATTTACAGAAACTGCAGGACGGAAGGCATACAGCATAAACAATCAGACAAGGATTTTATCCTGTCCTTGTCTGTCCGCCATTCGGCTGCTTTCTTGAAGCACAACTTGCTATAGGGCTACATCAGGGTACATCTAGCTCTCTAGCTCTAGAGGTTCTTGCCTTGAGCTCAGTTCACAGTTCCCTTATGTCACGACCACGAGTGTATCAGTCACTTAATCCTTTCAACACATATACGGAGTCTGACAAATCCGTGTTCTTTCACACAAATTAAAAGAAAAGACTGACTTGTCTAACGAATCTATCTGCTTTACTAACTATAAATAAAAAGAAGAAAACAAAGAAAAAAATACACAAACGAAAAGTCCGTTATTAACCGATTCGTACACCTAGATTATTTTAAAATAAGAAAATTCCTACCATTGGAGTCTTTCCTGGTCTGTATGTCTAAAAGAATGCCTAAAGCCCTACTCATTAAATTCACTCTACTAATTCCTACTCATTAAATTCACTCTATAATTCCTATACTCGCCCTACTCCACTAATTCTTCTTCCTAATCCTACCCTAGACTCTGTTTCTCTTCCTCAAGCTCTTCCCCCTCCAAACTGACTACCCACCCCCCCGCTCGCGCTCTCCCTCACGTCATTTCTTTCATTTTTACATCACTCATACACGTCTTCCGAACAACTGACGTCATTCACGCTCTCTCGTTCTTGCACACTAGTCCTTATAAAATGTCAGCTTAATCAAACAATACAGCGAATAACTATGATACCTGACATTTTACCTCAGGAAAAAAAAGTCCACATCTTCAACCACATCCGGTCCCAACGCCATTTGGAGAGACTCTCTGATTTCGACATTCACCTGTGGGTACAACAAGGCCCATGAGATATGTCAAACCTTCATTTGTTTCTGCCCAGAGAAGGGAAGACCTTTAGACATTTATAGACGACTTCAGACGATCGTTGCAAGAGGCTCCATGTCTGGCGGAAGTGACGCCCTAGGACAGGAGCAGCTGTTACTTTGGCAAAGTGGTAATCTCTCCGTCAGGCGAATGGCAGGGAAGCAGGGCAAGAAAACTGATCATAAGGCTTGACCTTCACACGCTAGCATGCTGGAGAAGATGGAGGGGCGGACGCCAGGTGCTGGAGGACCCACAAACGACTCTGCAAGTCGCAGCGAGCCCCGCGGATATGGCTTCGCAATCGTTTTATGGCTTACTCGCGCTAAATGGAGTGTCGTCACATTTCTGGGCTTTTATGAAGATGGATGGTTCAATGGGCATCTTCTGCCTCCAAGGGGGAAATAAATACGCAATATTGTAAAATGTTTTATCTCCCCTTCCCTTGCAAGAAGACGCGAATAGCGGGGGTGACGTATACGACTCCGATTCCCCTTTTCCCGCTTAACGAACTCGTTTAACAGTTTTCAGTAAACGAAGCAGTTTGCAAAAATTGTTGACATAAAACCTTCGTCCATCAGAATCTCCTGTCGGCTGGAAAAGTGTCTGGAGTAAATTAAGAACAGCGTTTTTAACAGGTATGTGACGTGCTCTCGCAATCGACGACGATATGTATTTTTGCCCAACTACACAAGTGACATGTGATGGAAAATGAAAAGGTGACGTGTTCTCCCAGCATTCAGTGTAACGCATGTAACATACTGTATGGCCTTCTTCTTGCTGAGTGCGTGTGACATGTGGGTGTTACATGCAGGGTGACGTGTGGATGTTATATGCTGTGTGACGTGTGGGTGTAATGTGCAGTGTGACGTGTGGGTGTTATATGCAGGATGACGTGAGGGTGTTATATGCAGGGTGACGTGTGGGTGTAATGTGCAGTGTGACGTGTGGGTGTTATATGCAGGATGACGTGAGGGTGTTATATGCAGGGTGACGTGTGGGTGTTATATGCAGTGTGACGTGTGGGTGTTATATGCAGGATGACGTGAGGGTGTTATATGCAGGGTGACGTGTGGATGTTATATGCAGGATGACGTGAGGGTGTTATATGCAGGATGACGTGAGGGTGTTATATGCAGGGTGACGTGTGGGTGTAATGTGCAGTGTGACGTGTGGGTGTTATATGCAGGATGACGTGAGGGTGTTATATGCAGGGTGACGTGTGGGTGTTATATGCAGTGTGACGTGTGGGTGTTATATGCAGGATGACGTGAGGGTGTTATATGCAGTGTGACGTGTGGATGTTATATGCAGGGTGACGTGTGGGTGTTAGGGTGACGTGTGGATGTTATATGCAGTGTGACGTGTGGGTGTTATATGCAGGGTGACGTGTGGGTGTTATATGCAGTGTGACGTGTGAGTGTAATATGCAGGGTGACGTGTGGGTGTTATATGCAGTGTGACGTGTGGGTGTTGTATGCAGGGTGACGTGTGGGTGTTATATGCAGTGTGACGTGTGAGTGTAATATGCAGTGTGACGTGTGGGTGTTATATGCAGGGTGACGTGTGGGTGTTAGATGCAGTGTGACGTGTGAGTGTAATATGCAGGGTGTCGTGTGGGTGTTATATGCAGTGTGACGTAAGGGTGTTATACACGGTGTCACGATGTCTCACAGAAGTCTCTAGCTGCCGGCGTCTTGCTTTATCGTGGCGACTGCATCTTGAGAGCCGCGTAATGGCCGTTGACGTATTTCACACACAGTCGGAGACAGGACTCGGGTTTTCAGATCACTGCGCTGACCACAACAGTCCCCTGATAAGATGGCTACTTGAGATTGGTAGTCACTTCCTCCGGCGGATTTGACTGCTCGATCGAGCTTTATTTCTGCTGCTCGTAAAAATCCGTAGAAGAACCAACCGATTCACACACACACACACACACACAAGAGCAGAGAAAAGAGAATAGAAGAAGGAATGGCGACAGATTAAGGATCAGATTATTAATGCTGATGACTAAAAGCTGCGAAAAGCCAGTAAGAGGATGTAACTATAACAGGGAAGCCCCTGAACAGGCCTCACATCACTGTCGTTGACTGTTGCCTTAGGAAATGTTATCAGCAGCTGTACCCACAGTCCCTTCCCCCTCCAGCTCCCCCTCCCTCTCCCTCCATCCTGCTACTTTCTTCTCCAACCACCGCTTGTAAAAAGCCTCGGCTTTGCCATCAGTTTGTGCGGGTCAAGTAAAAGGGAGGGTGTGTGTGGGGCGGAGATGGTTAAAGCTCTGACGACCCGTGTTTGATGTCTGTTTAGCAGACATTTGCAACATTAAAAGCCAGCAAGAAGTAGCTTTCTGTTTTTACCTAAACAAGCAAATGGCTCTTCTGGCGCTGAAAAGAACCTCAGAGTGAGTAAGACAGGCGGCAGGGGAGATATTTATCTTGTGCTTTTTACCCGCCGTTAATTCTGGGGCCGATGTGTTCCAGCCCTCCGCCTGGCAGTCTGGAGCCGAGTGTCAGAACAAAACGGTCTCAGACTGCTGTGGCTTCTGTAACACTCGCTCACAACGACCACTACACTCGGGGGTTTGTTGGCCAAATCAGTCAAAACATGAAATATAAGTGATAAGAAACTCTGTGGGTCACCCCTGGCCTCCTCCATCCCACTCCTTACAATGTTACGAGAGTGCTTCTTAGTCTGTACCCCAGGAATACCACCCCCTCCACAAGAATCTGACAACGACAACCATATTATACAGACAGCTTTCCAGTAGATTTTGTTAAATGTTGGCATGCGAATTAAACATTTTCTCCGAGCCTTTCCCATCCATTCCATACCCCAGACACATTCTCATCGACTGGCTAGAACCTCCTGACTGCCCCGGGACAGTGGAGCCAAAAGAACTGGAGTTAGCCGCGAAAGAAAATAGTTCTTATTGACGCTGGCTGGGACTAGAAGACAGGCACTGGCGGAAGAAAACACAAAAGTAGTTTACTGAAGGTCCTAGCTTCTAAGCTCTTCTGAAGGAGTCATGCAAACGGAGGAAAGACTGGAAGGAAAAGTTGCTCAAAGAGTTTGATAAAGTTGCTGAAAGAGTTTGACGAAGTTACCGGCACCTGGTATTGAATCCAAATTGTACGATCTTAGCGATAGAATAATTGTGTAATTAAAAAAAAGATTGCTAACAGAAAATCGAAGATAAAACAATGTTTATATGAACATTTCATACAATGAACCAATATAATGCATCAGACGCCTGCCAAAGATGGTCACGAGATACCGGTGAACTGAGTCATGAATCAGTAAATATTTCAGAAAAATATCCATGTAGGTTGCAGTCCCACAGATAATGTAATGTATTGTTTGTATATATACAAAACCACACTCATCCCCCGACAGCCACAGACAACAGAGCATTGGAAATGTCGTCTGCACCAGTCACACGAAGAATATTATCAAAGAGGTCTTTGATCGCGCGAACTCTCCTTTATCCCTCACGAGGAATGGCTCGTCCTGCCCTCTTGACCCTGTGGACGATGAATGACACATCTGCCCTCTTCTCTGGAAACACGACGAATGACAGACATTGCCCTCTGTTCTATTTACACGAGGAATCCCAGTCCCTTGTCCGAGACCTGGCCAGGTAGTGATGGGTGGGGGGGGGAGTCAGGTTATTAGACCGCCATTTTCAGTCTGACTTCAACCTCCCTTTGTGCAGCTGTGGTTCTCACCCTTTTCATCCAGTCTCACCCTCAGGCCTCTCCTGACCACGGGCAGGGCGATCGCCTTTCCGAACAACCGGTGCTATTGAAAGAGGAGTAAAAAGTCACCCTGTTCTAACCTTTCGAGACGGTCCTCAGGTGTGAGAATCTCATCAGCGGAACACCTGACCAGGTATGTGACGGTCGTCGACAAGCGAAGGGTCAGTAAGGACAGTTTCTCATCGATGCTGCCCGTTGGTCACAATTGCTGCGGGGTTTTTTTTTCTTCAGACACCTGATAGATAACTGTCACCATTAGTTTTTCTCCTGTGCGACGGAGGGTGTAAGATTACCCTCCCAACCGATCGCTATTATCTGTCTAGACAACACAAACTAGACAAGCAGGGACAACAATCGAAGAGGTTTGCTTCTCACGCTCCTAGCTGTCCTCTGCATAATGCCAGTGAGTTTATAGATAGGAAAGGAAAAAAAGAAAATAGATTATATTGACACGGATGGCTGACTTTCCCCTTCTTCACCTTTCGTCTCCGTGTGCTTGTGACCGAGGAGATGTGTGAACACGAAAGCTTGTGTGTATGGGGGTGGGGGTGCGCGCGCGGTTTGAATGTGTGAGTGGAGGAGGTTGTAGTAGGAAAGGGTTGGTGTACTGTGCACGTGTGTTAATTTGTGTACACGTGAGCGAATGTACAAACGCTTGCACTGGACTGTTTATTAGGTGAAGGGGGTGTCCGCACACACCACTGCTTTGAGTTCAAAGTACTGGGTTCGATTGTTGTCTACCGCAGACAGGCGTCAACCAATAAAAACAGCCAACCATCCAGCTTCAGAAAGAAATCCCCGCGGTACCGTCCTCGACAGAAGTTAACAAGACAGACTTCTGTTTACTAAACATAAACAAACAAACGGGTCGACGCAATAACATCCCCTCTACCACTCCCTCCGCAGACTTTCCTGCAAGGAACTTGAGACCAGCGAGTGCATGCCAACCGTTGGTGGGTGACCAAGAACCCTTCCACCCGACAATGAAGCGAAGCTGGTTGGTCTCCTCACGTGACCCGGCGCGAAACTCTGTGTAAAACTGTCCTTCAAAGTAGTTTGGACAGTGGTGGACACCGAAAGAGAAAGAGAGACTGAGAAACAAATGGCCGGCTGATAGAAAAGACTGGACTGGCCATAGTGGCTTGGTTATCGCCCCTCGAGACAACTCTCAGTCACCAGCCCTGTAAGCTGCTGCATCTCTACAGTCGCCCCCTGAATTCGTCAGCTGCTACCAGTCAAGTGATGAATGAATGAATCGTCTGTAAATGCAGGCTAAAAAAAAATCCAGTCCTCAAGCGGCAGCACTATTCTATTTGTCAGATACACTATAGGACTATAGTGTCGGTGGCACAAGATGCACGACTGCTCAGGTTTATAAGGAAAATTATCGAAATAGTTGCTCCTGTCTGGTAAAGAACAATCGAGGGAGACGTGGTTGTCTTAGCTTGGCCTCCCTCACCCGTCTGTAAACCAGACTGATGAGATGAGACTGCTGATTCCAAACAACCCAGCATGTCCTTTTTCCAGCTCGCAATTGTCTGCGAGATCCCTAACCTCTAACTTGTAACTCACCCACTGATGGTGTCGAGCTGATCAAATGTACCGGACGGACCGTGAGTGCCACCGTTGTCATAGCAACTGTGGTGCTCGGAAGAAATTGGATGTAAAAGACCACTGAATGGCCCATGATCTTTTTTTTTCTTTTATCTATTCTCGCTATTTTGATTGAAATCCTAAGACAGAAGAGATTAGTCGTCGGGACAGCTCCGTTCAATACATCACCTCGTGGTATCAACAGTTGTTTAAACTTTTTTTTTTGGCTCATGTTTTGGTTAGAAATGGCCAACACGTTTTAAAGAATGTTCTTTGAGCAAACTGATTATTATACTTGCAAACTGAAGACAAGAGTAGGCATGTATTAGAAACCTCACCAGAGCTCGAATGTCCAGTGATGCAGTGATGTAAGTTAGAAATATACTCACCAACTCTGATGTGCTCCTAGGAGAAAGTCTGTGGTTCAACATATCCACATGTGTGTATATACTCTTCCTACAGGTTCATGGGAAGGGAAAAAAGTTGAACTTTTTGAAATCAAGCGACCAAAGTTTTGCCCAACTACTAGCCACTGCGTGTGACACACTACAAGTCTCCGTTCCCACTCATTGTCAAAGACCGCTAAACGACGTTTAGTATATTTTTTAAAAGTTGTACCCTGAATATTCTCATGCACCCCGCCTCACTGCACGACACCTGCATTCCTGGGGCCCGGGTACGTAAATAGTCGTGACCCAGTGTCGGGTCGTGAGAAAATCTCGCTGACTGAAGCTGAATGGTGGCCGAGGTCAGGCGCCGTGACCCCTCCCCCCCCCCCCTGAAGTCGAGCTGGCAGTGGGACGATCGCGAGAGTGAAATGGAAAACTATGCAATCAGAGTGATAACGATCTGCGGTTCAAACTTCCGTGAAGAAATCAATAAGAGACTGGCAACGGGGCGACGCAGAGAGACAGAGAGAGAGAGAGAGAGAGAGCAGTGAACGTGAGTCAGTTAGAAGTCCCAAGAGATTCTCTTTCTTTCTGTCTCCAGGACTTCCTCTATCTCTTCTTCGTGTATGCACACACACACACACACACACACACACACACACACACACACACACACACACACACAGAACTACACGCTTGCTAGTGTGTATTGGCTGTCTCTGTCTGTCTGTAAACTTTTCTTTGTTTCCTTACCTGGAATAATTATTTGGACCATTTGCTAGAGACTATCGGCGAGTTTGTTTGTTTGTTTGTTTGTTTGTTTGTTTTTTTTGTCCTTTGGTTCTTACCTTCTTCCTCATCGACACACCTTGTGTTATCTCAGTCTGAGGCCAGGTCTCACGAAACCTGTCGAGAGAAGCTGACATCCGAGTCTCTCGTCTTTTATTAGTTCCAGTCAACAAAATTATAAATTAGTTCGAGATCGCACAAGGAGACTGAAACAGGACATTGTAAATCCAGAAGGTCTAGATTTACTGCAAGGGTTATATACTTGAGTTCTACAAATTTAATTTACTTTTAATCCCACTTTTCCGTCCTTGACGGGTATGCACCCCTTCTAAAACTTTTCTAACACGGTATTGAAACAGAGAATATGTCTTGATACAGACATAGCAAACAAGCAATTTATTTGTGATTCACTGGGGCTGCCTGCAAGGAGGTTCAGTGTGGCAATGTGAGTTCTTTCCCTTATCTGACATGGCCGCCAATAAATAACGGATCTGTCAACAGCCTCTCACCAAAGCCCCAACTAAGTGCAATCGGTTTGCGAGGGCTGACTCCACGTAGCGGTTCAAGAAAGAAAGTTGTAGCTGTTCCCTGTCCCCCTGTCTTTATGTCTAAATAAATATAAGACAATCTCAACAAATGATCAACGACATTGAGCGGGTGTGTAGTCTGGCCCTTCAGCGTTTTGACAGGAGGAGATGAGAGAAGGGAAGAGATTTGAAAGTAGGGGTCGGGGGTGTTAAATACACGTTTTGTGGTTGTATCCGCCATTCATCTGTCTGACGAAGATAAGAAGGCTAAGACTTTAAGAACTCGGTACATAGTTCACCCCAGATGCCAGACTCGCTGGGCCTACACTTCCGCTGTCACCTGCTTACTTTCATCCGCAGGCGCCCGCCGTAGGCATCGCATCATTAAAAGGCTTCAGAGACAGCAGGGAGTACCCAGGGTAGCCTTCCAGCTTGCGCTCGTAGTGAAAACTAAAATTTAATTATAATGATTAAGGATGCTCTTTTGACGAACATTAATGTTCTTAATCATTATAATCAGCGGTCGGTGGGCGACAGCCTTTGATGGTCAGAACCTCCCACGGATGCCATATGCCGCACACCTTGGTATTCAACCTGCGAATGGCAAGGTCTGGTAGACCCGCACCCACCCATTTAATCGCTTAAAAAAAAAGGTATCCCAAGTATCCGGAAGTTTAAATTCAAGGTAAACCTGCCCCGGTTTTTTTGTTCCTACACTTCCGTCTCCCCCTATAGACTGAGAACCCACTCCATCAGTGCATGAAGGCCATTCTCCGCTCCTCTGGTTCCGTCTTTGCCTGGCGGAGTACAGACGACAATAACGGTGGCGTGGCGCCACTGTGCGGCCGAATACAGATCGAACATCCGGGCATTTTCTGTTTCCGGCGGCGGCGCTGTAATTTGATTTTCCCCTCCAACCAACACACCACGTGATTCCAAGCGGGGTGAGCAATGGCGCGCGCAATGTACAGTGAGAAGTGACGAAGGCGATCTTTGGGCAGTGAGGTGAACAGCAATAACAAGATGTGAAGGGACAGCCATGGCTCGTAGGCGCGCAGACAAATAGAAAGGCAAAGGTCTTGCTGGTCAATACTGTTCTTGGTCTCTTCCTTTGCACACCCACAACTTGTCGAACGCTTCTTTTCAAAGTAACCCGACTGGGTGCATCCTCTAAAAAAAAAAGTCGAAAAAAATGCAAAATCACTCAACGAACAATTTAAACACTTAGCAACACAGAAGTAAGTTAAGGTAAATGGGGGGGGGGAGGGTAACACTCTTATTCCAGTTTAAACTTAGAAACTGGACCTCTCTTTAAAGCGCTTTGAAACTTCGACTCTGTATTTAAACAAGAATATTTCTGTCGCACGTTGAGAGAGAGAGAGGAGGAAAGAGAGAGAGATAGAGGCAGTGAAGATTGCTCTGACAACATGCAGTCGACAAAAGAAATGTATGCAAGAAGCTCCATGAGGAGAGCTGAGTAAACTGGAACAACGGCTTGAATCAATTTTGTGTCAAGCAAGTTCAAGCACGTGAAATCTTTCATTGACAGATAAATCTTTCTACCCTAGCAACCCCGTGGTCCTCGTTATCAAACACGTATTGTAAGCAAATGTGAATCAAGGTTTAAATAAGTGGCTGAGCACAATGTTTCTGTGAAGTAATGGCTCTCAACACCAGCACACCTGAGGAATGCAGTTCCTGCTCCTCAATTCGCGGCCTTTTCCACCTGCGGAGCTCAGGGGACACCACCATGATTGCTCATCCTGGATCACACCCACAGTCTCCACCCCACCAAGCAACTGGGGTGGGGGAGAGAGAGAGCGGGTGGGGTTCACCCTCCTTGACTCACAAGAGCGCCATAAATTTTCCCCCAGCTTCCCATTAGATACTCGACAATACTCGAGACTGAAGGGGGAGCGGGCTCCCCAGGAGCTGTCCTATCTTCTAAAACAAACATGTGTCGGGGATTTCTTTTCCCCCGGCTCTTGAGGGCGGTCGCCACATGTTGCCAGTTTCCACGGTCACAGCAGCTTCCATTGAATCGTCTGCTCGACTTCTGATCTCGAGTTCTCGGGACTTAGCATTTCCGTACCGCGCCAGCACGTACGTAGGGAGGAAATAGCACACACACACGCACACACGCATGCGCAAACATTATTGTGGTCTTGTACTTATCCCCTTGACTTTCAGCTCCCCCGGGTTTCGTGAACGCCTCAGACTCCCCCGCAAAACACTCACCCCCCCCCCAAGTCCCACCCGGTCCTCCAAACACTGGGACTGTTTTGCACTCGGTGTGTGTGAGGGTGTGAGAGGGTGTGAGAGGCAGCTTCACACCTACCCGTGACACAGGGCGGTTGTGATGGGTTGTGATGGGGTGTGTGCGGTGGTGAGCAGCTCTTCACGCCTGAGGCTCAACCACTAACGGCGCGCGCTTCGTCTTTTGTCTGAAGGGGCGCATTTGCATTTCAGACCTGGCTACACCCCCAGGCTGCACACCCTCAGCCTTAAATCATGTGGGAACACAGGCAATCTAGCCGTCCGTGGGTTCTCGCTTGTGATTTACCTGATTAGCCTTGTAAGCAGCAAATGATTATAATCTATATGACTATTTCGTGACAGACGCAGACGAAACTTTACACTTTCTGTGACTCATACACAACAAAAACGAAAAAAACAAAACAAAACAACAACGCTACTCCCGCAAGAAACCCAGGGAAAGAAATTAACTGGTAATTAAGTAACTAGTGAACACGAAATGCACGTTTAAATGAAATGTTAATAATCACAAACTACATCGAAATAGAGCATCAAGTAAAGTACCCAATCGGGTAGTATACTAATTAGTACACTTAGTTGACTTAGTCCTCAAGTTCGGTTTGAAGACTGGCTCCACCCGTACACTGACACAAAGGGTGTGAAAGGTTGTTTCCGGAGAAACATGTCTTTGGCTGGAAAAGTACTCCAAATCCCCTTGGTGTTTCAAGCGGCACAAGATCAAAAGAATTGTTAGAAGAGACGATACTAAGCAGAGAACTACTAGAGGCAACATTAACTCTCCTTAACTAGGTTTTCCTTCTGGTTCAGAGAACTTACCGCACCATTGGCTGGTCTTGATACACTCTCAAATAAAGTTTCACAAATAAAGTTTCACTAGTACAGTTTCATCCGACTGGAAAAAAACCATCTTGTCTTTCAATAACTTAGTGTATGAGACCGACTGAGTTCTGTACTCTGACTATTTACCCCCGTCTCCCCAACAAAGACAAACAGAAAACGATTTCTGAAGCTACCCAGAAACATTTTATACGGGTGAATTACCGTGGCACGGACCGAGGGTGTAATTGTAAAAATGTACCTTTGCAGTCTTGGCTGAAAGGATTGTTTAGTAACACTCGGCAATGAACTCTCGGCTCCTTTATTCGCAAGAGGACTGCGCTTGGCAACTGAAAGGACCCGAGACGACCCCAGAGGTCGCCAAGAGCACGTGAGATGACTTTCTGTTGTAGGGCCAGGCGGGAAGCAACTCCTTCATGGGAAATGGTGGATGTATTTTGTGCGTGTGGCATTCACTCGGCAGGAAGCATTAGTACTGGCGGTCGACCATATTGTTTTTGTCATGAGAACAGCTGAGTGTCTAAAGAAGTGAAAAAAAACTTCGCGAGACAAATCTTTGGCTGTGCTGTTTGATCTCCAGTCACGCGCATGCAGGCCGTAATGATGAGCGGCATGATCAAACACGACCTCGTGGGATTTCACTTTTTTAGAGCAAGACTCACCTGCCTGTCTATCTGCTACAAACGCCAGACCATCAGGTACATACCCGAGGTGGTCAGTGTACCAAACGATAGGCAAGACCTTTCAGTCACTCCAGTCAGAGGTGAGGAGCTCAAACTGGTCTCTTTGTCTGTGAGCGTGTGAGCGTGTATGGGTGTAAACGTGTGTGTGTGTGTGTGTGTGTGTGTGTGTGTGTGAGAGAGAGAGAGAGAGAGTTTCTTTTTTTTCAATTGTTATTTTACGCCAAGGCAGCCAGCCTGTAAACAGATGCCACATGCAGAGAATGAACAGCGTGCCCGAGACGAGAACTGAACCCAGGACACCCAACCTTCACTGTATTGGTGACAGGCGCTAACCGCTGCGCCACCGGAGCCCCCCAAGAGAGAGAGAAAAGAAAGAGAAAGTACACGGAGACTTTAACGACTTTGTAGCTCCAGAGCTTTACAGTGGAAATCAAAGTCATATCCTCGAAACATTGTTTGTAGTCGAGTTTTAGTTCTGCCAGAACAGCATGCTAATGTTCCCGAGGTTTTTTTTAAACAAAACTGTGCCTCAACAATATTATCGTTCCAGAAAAAACAAGGATGGAGTTTACTTTCTCACCAGCTGTTTTCGACTTTTTTGTGAAATGGCAGACAAAACTGTATGTGTAATAACATGAACAAAACAAAATGTGTTAAGGCTATTTATAGAACTGTTTCCAGTCCGGCTGTAGAGGGGCGGCAAGTAGTCACAAACACGCCGTCGTTTTAATGATAAAACGAATAAAAAAAAGGAATTGGTTTTGTAAAATTAAAGAGCCTTTGTGTTTTATTTGCAGATACCGACACGACTCTCTTGCTAAGTTATACACTTGTCTCCCCCTAAGCATGATTTCACGATAGAAACACATTGAAGTCATTCATAATGCAAACAAGGGCAATCTCTTCTTGCCGGAAGTGTATGTCATTACAGGGCGCCCTCGGCCCTCCACGCCGTATCACGAGGGGACCAACACACAGAAAGTGTTGTTGACTATCGGGGTGTGATACTATCAGAGCCACATTGCCTACAACCAGCTGCTGTACCACGGCGCTGGGGGAAAGATGGGTGAGTGGGGTGGGATGAAGGGTAGGGATGATGGAGGAAAGGGCCCGGGTCTCTTGCAGACATCTGTGCTCAACATGGCGGGGGAAAACTTTCGGGACTAAAAGAGGGTCCGTCGGGAAACGAGAGCCCCTCACCAAGTGTTTGTCAGTCGTGTATGGGTAGGCGGGTGGGAGTGAGGTGGTGGAGGTGGTGGTGCTGAAGGGAACAGCGTGGTGTCTGTATGTTGGATCATGTCTGGGGAACACATTGTTGTTTCTATACTGGACCATGTCAGGGGAACAGACTGATGTCTGTATGTTGGGTCCTGTGTGTGGAACAGACTGGTGTTTGAGTGCTGAACCATGTCAGGGGAACATAAATATAGTGTCAGTGTGAGTATCAGTGTCAGCAGAAATACATATAAACAAATAATTAGACAGTTTTGCAGATTAACACGTTGTTTCAAAGGCATCGGCAAGGGTAAAGGATTTCTTCAAACGATATTCTATTTGGGGGGGATTTTTTTCAAACAAATTTCGGCCAAAATAATTTCCGCACAAACGTTTCCCGTGAAACTGCCCATAATTAGCTACAACGGTAAAAAATTTCAGAATGGCCAGCTTACCACAAATTTCCTAGAAGTGGGAAAAACATGAACAATAATATAGAAAGAAAGATCTGGTTTGAAAATAGTGAGTGATTCAAAGCTGGTATGAGACGAAAAATTTATTATTTCAAACCGTCATTGTTATCCTGTCATAATCTGTTTTAATATAATCAAGGAAGGCAGACATTGTATGTATGTGATTGCTAACACATATCTTCCTTGTTCTGTTCCACTGTTTAAACTGTAAACTGGGGACAATTCCTGTGTAACTGTCGGCCATATCCTGAGACTGTCTTGCTAGTTACATTAGTTAGCCATGCACCTTGCTGTGCTATTATATTTAACTGTACACTTTCATGTTTTCCTTTGTGATTTTACTTCGTGTATTTAACTTTGTTGGTTATGTACTGAAGGGCGGTCCGGTGGCGCAGCGGTTAGCGCCTGTCACCAATACAGTGAAGGTTGGCTGTCCTGGGTTCAGTTCTCATCTCGGGCACACTGTTCTTTCTCTGCATGTGGCATCTGTTTACAAGGCTGGCTGCCGTGCCGTGATATAGCCTTAGTTGCTGGCTCGGCGTAAAATACCAATAAAAAAAAGTATTGAACTCTCTGCACTGTAATGTGATTTCTACTTCCTTTTAACTTACATTCTCGTGCATCTATGTTATTTAACTTTGTGGAGTTTTGCGCTTTGTAATGAAATTCTTTGAAGTTAAATGTGTTTTGTCTGTTATTTAACTCTGTGCACTTAATGTGATTATTATTTAGCTCCCTCCATTGTAAGACAGCCTTCACATTGTATTTAACTCAGTAATTCCACTGTCTTGCATGGAGAGCGATCGTTTAATCCCCAGCCACACTCTCTCTTGTCCAGGTGAAGGAGAAAAAGTGGCGGCTGTTGTGTGGTCAATAAGCTGAGTTTCCAGAAGAGTCCAGAGGCCACGATCTCCTGTTCCACCTCTCAAGAAAATAAATGTCAGGGGAGGAAACTGTGCTGTTGCATCCTGCGACAGGAAATGACGTGCGTCGCCGCCGGCCAGTGTTTCGGAGGCTGAGGTAGAAAAGACAGGAAGGAGACCTCCATGATTACAGCAGTTACGGCCGTGCCACGTTGACACGTGACAGTGGAGGTAACGTGGGGGCGGCGGGGGGGGGGGGGAAGTAGCGCGCGCACAGGCTTGAGAGCTGAAGGAACTGGACAGCGGTAGACAGAGATGCTGATGATGCTGGTGATGAGGAGAGAGCAGCAGCATTATTATTATTATTAAAACGCATAAGTAAACTTGTGACAGTGTGACTAATAAAGACAAAGGTGTAAAAGGTGTGTTAGACAGGTGGTATTGTAAAGATGTGTCAGATGGCGGAATCCTTTGACCAACGGCTATATTGGCTGCTTGGTTTGTTATTTGATTGGATTTCTGTGCATGTGAACAAGAATTACCGTTGAAATTAAACATAAACGAGACTGAGAAATATTCAAGTAGTTCTTCATATTTTTTTTCAATAACAGAATATAGCATTAGTCTGAAGCGGAAGAACTTTAAACGTAAAGACTAGCAGATAGACCCAAATCAAATATGTTCACACACACACACACACACACACACACACACACACACACGCACACACACACACACACACACACACACACACACACACACACACACAATGAAGGCACACAAAGAGTTGAGACAACTTGTCCACACTCGACCAAGCAAGCGACTACCATGGCGGACTTGTCGTCTGAATGTATAAAAGATTTTCCGCCCAGTTGGCGAGCTCGGAGCCTCGGCCTCGCGGTTCTTGCGCCTAATTTCCCCCGGCAACCGGGCGCTGGTGGGGATGAAGTTTGACAGAGGAGGACAAGAAACAGGAGGAGGGTCTACAACCAAGATAACCAAGCCAGCAGAGATGTACAGCAGCTGTAGAACTGTCAAGGGCTGGAGGAAACAGTGGGACACACCACTCTGCTGTCTACGAGTGACAGACATACTTAATTGTCTTTCTGACAGTCGTACTGTTGGATAAATAAATAACCAGAGTTAACTTACACCTAACAAAACCACCACGGAAAGCACTAATAAGACAGGAGCGACTCATTAAATCCTCACGAAGAAAACTTCGGGACAGGATTTAAATCAAATATGTTGAGGTACACCCCCTATCGCTATTCACATAGTTGCTGACGGGGGGTGGGGTGGGGAACTATTATCTAATTCCATCTTTAAGGTATGTAGTGAATGTTTTTTCTCCTCTCATTGTATTTTATCGCGAATGTGTCTCTATCAGGTTAACTCGTAATGAGGCTGCTGTATTCATCTGATTCAATCTTCTGCATACCTTCGGGTATTTTCTTTCCGCCAGGCGAATCGAAGTCGTGATTGGTGCCAGGAGAACTCGTCCCCGTGTCTTTCAATCATTTATGTAGCCGGGGGCCACGAGGCGATAATGTCAAGAACAGGTCGACGGATTTTTTTTCCCCCCATTCTGAGTGTACCGAGTAGGGACTTTGCACCTCGCAGACGTCCCTAAAAACAAAAAGAGTCCAATCAGAACTGCAAAAGGTTTGGTGAGGAGCAAAGCTAACCCATGCTAATGTGCGAAACTAAACAGGGTCAGACAACCCTACCCGCTGCCCGAGACTGATTACTGTTGACCCTCGGGCTGATCCGACGTGCCTCGCGCGACCTCGCTTAATGACGGAGGAACAACTCGATCACCCTCCCCCTTTGCTCTCCGTCGACCCTGCCACAGCTACAGACTCCTTTCCCAACTCTTTTCCTGCTAATCCTGTTAGTCCTCGGCCCCTCTCTGTGGGTTCGGTCGATGAGAGCGATCGGGGCGGCTGCAAGATCCTGTTTTGCGACTATTTACTCACTTAGATACCGACGCGCCTCGCCCCTTGAAGGCGTCCCCCTCCCTCCCCCACGGCTGCAGGGCCTGTTTTGCGACTATTTACTCACTTACACAGCAGCGCGAGCCTCTCCTCTACCTCGTCTCCCGAGGCTTTTGGCGCGCGGTAAGGACGCAGTTCAGTTGCTGGACGCCCGCTTGTGTTTGGACAAGGCTGACGTCACGGCGACTTCCGGAGCCCAACAGCTGGACTCGTTCGGACGATTTTTCTGTCTCGTCGTAGGGTTGGGAGGGACTTACATTAAAGAACTAGTCTGTTCTGTTTCTTGGGTGACATTTTTCTTGATCCTTTTCGGTTTACTTTCATGGTTGATATCACTTCCGATCTTCTAGCAAAGACTCGTCTCTCGTCTTTCATGGCGTGTAGGCTCACTTACCCTTACATCAAAGAGCTACTTTGTCTTCTTTTAGTGAATGATTTTAACCTTGCCCCTCTGCAATTGAAAATTTCAAACACAACTGCAGACTTCCGTGGTCTGATTTGTGTAAACAGTGACATGGGAAATAATTTTCTGCGCTGTGAGTCAAATGGCATGGTCAGAAATAATGGCGTCGGTCAAAAAGGCTTTGTCCGTCTCCTCGGCCTTGTTTCGGTCTAATAAGACCCCTTTCGTCTTTTTCTCAATCCAGTTCATCTCCTGCTTGTACGTAAAAGCAGATAAGGTGAAGAATTCAAAAAATGTCTAAATTACCAGCACCCCGAGAAGAATTGAAACATCTGTCGATAGGATTAAAGGACATCTTATTTATTTATTTTTTTTAAACGCGACCCAAAACATTACACACAAATGCACGCTCCTTTCTTTTTCTCAGAGAGAGGGATCACAGAGAGAGAGAGAGATCACAGAGAGAGAGATCACAGAGAGAGAGATCACAGAGAGAGAGAGAGAGATCACGGAGAGAGAGAGAGATGGTGGGTAGCGTTTGAAGCGGACATGAAGCACTAGTTCACCAACTTTAAGGCATATTATAAGGCTACACAGACGTGACATTGGCGATGCCCAGCCCTCGCCGGCGATCAAGAGAGGGCAGACAGCGGGGCACGAATGAAAACAGCGGAATTCGCAGACTGGGCTCGTCTGGAATCAGGGTACTGCAAAAACAAAAAACTAAAAAAAAAAAAAAGAAAAAAGACCTTGCACAATTCCGCTCTCCCCAGCCCCTCCTGGACCAGGCTGCACGTGGTGGGGGCTGTGTGTGTGAGGGGTATCTGCATACCCAGCTTTGCTTGGCCAGGGATCTCGCTGTTTTACTTCTCTCTGATTCTGTTTGCAATGGACAAACCAGTCATCAGAGGAGAAAAGCCAGCAATAAGGGGGACACCCTTACATTGAAGGGAACACCGCAGGCAGACTCAGCTGGCGATTGTTGGAAGGATTGATCTTTCCTGGCATCTTTTAAATGTTTTATGTCTTGTGTTCCAGATTCAATATAACCACGAGTCGAGGTTTCTCAAGATTTCTGCTGGACTGTAGCTCGGGTCAAGCCCTCAGATTACACATAATACTGAACATGTTACACACAGACTGACTGTCTCGCTGCTCTGTCTGCAAACTTTACTCTTATCTTGGGTAGAATCAATCATGATTGTACAAGTTCGAGAACGAAGCGTACCATAAATCTGAGTTCCTACATTATTTTTCTGGTTATTGGCGGATAAAAAAAAATCGTCGACGCTAGAAAAGTTTCCTTACATCGCTTTCCAGTAAATAAAAATAATCTTGTTTAAATAGAAGAATGATACTTGTCGTTGTTCTTTTGTTTGAGAGATAAAATCTTTACTCACCTGTTTACTTTGTCACCAGAACCAAAGGATGTTTTGCCAAACTCGAGGTGTAAGATGCCAGTCAAAGCAGTTTCGTCTGTCCTCATTGTTTCCAAGTAAAGAGTTCACAACAACTGCGGTTCGTTTTCCTCTTAGTGGAAGAAGTGAAAAACCCTAACTGCTGTTAGTGGTACTCGTATGTTTGGAAAAATATATATCAGCAGTGCTAAAGCATGTAATGCATGAACAATAATTAACGCTCATTGATACAGCACCATATCCCAGCCTTATGAGCAAGCTCGTTTCGTTTGACAAATATTACTAATAACAACAATAATGATAACAATAGGGAAAAATTGAAAAAAATTAACAAAGACAACAGAAACTAAAAAAAGGTGAAGGTAGAGGAATAAATGTTTTACTCCGAGCCAGCAACTAAGGCTATATCACGGCAAGGCAGCCAGCCTTGTAAACAGATTTCACATGCAGAGAAAGAATAGAGTTCCCGAGACGTGAACCCAGGACAGCCAACCTTCACTGTATTGGTGACAGGCGCTAACCGTTGCGCCACCGGGCCTCCCAAAAAACAAGAGATCAAGAGTAGAATGGGGTCGGGGGAAAGTAAGCTGACCGACTAGAGTACTCCATTAGCCAACAAGTTTATGATACCAAAACAAAACACAAATTTCACAGAATTGCTATACATTATGGAAACACATGCTGTAGACAGAAGCAAGGGGGGGGGGGGACCAGAGCTGTCCATGCCGCCTGCTTGCCCCGAGATTTACAGTTTAGAGCTGCAGTTGTTTGTGACATCGGGGAGGTTCTTACAAACAGCACAGCAGCAAGAACAGTGTGAATCAACCTCTCCGCAGGTCAAACCAGCTGTGGAGAGCTTCTGCTGTTGTAATCATCAAGCAGTTTTGCCAGATAGCACCAGGTCCACCACCTGTCGATGTGCACCAACTAGAAAACGGGCTGCAGTGAAAATGGCGGCGTTAAGGAAAGACTGTCAGCCAACGGAAACAAAATGCTACGATCATGAACTACAGTCCAACCCAATCACAAGATCACACCAGGGCGGACTCCAAAATCAGAATTCACTCAGAAAAATGCCAAAAACCCAAAGAAATCCCAAGAGCCAGTCTCCTCGAGCCGGTGAGGACATCATTCTCCATCCCTTTTTTTTTTTTTTTACTTTCCTGGTGTTTTATCTATTTATTTACTTTATTTTTTCTTCTTATTTTTTATTTATTTTGTTTTTGCTGCGAAATGAGCATTCTTCTGAATGGATACCTGCGCATTATAAAAGGACATCATCATCATCTCTGAATAAGCCCGTAGTTCTGCGCTTGATAGGTTTTGGCTATAAAGCTTTTGAGAGATGCAAACAAACAATACCTACCCGGTAAGACCAAATATTTAAAGCCATTACTTTAGGCGATCTGCCTTCAATCTTCTAAAATAAATTTCTTTCGTTCATCTTCAATATTTTAAACCTTTAGACCAAAAAAAAACAAAATGTAGTCGATCGAAGTTTTTAATCTTGAGAGTTTGCAGTGTAGGACACCAGAGTTGAGTTTGTTGATTTCAGCAAACGAGTCTTTGTTTCTGGGTACAGGATCGCTTCTGGTAATGTCACTAGTGACTAGTAGTACAAACAAACATCAAAGACAGGACAAGATTACATTTTATTAAAAGCGTTTTTTTGTTTTAGCAATAAATCAAAGTGATCCACACAAAAGCTTTGAGCAACATGGCTGAATGCCCTCGAGCGTTAAGAAAAATAATTGTGTCGGATATCGACATCAGGGAATTAAAAGGAGGTAAGAATCCTGGCCAGCAGACCTCATCTACTGCAAAAATCCCGGGGGTCCGGACAAGAGAGGAGCGGTTACTATCAGATGTTTGAGACATGGTGAGTTATTACTTTAGACATTACAGCTACAGCCTCGTATCTACTAATATTAAGACTACAGACTGGCCTACGTACTTCTTGGCATTACAGTCACACTGTTCATTCCAAAGGCCAGGTCGACAAACAGGTAAAACATAAATAAACACACACACACGGCCAGCTTGAAGTCCCACATACAATGTTACAACAAACATTCACACAGACTCATACAACCCCGCTAGCATTGGTACAACACTTCACAGTCAGGGTCCACACAGTTACAAGACTGATCACACCCGGCACCTGACGTGTCCTACACCCGGGCAGTGATTACAAACGTGACACTGCAACGACTCGTGACGGCCCTCGCCACACCACCACCGCCATCTCCCGCTGAACTACGGCTTGCGAAAGTCACGAGCACGGATTTGAGGCTTTAGGCGGGAGATTGGAGGTCTCACTGGCCTGGTGTCCCGCACGTGTTGGCTGACTGCCCTCTGCCACCGCCATAAAGGGCGGGAAATCCTCCCTGCAAATATCTGTATCAACATGGCGAGCTGCGCAAATAGAACTGCCTATCAACGTCAGTCCCTTTGTCTCCGGGCCTCGCTCTGTCTTTCTGCTAATCCTCCCTCCCAGCTACCCCCCTTTTCTCCCTTGAGCCCCCATCCTCTCCACCACCACCCCCTCTCGTCCGCCCCTCCCGCTGCACGCACGCCAGCACAGAAACTTTGCACCCTTTCCTGCTCTCTGCACCCGTCCCGTGTTTTCTAACGGAAGGTTGTGAGACATCATGGTGATGGAGGCATGGAACTCGTGTCCTCGTCATCAACGACATTGTGAATAAAGCCGTGACTTGCTGGTGGACAGGCCCCCCCCCCCCCCCATCGTGGTCTTGAACTGGACGGTTCCATATTCGTAGAGTTGGTGAGAGCCCGTTAAAACACATCACTGTGACGTCACGACGAGCTGGTAGCACGGAGACCTCGTGACGAGCTTCTGCCGTCGTTGGGCCCCAGTGACGTCACTGTCAACTGCTTCCTGTCCTGACAGTGGGGCAAGTTGAGGTGGCAGCCACCCCCTCAAAAAAAGATACCAAAGAGGCAAGAATGTGAACATCGTTCACCGTCAGCCCTCCACAGCCAAGCATCTTCCAACGCCACTGATGTAGTGACGTCACGAGCAGCGACCCCGAGTCACGGCCGTCAGGTTCCTAGCGCTGGCGAGGGTTTAACTAACAGGATTAGATAGGAGGTAATGGGTTAACTAACATAATTAAAGAGAAGGTGAGAGTTTAACTAACATAATTCAAGAGGAGGCGCAGTTTGTTTCAGTGCTGATGCACTCCCCTCCGTTTTCTGAGCTTCTGCTCCTTGTGACCAGACTGCAGTACTTTCTGTGCCATCTATTTTCCGCAAGCCAGTGTCTCCAAGGATTCAAAGGAGCCGAGAAGATTCTTCTCACGATTAGCACCTTTCCGACTGACTGCGACAACCTGTCTCTTGTACCGAGCAAGAATGATTTCCTTTGGGGTAATTGCCATGGCAAAGGTTTATTTATTATTCACATACTATCGACAGTGGAACAAAAGATTGCAGTCTTTTTTCAATAACAGGTCTACGATTTTTTTAAAAAAAACTGTTTGCTTATGCACGTTCGCGTGTGCACGAAGCGAAATTTACTGGAATCGCAAACATTTGATCTGACAAGCGTGCTGGGAAGTCAAATCAGAATCTGTCAAAAGAGGGCTATGCACCCAAACATGTTGCTAACAACAAATCAATGCACACATTCAAGCAAATTACCGAGGCAAGGAGTGTGGGTGGGGTAGGGGATAGGGGTGGGGGCGGGGTGTTGAGAGAGAGAGAGAAAGAGTTGGAGGGGGCCGTAGGATGAGGATGAAAATCACACAGGGAAGGAACGGTTCACAAACATTAACGGAAGTCACAGCATGAGCTTGTTTCCGAGGGAGTTCATCGTGAAATTGATGGTTGTTAACTGCAATCAACTGCCCAGCGCAGTGCACTGCACCACAACACAGCACACAACACAACACAGCACACAACACAACACAGCACATAACATAACACAGCACACAACACAACACAACACAGCACACAGCACACAGCACAACACAGCACACAACACAACACAGCACACAACACAGCACACAACATAACACAGCACAACACAGCACAACACAGCACACAACACAGCACAGCACACAGCACAACACAGCACAGCACACAACACAGCACACAACACAGCACACAACATAACACAGCACAACACAGCACAACACAGCACACAACACAGCACAGCACACAGCACACAGCACAACACAGCACACAACACAACACAGCACACAACACAGCACACAACATAACACAGCACACAGCACAACACAGCACACAACACAACACAGCACACAGCACAACACAGCACACAACACAACACAGCACACAACACAGCACACAACATAACACAGCACACAGCACAACACAGCACACAACACAACACAGCACACAACACAGCACACAACATAACACAGCACACAGCACAACACAGCACACAACACACAGCACAACACAGCACAGCACAGCACAACACAGCACAGCACACAACACACAGCACAACACAGCACAGCACAACACAGCACAGCACACAACACAACACAACACAACACAGCACAGCACACAGCACAACACAGCACACAACACACAGCACAACACAGCACAGCACAACACAGCACAGCACACAACACAACACAACACAGCAGCGCATCCCACACTGTGCGAAAGCATTTTTTAAAATTTCCCCCAATTCAAACATGATTCCTCATTACACATTTTCTCTGGCAGCCAAATTTTATTGCTGAGATTCACGGAGCCCCTGAAGACTATCGATCAGGGTCCACGTGACCCCATGTTCGCATCCAAACGCTGTTCATACAAGATTTCAAGTCAAAGGTCGTAAAATAAGGTCAGAGTGTACAGGTCCTGGTCCTGGCTTACTACTACACACTGGTACCCGTATATAGTACAGGTAAAGGTGTGGCTGGTGTGATGAGATATTAGACACCTCACTTTTCTCAGGACCAGCTTTATGTGAGGGCGGTGTGAGTGAGATGTTGGAGACCTCACTTCTGCCCGTCTTCTTTCCCTCCCTCGCTCCCTTACCCTCCCCATACCCCATCCCTTTCATGGTCTCAGGTACTTATTCCCGATAGCTGGGAACTTCACTTCGTCACGTGGGTATCGAATGGCGTGGCTCCCTATTCGGACCCTAGTACTCTAACCACCTGATTATCCGCTTCCACTCCCTGTAGGGTGACATCCATGCTCACAAAGCTTTGATATAGGGAGAATAGTTGATATATAGAAAAATATATATAGAGAGAAAAATAAACTTGTTCAACCAGTTTCCTTGAATCAAAGCTTTGTGAACTCTATGTACTGTGCTGAGTGTGTCCAAACGCTTGGAGTGTAGTTCAGTGTAAGCTTTCAAACTAAATTAAATAATTAATCAATATAAAGGCGAGTAGAAGGACACATCAACACGCGCTCTTTCAGTCGCACGCACGCACATTCAGCAGCACTCACTCACTCACTCACTCACTCACTCACTCACTCACATGCCACAGGCTCGCACACAGCTTTTGGCACGAAATCCTCACTCAGTTAAGCGGGAAAAAGTTGGTGACGACGAGAGTTATGAAGATAATGACAAACTGGAACTGGCTCCTGCGGCTTCCTGCTCGTTGGAGGGGAAGGGACCTGCTGCAGCAGGAGACACGATGACAACCTCTGACCCCAACCACCACCACCACCACCACCACCACCACCACCACCACCACCGCTGCGTTCTTTGATCATCTGCACGCCAGGTGGTGACATCGCCTCTCCCCTGCCATTCCTCCCTTCTGCTGACGAGCTCCTGAGGACACCCCTTCCCCCCTCCCTCACCTTTCCCTCCCAATACTCACGTGACGAGAGCGGCCCAGTCAGAGATGACCTGTCCTGCCGCAGCAATCGATGTCGTAGAGAGCGAGGCTGTTGCTTGGGGTCCAGCGTCTCCTAGCAACAAGACGAGAAGGGGGCAGACTGGGATAGAGCAGGAAGAGAGGGGTTGTGTAGGGGTGGAGGGGTAGTCTTTGATCACTCACACGAAAAATAAGATTGTCATGCTCGGTCTTTCTTCCCTTCTTGACAAAATTTAAACTTTTTTTCAGAAAGCTGCGCCTATCTCAGACCTCGGTTCATTTCGAATTAGAATCGTTTACGTTCTGTTTATTTCTAGCCTTTGAAAGTTTTTTTTTTATTCTTTTAATTCGCTGTTTTCGGATTGGAATATTAAACAGAAACTACATGGGTTTTTTTCCCAAGCTAACGACATTTAGCGAAGAGCTAAGGGCTGGTATTAGACATCAGAAACATGATGATGACCAGGAGAGGCGGTCAGTTACAAATAAATGTACCGACGATAAGGAAGGGACGTAACTCGAATGTTAAGTTCCCTGACTCAAGTCGCTTACACGGACCAACATATCGACGATCAAGCCGACAAACACACTATACTTGGACAATACATCCTACCTCCTGGGGTGCACAATGCTTTCTCAAATACACTATAGTACTATACCCTCAAGACCTCCACTCTTTTAACAAACACGCATCACCTCGATAAACAAACTGTAACTTGCAAACACAACATAACCCGACAAACACAGAAAAGTTCGATTATTACAACAATCATTAAAAAAAATATCACAGTTTGATAAATACAACATGACTGAACAGACACAAGATGACACTTTAAATGACCACATGACAATTCAATTCTGTGGTTTATTCGACTGTCGTATTGTAAGTGTGACGGGGACAGTTTACACAGTTCTAGTCCAGACTGAAATTGTCCACGCCTCCCCAGTCACAGACCACTCAAGTAAGTAAAAGCAGCCTTGTGTGGAGGCTTTTAGAGAAGCATCATGTCAGGTGGACGACCCTAAGTGGCCAGAGAGAGCCAAGTGTCCAGTTACCTTTCAGGCGGTTTAGTCATCCTTCAAAGCAGATCGATTTGTCTGATTATTTATAAAACTATGGATACATTTAAGTGCAACTTGCATAGAGCAGGTGCAGGTTTGATAATGGTTTGGCTATAAAACGGTTATAGGACTGGAAATCGTAGCGATGAGAGGTTAAAGGTCACGTAGGCAAACCTCGGTCAAAAGAGACATTTGTACATTGTGATACGGGTGAGGTGGTGGATGAAGAGAACTACTGCTGGAAATGAGAGAGCGGAACAGAGAGAAAACTAGAGAGAGTGAGACTTTATTCTGATGACGAGAGGACATAATATTACTAATGAGAGGACGATAACTAATGATAATCGTGGTGGATGAGAATGGGAGAGGAGAGAGATGGAAGGGAATATTTTTGTCATGTCATCATCATCATCATTCCTTTTTACTTCTCATTCTTGTCATGTAGGTTTTGTATATTCTCAATGCCACTGTTAGATGGTGAAAGAAGAAAATCTTCAAATCTTTAAAAATCCTGAATGTTTAATCTTGAATCCATCTTTACCCATTCCACCACCACCCTAACCCATTTCCATCAGCCCTGGCCACCTCGCCCCACCTCCCACTCCCAGCCTAAAATCTTCGAGAATATTCAGAATATGTCGTCATAAAGGACTTTAGATGACCAGTAAACAATCAGTCAAGTACCATCCACCCGCCACCCCGACTTCCACCCGCTCCCTGCCTATACAATATTTTTGGGCTTGCAGTCCCCCTCCTTTCGAACGTACGACAAAACGCAGACATGTCTCCCCACCGGGTCCATCGGCGCATAAACAGCCTCCCAGCAATAGCCAGCTCCCAAGTAAATTTTCATTTGATGGGTCTTTGGCTGGCCAAGACTTTTACGTGGCCGCCAGATTTGAAGGTCTGGGATTTACAGCCTCGCCGAAGAGGCGGGTGTGGGTGTGGGTGAGGGCGACTCACTGCTCCGGAAGGAGCGGGCAAGGGCAGTAACTTCTGAGAAAAGAAGGGATTAGAAGAAGGTTCTATCTGAGGACTGAAACCCGCTCACTGTGGTTTCCAGGAGCTTTCTTTATCGCGTAACTGCACGGACAAAAGACAAACTCCGCAGGGAAAAATCTGCTTTGGATAGAACCGCTTTTGAAAGCTGAGCTGGTACTCGCCACTTCCATTCATCTCCTGTCGAAACCATTCCTCTCCCCGCCAGCTCAGATGCGGCGGAAGAGTGTCTTCAACACCGCGGTGCGATCTACCAGTTTGTTTAATTTATTTGGGGCCCTGCTCTGCTTTATAGTCCAAGTCAGTGTCTGAATGGACGTTGTTACCGATGTGTGGAGAACCAAATGGATGGATGAATGGGAGGCTGGATGATTCAAGTAGCCTGCATCATAACAATTACAGTTAGAATGGAGTCAAACGTTTGTTGGTACGATGCACACAAGGGAAGGAGATATGGTGGCCACATTTAGGGAAGCAGGTGAGGTCTGAAAGATCTGTAGGAGGATGGTGGGGGGCGGGGGGAATGTGACACTTCAACGAGACCTGATGGCCAGGGGCTAAAGTTGACGACATGTCACAAGACGATGGACGCTACCAGACTCTTGGTTAGATTATTTATTAATTGACTGATTGATGGATTGATTGACTGAGCGTGAGTGAGTGAGTGAGTGAGTGAACTAAAGAAACAAGGAAATAAAAAAGGATAGTGGAAAAACACGCAGATGAACAATTTTCAAGGACTATTAATGATGTAAAAATTGTGTGATTATCCATTTCTTGTTTCCAATCGTCTCCCTTCATTCTCCGGACCGACTGCAAGAGGCCTTCAGGCTTGAAGACCAGTTCTCTCCCCCCTTTTTAACTTATCCAACGCTGATCCAACCGTCAAACAAGGCAAGTCTGAATTTTCTGGCCAGTAACCGATTTACAGATTAGGAGATGATTTAGAAGTCTAAAACTTGGTTTGGGGGGGGGGATGCGGTGATCGGGGGAGTGAAGGTTTGGAGGATCTAAATCACGAAGAGGAGTGCATCTCATACGGGCAATTTTCCCTCCATTCCTTTTGCTTGACGAAGTTCCAATGAAGTAGGCTTAGTTAAAAGCACGGCGAGGCGATGATTGCATTGAAGCTAACTGGCAGAAATGATTGAGTGTTCTGGAAGGCTGGCAACGCATCCTTACGAGGGGAAGAAGCGTTGTCTGCCAGCAGCCCTCGCTTGTTGAACGATGTCATTTTCATCTGATAATCGATAATCTGCTAGACTGAATAAAATATACGGGAAGCTCATCGGCCTTCGCTACTTTATTGCGAGGTCTCTCCCTTTTTCTCTTCCTCCTCCTCACCTCCTTGAGACTCCCTCATTCTTTTCTCTCTTCCCCCCTCTCTCTTTCTCTCTCACCCCAACACTCATTTCTCTGTCCTTTCATTACCCTCCCATGCCCCTATCTTCTTCTCCCGTCAGCCTCTGCTGCACGATCGATTCAGTTCTTATCTTCGCCAACGACGACCATTCTTTGTGGAGGATTCTCGCTCATCAGCTCAGATCCTGCACTCCTTCATCTTGATCGCTTAGTGTTCTAATCTCTTCTCTTCCCCACCAGCTCCCCGCTTTGCCGTCACTGGGCTGCTTCCCTCCCCCTCATTTGATTCCATCCCTCCCCTCTCTCGACTTGGCTGAAGTCACGTGACCACAAAACAACAACGAGGGCTGGAGCGGATCTGGTTTCTATGGGGACCATAAGTTATTATCGAGCTTTTCGACAAAGGGGTCTCATGAAAGTTGCACGAGGGGGCTCGTATGTCTGGGCTCGGGGTAGTATCTAGGAGACGTTAAAACCATCATGAGGGCGGGGAGACATTAAGCTTGCTTGGTGACTGGACATCAAACAGACCGGCAGTAAACGTGTTTGAGTCGCTAATGTCCTTCAAGTGCCGGGGTCAGAGGTGAGGAGAAAAAGTCTTATGGTGGCTTTGGGGAGGGGCCGCACAGAGGTGCGCTAGTCCTGCAATGTTTATTATCTCTCTGTCATGAGTCGAACAAGATTTATCTTAGTTTTTATATAGCTCCCTCACAACTTGATTTCCTTTCTTTTTACTGAGTACTCCTTTTTTTTACAGAGATCAGTACAACACGGTAGTTCTCAAAATCTGAGTGAGTTAACTCCGGGATATTTGAGAGATGATGATGATAATGATGATGTCGATTTATATTGCGCAGGTATCCCATTCAAAAGAATGCTCATTGCGCAACAAAAACAGAAAAGAAGAAAAAAATAAAACAACAGGAACGTAAAAAATAATAAATAAATATAATAAATAATAAATATAAATCTACAAACGTCATCCTGCAAATACAAGGTTATAATGAAATATCTGAAATATTTATTTTCTCGATCGTGTCGTGAATCGTTGTAATGCAATGTACAAGCTTAAGCACCCTCTAGTCCCGAGAGATCGAGCTACTGCACATCATCGCCAGCCTGTATTATCTGCGGCTACTGTTTGGCTCAGTCGTCGATGATCGGAGGGTCACGAAGTCGTTACGCGCTGACTCACCTTACCGCCAAGTTAACGAACCGTGACAAGTCTCTCAGTTCTCACCGGTAATATGGTTCAAACCTAATATTCTTACATGCCTCATCACAACAAAATGTGTGTGTGTGTGTGTGTGTGTGTGTGTGTGTGTGTGTGTGTGTGTGTGCCAGTGGCGTAGGAAGATGCTCGGCTTTGAGGGAGTGGGGGGTTAGCTCCATGCTGACAATGAATAACGTTCACATTCTTGCCTTCCCTGCAACTATTTTTTGGGGGGCGGCTGCCCACCTTGCCCCCCCGGTTCTATGCCCCCCCCCCCTACTGCAAGTAGGATCAAACTTCAGTACACTGACATACTCTCTGTAACAACACCTCTCCTATTTACAACAAGAAGACAGAGTAGAGAAAGAACTTTATTATTTAGTTCTCTTCCCCCTTGAAGCGCTTTGAGGAAAGTATTTTTATTCTTGCTGATAACATGCCGGTTGAAGTGGATATCAAATATAATTAATATTATGTTCTGTTGTCACAAGGAACCCATTTTATGTTCCGACCAGAGTTAAAATTTGATGGCAAGTTACACAACATACATTGACGGCGATAAGGACAGCAAAGATTGTCCCCACCCTGTGGATGACCAAAGTGCTGCAGGCTGTCGTCGTTGCCGGCGTTTATTGCCCACTTTGTGGTGCGTGTGACAGGTCTGTCAAACCTCCCTGCTGACAGGTTATCGCCGTGTGGATCATCAACATCATCGTAGTCTGCTACTGATAAGCGTCTACGTGACGAGGGAGGGTCCGCCCTGGGGTGTTCGCACGGTCTGGGGAGGAATGTAAACATGTAAGGGATGTACTTCTCAGCGGTCTTCATGTCTGTGTGGTAATCTGTGTCGGTGTGTCGTGTAAGTGAGAATGTAAGTTATAGGTATATACACGTGTGTGTGTGTGTGTGTGTGTGTGCTTTCTTGGCTATGTGCGTGAGTCAAAGTAAGTGTTAATGTGTTCAGTATTTGTATGAACTTGTGTGTGTGTGTGTGTGTGTTTGCTCTTACCTGTCAATTTCTCCGATTATTGTACCACTGTTCTTGTCATCGAATTACATCAAAACCACATGCGCAGTTCACGTAGTTCTCAGTTTGTCAGAAATCTGTTGTTTGCACGTTTCGCAGTTTGTCAGATATCGTCTACTTGCTGTAAGGTCTCGACCCCTCTTGTCTTTCTGTCTAAATGTCACTGTCATACAGCCTCCTGCCCTGTGGATGTCGGGAGCTGAACCTTGGACTCATGTTGCGCCTTCCGTCGCTTTGCCATTCTCAGACTGCGTGGGAAGCACGTGCTGTAAGTCGAGCTCACAAGGCTGAGACAGTGGGGCGAGAAGAAAGCGATCCGACAGGAGACCCTTCCGTTGTTGCGATAACCTTTATGCCTCTTTCATGCTTCCGGGCACAGGCGATCAGCCTTCAAGTCGATGAAAGTGATCTTCCCGTGAACTGCTGGGCCTCTGGGCCACGTGCAGGAAACGTGCGTGAGCGGGAATCTGCGGTAGTCTCCCTTGACACGCGGGTGATGCTCAAAAAGGGTTTGAGACGAGATTTCGTTAGATAGCAAGCCACCCAGGGTGTGTTTGGGGCGCGTGGGGTGTTCAGCTCTGCCTTCAGTGTGGCACTTATTACCGTGACAACTCGCCTCTTTCCTCCATCAACTTCTATTGAAGTTTGAGTTTACTTGCACATTAACGGCTTGACAACAGATTAAATATATTTCATATTATCCAACATATCAGAGGAGTTGGCAACAAGTAAAAACAACATATTAACTATAGTATTCTTCTGAGTAATATCAGTTTATATTTCAATAAAACGTTTGCATTTTTTGCTTAGAATCTTAAGTTATTGTGTTTTGTTTACATTTACAAATGAAAAAGAACAGACATATAGAATGGATACAGAATGTTAAAAAAAAAAATTCGCTCTGAACTCGTAGCTCGATCGTCTTCCTCTATAGATTTTTGAAACTCTCCATCCAAACTGTTTGTTCCCTGATTCCCCTTTGTGTCTTCTATGTTTGTCTTTTATTACTTGTCTGCATAGCTTTTTCTCATTCCGTCCTTCATATTCTGTCTTTTATTTAGAGGATGCTCCTTCGTGAGCGTCATTATGCGCTGTATAACTCACACGTGTAATTTCATTTATTATTAATAGCTGTTTCTATTTGTATTTTGCATTATTATGATTTATACTATCAACTTTTGCCGCTCCCTAAATGTCATAATAAATGTGTGTTACTTTTGCATGTTACTTGCCAGCCCTCTTTACACATGTTTTACAGACTTGCAGAGACTACAGACTCACCAAGTGTTTTCGAGACAGCTCAGAGTTTAAAGGGAGAGAATTCAAATTTAACATTGCAAGGAATACACAGTTGTGTCCCCGTCTAAGGCAACCAAATTCCCTTTTGCTATATACTTCTATTAAGCACACAATTACTGAACATACCCGTGTACTGCAAAACTTGAGCCCAACAAGAACGACAATAAAAAAAAATTCTGGCCTAAAACATCTCCGTAGATGTCAAGCTTTGGGGGTCGGGTTCCGACCTAAGCTGGACCACTGAGCCCCCGGCCTGCAAAGCATAGAAAAGGCGCAACCAGATGAGCACAGAGGAAGAAAACTGACCCTGGGCAACTTTAGCGATGACGAAAACTGAAAGGTTCAACAAGAGGATAATAATGATGAGCTCGTTACAAGGAATAATCAATCATGAGCTCACAGGTGCATGTGCTTCGTGAAGAGAGGTCTGCAGGCTACCACATCGGACAATCATCCCGGGGAGGTGGTTGTTCTAAACCAGGTTAGTGAAAAACATGTATGTTGTTTGATAGTTAAAACACTGCTCTACGAGGGCATGGTATTTTTGTATGTTTTATACCTTAGGATGTGTAAGATATTTGTAGATTTTGTGCGAGGAGATGAGACCATCTTTCCTCGTGTAGTAGTTGTATAAGGGAGAAGAGGATTAAGGAGATGGATAGAGGAGTTATGTTTAATGCTATTGTTTTAATGTATTTTTGTAGGATCTTTTATTTGTGGTGTGATGCATTTGATGACTAATGTTGGTGTTAGAATATAATGTATTTTGTGAGGTGGGTTTAATGAGAATAGGTGATCGCACGTGGTTAACATGCGGTCAACACGTGCACTAGGGGTAGAAGTTGTTTGACATAAAATGTATGAGAAGCAGTTTGATATTGAGTATTTTGATATTATGTGTTTAGGTATTATAAGTTCTTTTTTGTTTTGTTTTCAGGGCAACCGCTCTTTCTTTTTGGTCTGTTTCTTTTTTGTTCTGTTTCTCGTTATCGTTCACGTTCCTCCTGGTGTTGCGATGTTGAATAAAGAAGGAAAGAAGAAGACCAAGCTTGTCTGGCCTCTCGTTTCCTGTGCCTTTCTCCCCACCATAAACACTCACCGATTCAAGCCCGGTTTACACTTGGATTCACACAAATGATTTAATTCTTAATTCCATAGATTTCCTAATGTCAAACAGATCGAAAATAGACCAACATAATTTAATAAGGAGCATGATTATATAATTTAATAAATGCCATGATTACATTATTTCGTGAGTGGCATGATTACATTTTCTAAAACACTTTACGTTTTATGTTTGGCTGACAGTTGCACATACAAATAATAGGTACATAACAGTTTTTTTGCTCGTGAACAAAAGTATGCAGAGTACAAAAAGTACTATAATTTGTGTAGAGCTTTCGTGTTCTATCAACGATTTTTTCACGTTTTGATTTGACAATTACCAATTAAGCAATTAAGAATTGAACTATTGCATTCTGTCAAAGATATACCATTGTCTGTTCAGTATGTCCTGCATGTCGTTTATGTATACAATATTTTAACATAAAATACTTGCAAACGCAAACTATTACCAGCTGAGGCGGCATTCACAGAAAACCGTTAGCGTCTCCACGTAGGAGACAACCCACCAGAGAGGAGCGAGTTGTATGGAGACGGCAGACTGTCTCTACAAACCATTGACTCTACTCCTGAGTGTCTGATTCTGTGGCATGCAGGTGGAGGAAAAAACTGTTCGGCACGGTTTTAGCAGGAGTCTTTACTGCAAACCGTCAGTATCACGACTGTAGAGGACAGGTGTTGGATTATCTCATCTTCAGTTAGGTGGCACTGCCGCTGAGAGCATATCGTTGTCTACCCATAGTTCATTCCATTTGTTCATTTCTTTTTTTTTTCTTTTAACATTAAATGTGGAAACCGTTGGTCGGCCCTTTTTGTTAAAAAGGTAGAAGAGTGCCGCGAGCGCAACTACATGAAGATGTACTCACACGCTCGCACCCACTCATAAGAGCACTCTTCACACACAACGCTACATTCCCCATGTAGAAAACTAGATTGAGAAGGAGGAAGATAAAATGCTGATTTTCCAGCTTCTAATCTTTGTCTTCATAGCAATAGTTTAATGAATGGCTTCCACACAAAAAAACATAAATTTACTTATCATTACTATTACTGTTACTACTTAGCTTTATACTACAATATTTTTTCAATTGTATCTGTACTTTACAATTTTCAAAAAGAAACAAAGCACGAACAGAGGGTGTGCTACTATTCCATTTAGATAAATATATATACATCTTGTATATTTTAAGGGTCAGGTCGATCGCTGAGCAAACATCGCTGTAAACAGAGCACAAAGTATCACAAAAACATGTTCCGGTGGTCTTTTATGACAGAGAGGCATGAGAGATTTTATATTAATATTTTTCTCGTAAGCAAACCTGGATTTGTCGAGAAAACAGGAAGTGACGAAATGAACGTATAGTATTTCTAAAAATAGTTTCGTTTGCACTAGCTGAAGTTGATGAGAAAAGATGCAATCTTCGATAAAAGAAAACTGACCAGGACACATTGTGCTGTTGCTGAATGTTCTCTTCGACACTCAGAGGGAGTGAGTTTGTACTCATGAAGGAAATCCTACAGATAATGGCAGCAAACGCCAGTGGATTCACTTTGTTCACAGATGTGTATATAATATGTGTATAGATGTGTGTATATATGTGTATATACAGGTCTCTGTTTTGTTCAAACGTGCCATGTGAACTTGGTCCACACACCGTACTCAAGAATTTGCTCAAAACATGTCAAACTGGATTGTTATCCAGTGACTTATACAGTACAAGCAAGTCTTGGACTTTCAGTAAACCGAAGAAATCTTGTTCCTACAGCAGTGCTTACTATACAACAGCACGAGATGTTACAACCAACCAGATCAAGCACCAGATATACAACACCGACAGTTTCTACACCGTCTGGTCTACAAGTAACATCGCGTGACAGTCACAAACACATCATCAGTCGTATCTTTATCAGCATAATGATAACAACAACTGACAGTGTGAGGGCACCATTGATGTGCGTGATCGAAACGGCTGAAAAAGGGGGAAAATAATTGAGGGTGATAAACATATTATTAGGAGCTTAAACGGGAACACGTGCGAGTACCAGTAAGTAAATAGAAAATTTTGTATGCAGCTAAATGACGAAGAAATGTTTTTACATGGATAAAGATGTTTGAAACTATCATTATTTGTTTAATTGTAAAAAATCCTTATCAGCAGTCAGTTGTAACTATTGTAGCCCATTAAATTTTGATCTGATTGACTTACCAGTCTGTTGAATGAATTCAGTTTGGACCATTTAATTATTTGTTAACTTCATTCGAAGCTTCTAAATAAAGTTCCAATCTGTAGGGCTGTATTCCAAATTCAGCTGTTTCATTTTCTGGACGAGCAAAATCGCTTCTTGAACAGAACAACCTGAGCGATGTTTCTTCATTTCACTCGAAGACATGCACACTCACTGTTACAAATACTTCGATCGCGTAAGAGAACCTCCAGTACAGGAGAGAACTTTTCTCCCGCCTCCTAGTTGCAGTTGAGAATGCCGATGTTTGAAGGCTTATATCTCTAAAATTAAGGATCATTATGTACCCATATTATGGGAATTATTATTTTAAAACGATCATAAAGAAATAATGTTGCGAGTGACTTGACCTTTAAATATGTTTTGTTAGTGTTGCTAGTTTATTGTTAACACAGAATTATAGTAGGAAAAATCGTCTAATCTGGCAGCCCCCTTACTCTAGCTAAATAACCATCCTGTAGCGGCCTTGAAAAGTCCACTCGCAGCATTAGCCACCCAGTTTTGCTCCTGATCGCTATTCATTCTGTCCTTCATCACCTGCGTGGCAATTTCTTGCATTTTTTCTTCCATCTCCTTCTTTGACTGTTCTTGCCTTGCTGCATCCTCTTTCTCCATTTTCTGTCGTAACTGTATTTCTAGCTCCGCTCTTACTCGCTGTGCATTTTCTCTCATCTCTCTCTCGTTTTCCCTCATCTTTTCCTCAAACTCCTTTCGGCGTTTCTCTATTTCTTCAGCCTGTCGGATGCCCATTTCTTTCATCTGTTTCTCCATCTGTTCCTTCTCTCTTTTCTTCTTGTCTCGAAACTCTTCTTCCTTCTTTTGATTTTCCTTTTCAATAGTTTTCATTTTAGCCTCCAGTTCTTTCTGTATCCTTTCTTTAGCACGATTCTCTTCTTCTAATCTTTGTTTTTCGTATTCTTCCTGATCCTTCTTGATTCTATTCTGGTATTCTTGGAAGAACTCGGTCTTCTCAACAGACTCTCTGTCTGCTTCAGCCAGTCTCTGTTTCACCGTCTCCTGTATGTCGATGTTGATCTTGTCCAGTACATCGCACCTATATTTTTGACCCCCGTTGTCATTTATCAGCTGTTTGATCATCGTCAAGAGATCCTCTCTTTGTTTCTTCTTCTCTTTCTTTTTTGAGGAAGTATTGTCAAACACGATGTACCTTCTGTTGCAGTCATTGAGGAGAACGCGGAAATCTTCTCCCATATCTTTTAGCAAATCTTCTGGATGATTCTGCTCTCTTTTCAAATTATCGCCACCAGTAAATAGAAGGATCATGTATTTGGCCATCTGGCTTTCGAAGATCTTGATGAGTCGCTGGTACGTCTCGAACTCCTCTTTTGTGTAACGGCCAAACTTGACGACGTAGAGAAAGACGTCGGGACCCGGATGTAAACCACCGACAGCTTTCACTATCGTCATTCCAATTGCTTCGTTTGTTCGTTGAGGGTCAAAAAGACCCGGGGTATCCATTATCTGCAGACATGTTTTAACACAACGATTACATTGAACGTATTTCGACATTTTAAGAGCGAGAGAGACATACAGACAAGTAAGTTAATGGAACCTCAGGGCTGTTGTGAATATGACACCCTGGTCTTAAATCAAGATGTTGATGGGTCAGAGTTTACATCTAAAGATAATTAAGCCATTTGTCATAAATAAATAAATAAATAAATAAATGTAATCAAGAACGAAGCAGACAGAAACTGCAAAAATGTTAAAACATATGACTATGAGGACTTGTACAAACAAAGAAACTGTCATGTTAATTAAGAGTGGCCGAAGTAATCAGCAAATGAAAAACAAAATACCACAGGCAAGTAAACAGTCCAGCATAAGGACGAGGGCGCCATCAACACGTTTAGGTCAATATCATGATACAATCACAACAAATCAAAGCATAAAAACAAAAATGCTCCCATCAAGCCTGTTTGGGGAAGACACACCACTCTGCCTGTCTTTTGCTTCTCTGGGTTCACATGACTGGCATAACCGTATTTGTCGACAATCTCTGTGATAAAGTTTATTGTCAAGCTTCTAAGGGTTGTCATCGAGGTTCAGTTTTTTTTCTGAGAAGGATATCGCACGACATACAGATGGTCAGAGAAAGAACTAGACAACAAACGGGAAGGTGAAGATTATTTGTGTATGTGTGTGTGTGTGTGTGTGTGTGTGTGTGTGTGTGTGTGTGTGTGTGTGTGTGTGTGTGTGTGTGTGTGTGTTAGATTGGTCGTTCCATGCAGAACCTGCCCTACACTTCTCAAGACAGGCCTGAGTTGCGGGCCTTCTCAGATGCCGCGTCCCACCCGACCCCCAACGATAGCCGGCAAAGCAGAGATCTATATGAACGGGGTACAGCTCGAAGAGGTAAGCAGCTTCAAGTACTTGGGAGCCACTCTCTCCAAGGACGGCAGCTCCACGCAAGATATCCGCATCAGGATCGCAACAGCAACAGCAGCAATGGCTAGGCTAGATAGGATCTGGCATAGCCACAAGATAAGGTTCACTACCAAGTACAGGCTGTACAAATCCCTGGTAGTGCCGATCCTGCTCTACGGATGCGACACGTGGACTCTACTCGCCGAAACAGAAAGGAGAATCCAGGCATTCGAGCACAAGTGTCTGAGGAGGCTGCTCCGGATCTCATACAAAGAACACAAAACCAACGACTTTGTAAGAAACAAGATGGCCACACTGGTAGGACACCAAGAACCTCTACTATCAACAGTCAAGCGACGTAAGCTGGTCTTCTTTGGCCATGTAACCCGGCACGACACCTTGTCGAAGATAATCCTTCAAGGCACCTTGGAGGGTGGCCGATGCCGCGGTGGTCAGAGAAAGAACTGGCTTACGAAGGTCAAAGACTGGACTGGTCGTCCTGTACAGGACCTGCTGACTATTGCCCAAAATAGGCAAGAGTGGCGGGCCCTATCAGCTGCCGCGTCTATCCATGTGCTCCCCCCAACGACAGGTGCCAGGCAAGGGACGACTGAATGACTGACCAACGATAGCCGAGGATCGGGTACCAGTCGAGGGATGACTGAATGAGTGAAGGCTACTGGTTGTAACAACTGGTACAGAGTTTGCTGCCATTGCTGAGTAGGATCTCTGATTTGACGTTTTCAGTGACTCGACAGACGAATGGTGAACAATTCTTGAGACATTTCTATTAACGACCACTTTTACTGTAAGGACTGACTTTCAGTGCTCGCATTTTGAATTTTTAGTCTCTTAAAGAGAAATCTTCAGTTGATCCAAACATAAACAAGCAAACAAAAAATAATAAAATAGACAAAAGTTATATCTTCAACATTCTCATAAAGTAGAGAATAGTTGTGGCTTCTGTTTGCTTTCAGCATACTTGAGGATTTATCTACGAACAAAAGTGCTGATGGGAGCACACTCTCTTGGCCACCTTGAGAACGTGAGTATTCAGTTGATGCACTCGAGGAACTTGTTATTCTTTTATTTCAGAATTTTTTTCTTACAGAATTTCCGCTTCTTCGCTGTATTTCTGTGGTATATCTTGGAGGCGCTGACAGAAGTTAAAGAACATTCTAAAAAAGATATTTGTGTGTTTGCGTTTGTGCCCGCGTCTCTCCATTTATGTCAGTGTGCGGTTTGGTTCTTACACTCTCATACAGAAAGACAGCTTCAGAAGCAGTTGCTCTATGATAACTGAACACATAAATACAATAAGTAACAAGCTGACTATTTCTACCTTCTACATTCAACAGGCGCCTATTTCAAATACTCTTAGTACATGTAGTACCTCAATAGTTCGCCCCTTGTGGGTCATCACATGTCTTTCAGCATCCTTCGTCACTGCTGCCACACCTGACCCTGTCTTAAACTTGTCTTCGCCAAGAATCGTGTTTCCTGTGGAACTTTTCCCGCTGCCAGACTTTCCCAGGAGGAGAATACGAAAATGTTCATCTGTAGAAAGAATTTCATTTTCCTCATTTGAACTAATTTCAAGGTGCTACTTCGAAATTTTGTTAGAGCGGTGGTAGACAGTCTGGCTCGTAGGCATTTGAAATAGTATCCAAACTGATTTTGTTGAGCTGAGAGGAGATTGGTGTTTTACTTCGAGCAAGTAACTAAGGCTGAAATCCATCATAGCATTAAAAAAAATAAGTCTAGCATCCTAACAGATGACACCCAATTGACAATCGCCAACTTTAGCCAAGCAATGAAAGAAGTGGCTAAGGAGAACATCAGCTATAGAAAAACAGTAAAAGAAAGCTGGATCTCCATGGAAACATGGAAAAAAAGAACGAATAGAGGTAAAACACTAGTTGCTCGGCAAAAGTCTCCACGCCTAACCGAGAAGTTGGTGAACAATATTCTCAGAAAGACATGGAAGTAAAGAGAAGCACTAGAAGAGATAAAAGAAAGTTTGTAGAAAACCTAGCTAGAAGAACAGAAGAAGCTGCAGGAAGACAAGACATGAACGTGGCAGACAAGATCACAAAGAGGCTAAAAAAGTAGAGGTGGCAGTCAAGACCTACCTTTAAAAACACATGATGGGAACATCGTCACTGAAGAAAGTAAGAAAGTAGAGAGATGGAAGGAGCACTTCGAGCTGCTCAACCGACCAAGCGCTCCAGTACTAGCCAATATCCCAGAAAGTGAAGAAGAGCTGAGCATAAACCTGGGTTCCATCACCATGACTGAAGTAAAGGAAGCCATCCAACAACAACAACAACAACAACAACAACAACAACAACAACAACACAATGGCAAAGCGCTAGGGCATGATGGGATTTGCTCTGAAATGTTAAAGTTTGGAGTAGAAGAAATACCAAAGCTGCTTTGCAAGATCTGCCAGAATTTATTGGAAACCGAAAAAACACCAGATGAATGTAAAACAGGCATAATCTTCAAAATGCCCAACAGGGGGGGGGGTGCAATAACCCTGTTATTACAAACAAGCAAAATCTTTAAAAGAATCATTTTGAAGAGGCTCACCCCTGTTCTTGATGACATCATCAGGCAAGAACAAGCAAGATTTAGAAAAGGAAGTTCATGCAATAATCAAATATTCACCGCAAGACAGATTATAGAACAAAGCACATAATGGAACAGCACTCTCTATGTTGTGTTTATAGACTTTGAGAAAGCATTTGACAGCATACATCGTGAGTCATTATGGAAAATCATGCATCACTATGAAATACCACATAAAACAGTAAATGTAATAAAAGCACTGTATACAGACTTTCACTGCCAGGTGGTTTGTAATAACAACGAGCTTACGAACAACTTCAACATTACCACTGGTGTCAAACAGGGATGAATTTTCTCACCTTTATTATTTATACTGGCTACGGGTTAGCTTATGAAACAAACAAGAGAAGATAAGAAAAGAGGAATCCGTTGGACACTTACATCTGTACTGAAAGACTTAGATTATCACAGTTGATAACAAAGAAGTAGAGAAAGTTCAAGAATTTACATACCTTGGCAGTCTAGTAACAACAGATTGAGATACAGAACAGGATGTGAAGAACAGACTCATCAAAGCAAATCAAGCCGTTGCAATGCTAAACGAATTTTTGAAGTTCAAAGCTCTAATGAGGAATATAAAATAAAGAATCTTCAGCAACAATGTCCTTTCAGTCCTACTCTATGAATGTGAGTGTTGGAAGATATCAACAAAAATGAGGCAGAAACTAGAGACTTTTCAAACCAAATAAAGTTGTCATTGTCATTGTCAAATGTCCGAGGAACATCTTCAAGATATTCTGGGCTAACATAATTCTCATGAAGAAATCCTTACAAGAGCCAGCTGCACAAATATGACAACCATAATCCAAAAAAGAAGTTGGAATTGGTTAGGGCATATGTGCAGAATGAAACCAGAGGCACCACCGAAAACATCCCTTCATTGGACAGCTGATGGCAAAAGGAAGCGTGGCTGGCCAAAGGAAACATGGCGAAGGTCAGTAGAGAGAGAACTAAAGGACCAGAAACTGTCCTGGAACAGCATGGCTCAACTTGCTGCTGATAAATATGGTGGTCTCCAGTGGGTGCTTTATGCACCACCTTAAGTACAAAGAGGACTAAGAAAGTAAATAAGGCTGTATCTGCAAAGCAGCCAGTCCTATAAACAGGTGCCACATACAAAAAAAGAACAGCATGCCTGAGGCGAGATTTAAATCATGAACAGCCTATCTTCACTGCATTATCGACAGGCTCTAACTTGTTTACTATCGGACAACCAAAAGCAAATTTCGTAATGTTGTTCTGACTGTATTTTGTATTAGATTAATTATTGTGGAGTCGAACCTTTATTTTGTCACCAGTGAGTTTGAAAAGCTACTGAATAAATTTGTTAACTAACATTTTCAACAATTCCTCATGAACTGTCGGTAAAGGCAATTACCTTGTTTGGACGACATGTTTCAAGCCCTGAGTTGCCTCTTGTCGGTCACAGCTGCACGCAGAACCAAAGTAAAGACTTGAAAATGTGCGATCTGTTGTTTGGGTGTCTGTCGTCAGCAGAAGAGTTGACTAGCGATTGGTCGATTGTTCACCTAGGTCAACCTGAAAGCCTCCTCTAGGATTGTGCATTTTGATTGATATGTAAAGTAGCGTGAGTACCCCCTCTCACCTTGACAAACAGTGTTTTTCAAGCGGGAAAGGCATGTATATGTCACACGCCCACTTGAACAATAAGACATCGAGAAAGAAAGTTTCTGAGAAATGATTCGAATAAAACTTCACTGCTAAAATTCACTAACACGCTACAGGGGTAGATGGAGGACAAATACGGCCAAAGACCTTTAAACACTATGGAAACATTTCTTGCTAGAAAGTGTCATCATCAGAAACGTGCACATAGAGTTCCACCATTCTCACAAGAAAACTGAGAAATAATTTTGAAATAAATATGGATATAAATAAATTTACACACACACACACACACACACACACACACACACACACACACACACACACACACACTCAAAATTACACACACGGACGCACGCACACACGCGGAAATCAACATGCTTTCAAACTCAGAAACAGTCCTATTTTTATATTTTAGTTGCTTACTTGTTGTCTCAGACGCCAGTTGAAAAGGTCAGGTCATGATTTTCGCTTCAGTTGTCCTGACTGAGGTGCGCACCTCAACAAAATGTCAGCTTGTTTCTCATAAACTGTTGATGGCATTCTTGCACAGGTTGTTTTGAAGCCCAGAATAAGATAATGTCAAGGATATCTCTGGTAAAATTATCAGGAATGTTTTGGCTTCACTAAGAATAAGGATATGGAATAGAACAACAAGCTTACAGCAAGTAAGCGACTTCTGTTTATCTGTTTACAGTCTACATCTGACTCTAAGACATCAACGATCTTAAAAATGTGAATCAAGTCTGTTGACAATGGTTAATCTAAACATACCTGTCCATCAAGTGACTGGACGCTGAGTTTTAGACGATCACTGAATATTTCTGTTCAGGAACAAATTATTATTTATACAAAAAAAATAAATACAAGCTAAAATATTGACTATAATCACTTTGCATCAACGTAGGCGCAGCTGAACTCAGCTTCACGGTATTCATCCTCACGCTGTAGTAGTAGAATAATCGGGAAGTACTTGTCGGAATTATTATTATTATTATTATTATTATTATTATTATTATTATTATTGGCTGGCGCGTTTGTTCATGTATAACAAGTGGTAAGCACTACAAACGAGTATTAAAATCTTTGCTCTTTAGTTTTCAAAATATAGAAACTGATACCCAAAGTGGAAACGCACTTTATACGGGTATAGCGGGAAGATGTTGCAATATAATGGCTTAGTACTTCTGCTGAATTAGGGAAGTGTACTAAAAAAAAAAAATAATAAAGCAGATGTTACTAATCTATCACAAACCGAACTAACCACTTATTTTATTACTGAAATAGCAGAAATATTAATTAGTAGTTGCAACTTTTGGAGACTGGTTACGGTTCTATTTTTTAAGGTTTCAGATAATCTCGGTCCAGTGGGTCAAGTGAACATAATTACAAACTTCACCTCACGTGCTCACACATCTTTACACGCATACACAATGTTCAAATCACTAAAATATGTTGACTATACCTCCATTTATTGTCTTTTAGATACATACGAATGCTTCTTTAATGATGACAATGTGAGTAGTTGTAGGTATTAAAGAAACTAAACAGTGTGCATACTTGTATGTAGCAATGAGACAATGTGCATACTTGTTTGTATTGAATTCTCAGTATGTGGCTTTGTGTATTTACTTTCGATGCGATACTGTTCACGATAAATATGCTTGTAAAAATCATTTCTGGGGTGGGGGAAGTCGGAGTGCGCTTATTCCCCAATTCTCCCATCTCCCCCAGAAAAGAAGAGGCTGGTCAAAAGCAGGCTAAAGGCTTTGTATTTCATATGATGATGAAAAATACGTGAGACGTGTTCACGTAGGTCTCTACACAGTCAGACGACGTCCTTCATTGTCTCTGGCCAGTTTACGGATCTCCATGATGACTGATTTGCATTCAGTTTTTCTGTTTTTGGCATGGTTGTCAACAGCAACACAACGACGGCCACATTCTTCTAATACTCTGCCGAGCAGGTCCTCTGCGCTACTGATGAGGGCCTGAACGCTTCCCGCGCCTTTCTTAAGCTCGTCGCCTTCCGTGAAGACGATGATCACGTGACTGAGGAGATCCGGGCGCAGCATGGTCTTGAGCTCCTTGAAGGTTGTGAAGTCTTCCTCTGTGTAGCGGCCATACCTGACGACATACAGCACGGCGTCCGGCCTCATCTTGCGGACGTGGGTGACGATGTCGTTGGCGATGTCTTCGTTTGACAGGTTGTCACCGAACAGTCCCGGGGTGTCCATGACCTGAGGACACAAAATATTTTCTCCTTACACATCTGTCTTCCTGTCTACCTATCTTTGTGCTCTGACTACAGCTGCTTCTTAGGTCACCTGCTTCAAATGCTATAAACCACTTCTTTTTTAGTTTCGGTTATTAATAACGTTAAATTTTTAAAAGTTTATTTCTAAAATATTTGTGTACGTTTTCTTTTCTCAGTGTTCTCATATTTTTTTAAAAATTGGAACCCATAGTTATAAGGCAGTAATGTGGTATATTACACAATGAATGCAATATTACATGTCAAGGAAGTTCCTTCTGTGGGTTTTTTGATGAGAATGTGACAGAATGTGCTGGATGCTGAATTTGGTATAAAATGGGTTTTAAGGAGGAATGTGATTACCATTTACTCCTCTTCAGCAACATTCGACATCATTAGACATCCAAAGTAAGATTCACTTTTACCGCCTGTTTCTTTTTTGTCATCAGACACAAGGGACTAAGAATTTTGTACAGATTTTAACCTGACGCCATTTCTTCCTACAAGAAAAAGAACTGGAAATAACGACTATTTTTATTTATTAGAACAGCAGACGACGCCGTGCAGAGGCCATGGTCTCGGAAAGTTGCTGCAGCCTAACTGCTGTAACTCTGTCCAAACCTTGTAACCTAGTTGTAACTCTGTCCAAGCCTTGTAACCTAGTTGCTGTAACTCTGTCCAAGCCTTGTAACCTAGTTGTAACTCTGTCCAAGCCTTGTAACCTAGTTGTAACTCTGTCAAAGCCTTGTAACCTAGTTGTAACTCTGTCCAAGCCTTGTAACCTAGTTGTAACTCTGTCAAAGCCTTGTAACCTAGTTGTAACTCTGTCCAAGCCTTGTAACCTAGTTGTAACTCTGTCAAAGCCTTGTAACCTAGTTGTAACTCTGTCCAAGCCTTGTAACCTAGTTGTAACTCTGTCAAAGCCTTGTAACCTAGTTGTAACTCTGTCAAAGCCTTGTAACCTAGTTGTAACTCTGTCCAAGCCTTGTAACCTAGTTGTAACTCTGTCAAAGCCTTGTAACCTAGTTGTAACTCTGTCCAAGCCTTGTAACCTAGTTGTAACTCTGTCAAAGCCTTGTAACCTAGTTGTAACTCTGTCAAAGCCTTGTTACCTAGTTGCTGTAACTCTGTCCAAGCCTTGTAACCTAGCTGCTGTAACTTTTTCCAAGCCTTGTAACCTAGGTGCTGTAGCTGTGTCCAAGCCTTGTAACTTAGTGGCTGTAACTCTGTCCAAGCCTTGTAACCTAGTTGTAACTCTGTCAAAGCCTTGTAACCTAGTTGTAACTCTGTCCAAGCCTTGTAACCTAGTTGTAACTCTGTCAAAGCCTTGTAACCTAGTTGTAACTCTGTCAAAGCCTTGTAACCTAGTTGTAACTCTGTCCAAGCCTTGTAACCTAGTTGTAACTCTGTCAAAGCCTTGTAACCTAGTTGTAACTCTGTCCAAGCCTTGTAACCTAGTTGTAACTCTGTCAAAGCCTTGTAACCTAGTTGTAACTCTGTCAAAGCCTTGTTACCTAGTTGCTGTAACTCTGTCCAAGCCTTGTAACCTAGCTGCTGTAACTTTTTCCAAGCCTTGTAACCTAGGTGCTGTAGCTGTGTCCAAGCCTTGTAACTTAGTGGCTGTAACTCTGTCCAAGCCTTGTAACAGTTACCTCAATGCTCAACGATCTGTGTTTCACGGATTTAATCTCGCAGACTTTAGTGACACTTTTGACCCCACTTCCAACTTTGAACTTGTTGGTCCCCAGAATAGTGTTTGCTGTGGAACTCATCCCGCTTCCAGACTTGCCCACAACTACCAGGCGGAGATTTTCTGAGAAAAACAGTACAAAGGGATATTGTAAAACTGAAGTGGAGATCTGTTTGGTTATGATGTGCTACAAAAATGAATGTTCTGAAATACATTGATGAAAAACCTGTTGCTTTAAATATGCTTCAAATTGTTTTTAATAAAACGTTTATCTTTACGTGAAGTGTACTGGAGACTTAATTGTCAGGGCCATCACGATACCACGATGAAGACTGAAAGAATGTTGAATGTAGTGACTAATGACAAACATTGACAGGTCATAAGCAAATGATGCCGCAATTTATACGCGGAAAGAGGGAAACAGCACATACCTGTTCTTCCACTGAGTAGTCTGCTCAGCTTACTACCAGAGCTACTCTCGTTTTTACCGTCATCAGAAGCTACCGGCCTCCTGACTGTTTTCGCCTGCCCTATGTCAGAAGAATGAGCGTTTGCTTGTCCCGACAACTCCGACACCTGCTGCTGACTTCTCTCTCCCTTTGTTAGGTAGTTCGTTCCTTTTGTCCCTAATTTATCGCCCTTTGTCTGTAAGTTCTCTTCTTTAGAATAAATCTGGCTGTTCTGAAGTACCTCAATGGCCCTCTTTAAAGCTAACAGTTCTATTCCGGACAAGACTCCGGCATTAAAGAATTCATTTACTTCCTCTGGCTTGAGCAAATGCAGTTTCCTTAATGATGTCAGACCCTTTCTTTCCAACACGGTCAGTGTCCAGTTGCTTATCCCCTCCTTGTCGGCCCAAGACTTCACCTCAGCATCGACATGGTCAGTACTGGTCGGCAGAAGTGCAACGGCTCTCTTGAGGACCACGCACTGCGCCAACGACAACCTGAGGGGCACTTGAAAGGTAACTTCAATGTCATGGGCCGTGAGCATGCGCAGTAGGGACAGTGAGGTGAATCCCTCGTTCTTGAGGATCTCAACAGTCTTAGGCTCAAGGCCTTCATCTTGTCCCCACGCGTCAATTTTATCTGAAAGGCAAGATGACTGGAATCATTTGATTCAAACATGTCCATAGCAAGATATGTTTTTGTCTTTTTCTGTTCATGTATTTACGCATGTATTAGCGTAACAGAGACCGAAGCAAGGGAACACAGTTTCGCCACCATACACCGGCTTTAGGACAAAGATTTCTGAATTCACTGACGACCTCGGAAGGTATTTTGTGGATCATAGGTGCAGCAACTTCTTCACAACATAATCACCTCACTCTTTCTTTCTTTCTTTCTCTCTCTCTCACTCACACACACACACACACACACACACACACACACACACACACACACACACACACACACACACACCTTATTCTACAACTCTACAACGGTTTTGTACACTACACTAAAAGATCAGCTCATACAGAACAATGAAAATCAGATAGAAATATGTTTGGCACATCCTTAAACTCGCAAAGCCATGTCTTAACAAAGGCTGAGGCATTCACCCCTACATTTAAAACACGCATATGCCTAAGGCTAGGTGCACACGCAGACTTTTTCAGACTTTTTCAGATTCCTCTAAAATAATACTACTACCAGAAGACATACCTGGCCTGTGGGCCATGTCGTGTACAGAAAGACTTGAGCAAACCACCGCCTGCACCAACGGGTGTCGCGCTGTGGTGAGAGGACCCAGCACTGTGCATGCAATGCGCGAGTCACTAAAAATAGAAAGAAGTACCCCTCCTTCGGCCCTACATAGTGACACCCAGTGGCTGAGCGGTCCATGCATAACTCTGCCGTCTTTATAACAATAATAGTACGTGTCATGTGGTAGCTAGTACGAGCGACATGCAAATCACCCACAATGAGAATCACGGAACAAGGAGTTTTGACACAGCTCTGGGTTTAATGACAAGGGAACCACCTTATCCCCCAAGCTCAGTCGGCATATAGACATTTTCACAGTACCGAAACTACGCCCATCAAAGTAACCACAGACATCTGTCCCCGACAGTTGTGATGTTTCTGGGTCTGTCTGCTGCACTCGCAACTATGGACCACTCTCTGCTCCTTCATAGACTCCACAACCTCTACGGAATATCTGGACCTACACTAGCGAGGTTCAACTCCTATCTCACTGAAAGGACACAGTGTTTGTCAACGGTCTAACATCTCGCCCTGCTCCACTTTCTTTTGAGGGTTACTCAAGGCACAGAACTCGGCCCAGTTCTGTTCATTTTGTACACGAAACCACTTTCATCGTGCATCCATTCTCAACGTGGTTCTCATCAATCATATACTGACGACACTTCTCCGGTTGAGTCTCAGTCTGCTGCTAGCACTATAGAAGCTTGTATTAATGATCTCAAAGATTAGATGGTAACAAACTTAAACTCAACGAGGATAAAATGCAAGCCCTCCTATGCTCCAGAAAAAGAAATCAATCATCGCTCGTCAATCTGGCCAATTACACCAAGGTTAGTGGAACCAACATCACCTCTTTGTCGTTCGTTAGGAATCTGGGATTTATTGTCACTGCCGACATGAGTCTTGATAGACAAGTTACAGCTCTCTGTCAGTCTGCCTATTATGATAAACATGTTACAGCTGTCTGTCAGTCTGTCTATTATGATAGACATGTTACAGCTGTCTGTCAGTATACCAATTATGATAGACAAGTTCTGTCAGTCTGTCTATTATGATAGACAAGTTCCAGCTGTCTGTCAGTCTGTCTATTATGATAGACAAGTTACAGCTGTCTGTCAGTCTGCCTAATATGATAAACATGTTACAGCTGTCTGTCAGTCTGTCTATTATGATAAACATGTTACAGCTGTCTGTCAGTCTGTCTATTATGATAAACATGTTACAGCTGTCTGCTGTCTATTATGATAAACATGTTACAGCTGTCTGTCAGTCTGTCTATTATGATAAACATGTTACAGCTGTCTGTCAGTCTGTCTATTATGATAAACATGTTACAGCTGTCTGTCAGTCTGTCTGTTATGATAAACATGTTACAGCTGTCTGTCTATTATGATAAACATGTTACAGCTGTCTGTCAGTCTGTCTATTATGATAAACATGTTACAGCTGTCTGTCAGTCTGTCTATTATGATAAACATGTTACAGCTGTCTGTCAGTCTGTCTATTATGATAAACATGTTACAGCTGTCTGTCAGTCTGTCTATTATGATAAACATGTTACAGCTGTCTGTCAGTCTGTCTATTATGATAAACATGTTACAGCTGTCTGTCAGTCTGTCTATTATGATAAACATGTTACAGCTGTCTGTCAGTCTGTCTATTATGATAAACATGTTACAGCTGTCTGTCAGTCTGTCTATTATAATAAACATGTTACAGCTGTCTGCTGTCTATTATGATAAACATGTTACAGCTGTCTGTCAGTCTGTCTATTATGATAAACATGTTACAGCTGTCTGTCAGTCTGTCTATTATGATAAACATGTTACAGCTGTCTGTCAGTCTGTCTGTTATGATAAACATGTTACAGCTGTCTGTCTATTATGATAAACATGTTACAGCTGTCTGTCAGTCTGTCTATTATGATAAACATGTTACAGCTGTCTGTCAGTCTGTCTATTATGATAAACATGTTACAGCTGTCTGTCAGTCTGTGTATTATGATAAACATGTTACAGCTGCCTGTCAGTCTGTCTATTATGATAAACATGTTACAGCTGTCTGTCAGTCTGTCTATTATGATAAACATGTTACAGCTGTCTGTCAGTCTGTCTATTATGATAAACATGTTACAGCTGTCTGTCAGTCTGTCTGTTATGATAAACATGTTACAGCTGTCTGTCGGTCTGTCTGTTATGATAAACATGTTACAGCTGTCTGTCGGTCTGCCTATTATGATAAACATGTTACAGCTGTCTGTCAGTCTGTCTATTATGATAAACATGTTACAGCTGTCTGTCAGTCTGTCTATTATGATAAACATGTTACAGCTGTCTGTCAGTCTGTCTATTATGATAAACATGTTACAGCTGTCTGTCAGTCTGTCTATTATGATAAACATGTTACAGCTGTCTGTCAGTCTGTCTATTATGATAAACATGTTACAGCTGTCTGTCAGTCTGTCTGTTATAATAAACATATTACAGCTGTCCGTCTGTCTATTATGATAAACATGTTACAGCTGTCTGTCAGTTTGTCTATTATGATAAACATGTTACAGCTGTCTGTCTGTCTATTATGATAAACATGTTTCAGCTGTCTGTCAGTCTGTCTATTATGATAAACATGTTACAGCTGTCTGTCAGTCTGTCTATTATGATAAACATGTTACAGCTGTCTGTCAGTCTGTCTATTATGATAAACATGTTACAGCTGTCTGTCAGTCTGTCTATTATGAGCTCCGTAAGATCAGTGCCATCCGTCACTTTCTCTCTACACGTGCCACCAACACTCTTGTCTGTGTGTTTGTTGTTTCTCGACTTGACTACTGCAACTCCTTGCTGGCAGGCTGCCCCTCATCCCTCATTCAGAGACTCCAGAGAGTACAGAACTCCGCTGCACGTCTGGTGCTTAGAGCAAGGAAACGGGACCATGTCACTCCTCTCCTTCCTTTTCTACACTGGCTACCCATCTGTTCTTGCATTCAGTACAAACTGTCTGTGCTGTGTTTTAATTTCTTTGCAGGCTCCTGTCCTGATTATTTCTCTGAACTTCTCATCCCTTACTCTCAAGCCAGACAACTCCGCTCCTCCTCTGATGACCGTATCCTAATTGTTCCTGTCACCAGAACAACAACATATGGTCACAGGATGTTTGGCTACTGTGCTGCAAAACAATGGAACTCTCTTCCTTTCCATATCCGCCACCTTCCTACAATTGAATCTTTCAAATCTGCACTGAAAACCCACCTCTTCCTTGAGCATTACTCCTAACACAATGCTAGTCCTTTTTCACACACCCCACCTCTTTGCTGCTTTCCAAATCGTCTTCCTCTGCAGAATCACAATATTCTGTTCTTGTTACTTGGTCCCTGTTTGTCTTGTATTTGTCGTCAGTACTGTTGTTTATTCTTCCATTCGTCGTATGCTGTGCAAGTGTCCATGTCTTACGAGCATGCGCTATACAAATCTTTTTTATTTTTTGTCTTGTTTTTATGAATGCTTATACTTAATATCGTACTTGAGGTATCATGAAATGTCTTATCTGTTATGTAATAGTAACACTGACAGACAAGTTCCTGAAAAGGATTAATAAAGATGTTTTGTATTGTATCCTCCAACGGTCGCAGGTGCTCCATAATGGCCCAAAGACCAATAAGTTATGGTTTCCCAGACCAGTTTGCCTGACTATCCTCATACTACTTCAACGTGGTCACGAGCCCTTCTACACAAATATTTTAAAAAACCTAGTTCTTTGCACCTGCTAAAACTTCTGTATTGTTTGCATGTACCGACTGTGACAGTGGAAGGGAGGTAATAAAGCAGCTTAGAAAAAGCATTGGTTGACAAGTGCAATAACTCTTATACTGTAGCACTGAATGACTATCATACTGGTAGGATATGATGCAGGTTGTAAAACAGACAGTATGCGAGGTACTTCAACCACAACCAAAGATTTTATTTACAAGTGTAAAATGGACAAGAAACATGAAGCATTATTAGCGTCTTCTCTAATTAAAGAAAATATACAACTGACACAAAATTGAGAAAAATATATATATATAAACAGTATATACACATATTCTATCTCTGAGAAAACAAATTGTTCAAAAGCAACACATTTCTTAACGACAACAATTGTTTTACAGTTTGGATGTGCTATATGTGTTATACAAGCAATTAAACAATTTCAAATTAAGCTACAAATTAAAATCCCAAAAGAAAACAAAACAGGATAACAAAACATATGGCAAAAGATAATTGTTTGGGGAAATAGATATGTAAAGTCAATTCTTGGAGAAAACAGTCACCACTATAATATGGAAGTCATACATTGAACTATTGCTTTGAACACAAAGAGTAGAAGCTGAGAAATACTCTTTCATTCCCATTAATTATCTTTCCCCTTCCAGAAATTTCCTTCGTCTTCTCACGTCTTTCTGTGCGTACTGAAAGATTGTGATGAGAGGAAAAGATGTATGTAACATGATAATCATCACATAAAAATATTGAACGAATAAAATATGTTTAAAAATACTTTTTAAGTGCAAGATGTTGAGTCACGTGACTCATATCTCTGACACTTTGATCAAAGCTGTTGTCAATAGTTTGACTTCCAGGAATACTACCACAGCCATCTAGATGTACCTAGACCTTCAACTTTGACCCTTCTCAACTCTGGGCTTCTTTTTCTTTTCTCGATCCACATTGTTCGCCCGCCTTTTCAAAACCTGTCTAACTTTCTTGTCGACCTCTTTCAGTAAGTCACATTGAAATGGTTTCATGCTGCTCATCTCCATGGCAGCTTTGATCTTATCCAAGAGTTTATCAGTTTGTTTCTTCTTTTTCTCGGGTATGGAAGTTTTATTGTCAAAAACAACAAAGTTTCTAGAGATCGCGGGAAAATCCTCACCCAGCAGTTTTTCCAGTTCTTCTCTGCTGTCCATTTTCTTTAAGTAATCTCCACCTGTAAACAGAGGGATCGTGTATAGGGTCATTTCTGGCCCAAAGAGGTCTAGGAATCGCTTGTACATCACAAAATCCTCTTTTTCGTAGCCGTTAAACTTCATCACGTAGAGAAAGATGTAAAACTCAGGTCGGTAGGCATTCACTGAGTTCACCACCATCGTTTTCATTTCCTCGTCTGTTCCTTTGGTATCTGAGAAGCCTGGTGTGTCCGTTATCTGTACAAAAATATTGCAAACGATAAAAGCAGGTGGCATGAGTTCACATACATAGGCCTTTATTTGTTACACGTTTGGTTTTTGTTTATAACAAAATGTAAGCAGATTTTTAACAAGTGGTCTAGATCGATTGCAACGTATAAGTGAAAAACGTTGGAATGATATTAACCAAAGAAGAAAACGTGGGACAGCATTTTTATTTGAAAGTCTTGCCCTTGTTTGTATCGTTTAGTTTTGTTGTTGTTGACCTCTGTGAAGCTAAGAGTTGCTAATATTGACATCGGCTTTTCGTTTGCTTGCTGGAAAGGAGTTTATTTTCGAGATTTCGGACAATACTGGATTGGGAAGATGAAAATGGAACTTGAGTATTTGTGACTTTGTGTGTGTGTGGGGGGGGAGGGGGGAGTGAAACCCTACAGATTACCCGCCATGTAAACAGGTATTTAGGCGAGACTGAAACCCTCGACACCCGATTTGTTATATATATCTCGCAAGCGCTTTGCCGCTGCTTGCAGGTATCTTGGTGACGCTATGTTGTTGCCATAGCAAAATGGTTATTCAAAAAATCCTTAGCAATGATTTCTAAGTAGGCCTATTTATTGTAAGAGCAATTTTGACATACTTTGTGAAGTTTGTATATGTACACAGATAAATACTTATACATACATACGTGCTGGCGTGCTTTTGTGCATGTGGCTTGACCAACATGTGTGCATTGAAACGTTACTTACACCATCTCAGATGTTTGTAAATTTCCCTGCTGAGTGGATGTCATTTTACGATTTACGAAAAATGGGAGCAGCCTAGAGCACATCAGTGATCTTGAATTACATGGTGCACACGTGATCGTCTCTATGGGGAAGTCAACCGTGCAAATTCTCATCACATCGGGAACTAGAGTATATGGGCGCGAGCAATAGTGGTCGTGTACAGGGCGTACCTGAGCAAATTCAGACGTTTGATTGGTTATTTTCAAACTGGCGCCTTTTATAGGAGAACAATAGGGTGTAGAATCTTATACATGAAATGCACACCTCCCCGTGTGCGTGTCCCCAGCTAGCGAGAGAGGGAGGGTAGGTGGAGAGGAGGACAAAAGACATAAGGGAAGAAGGGGAAGAAGAGTTTAAACTGTAATACAGGGTATACAGTGTTACCTGCAACTAGAAAAAAACAACAACCGAACACACGAAACGAGGCTCACGAGTTTACCTCTAATTTGTTTTACGATCACTGGGACGTGTTACCTCAAATGTTACTTTTCTCCCTCCTTTTCGTGCCTTGTGCACCACCAGGGATCTCTTCACCTCCTTTGTCACACCTGACCTGGTCTGGAACTTTTCTGCCCCTAGAAGGGTGTTACCTGTGGTGCTCTTGCCGCTGCCACGTTTTCCCACAAGGATGATTCTATAGTGTTCGTCTGTAACTTTGAAAGTACGGCATTCAACAAGTGGTTTTTTTCAGTTTTGATTTTATATTTTACAGAGTGAAATTCTTTCGTGATGTATTCATTAGATTAACTTCAGTGGCTTACAGACAAGTCAACATTTTGTTAGCTGTTAACTTTTCTCCTAAGCAAAAAAGTAGTATCCACAAATCCACCAGGTGTATTGAACATTAAAATATTTTCCTCTTAGCTCAATGTTCCCTGGAACACACGACAGCCAACCTTTGACTGCCATGGGGCCAAGTGCTTTGTCGCTGCTCGCTTGTACCTTCTTGACGCCCCTTTATTTACACAGCAACATGATTGTTGGAATATTGTAAGCAGGTCTATTTATAGCAAGAGCAATACTGACATGCTTTGAAACGTATGTGTCAGGATATGTGTATATACACACAAATATACAAAATGTGCGCACGTGCTTGCATGGGTGTATTTTGACGATACACCAGCTCACACGGCTTTCTGTTGAGCTGTTTTCAATTTATCATTTACGGGAAATGAGAACATCCTAGAATACATGAGTGACCCTCAACCCCCAGGCGCTCACGTGCTCGTCACGCTCAATGATGTTCTGACTGCGCGGGTAACAAAAGTCTTATTAGGGGGGATGGGGGCGCCGAGGGGAGCACTTTTTGACCAGTCACTTTTACTGAAAACCAACTTAACCTGTTAAACCAGTAGGACAACGCTTTTAACCTGTTAAAGCATTATTATATTTATCATGAACATCTGTGTGATTTGATTGGCTCTTTTGAAACTAGGCTCCTATGTGAGATGACTAGCTTTTCTATACGTCCCTTGATCAAGGAGCTGTTGAAAGCGCTGCTGTGTAAATTTTGAATCATAATATGCACACACACAGTGCGCGTGCACCCTATTAGAGAGAGGGCTAGGTTAGGAGGTTTTTGAGTGGCTTTAATTGTAAGCATTATCTGGCAAGGATTCAATTTTTATTGACCTCTAAAAGTAAGAAATATTATGATATTCTTAATATTACATCCTTACATAATTAAGGATTCGACTTTAAAAAGTACCGGCACATAGCAACTCACAACAAAAAATTCAGGTGGCTCCTAATTCTCTGGCATATAGCTTGACGATAATTTTTCACAAACTGGACAGACAACGGGAAAACCAGCATCGCCACAGTTATGAGCAACTTAATGACAATAGTCAAATTTGACAGATGACACAATAAATCGTACGAAAAATATTTGAAAATGTATAGACGATTTCGGTTAGAGGCTAGAACTAAAGTTTATAGCCTCACGCTTTTCTTACTGTCTCGACACTCTTATCAGACTCATCGATGGTTTGGGAGAGTTTTACATCATTTCTTCAGCAAGTCGCCACTAAATCAAAGCACCAGAATTAAAGGGAGCCACCGAATTGCCAAGAAGCAGGACCAGGCGCCGGTTGGCGGGAAATTTCGCGCCTTTTTTGTTTTTGTAAAAATTCAGCGCTACCTTGCTTACACTAGACTATCATCCTCGTACCCGAGATCCTATCCCATCAATTGTCTTCATCCCAATCATATCGCGTGTATACACATCCGGTCAAACAGAGATATGAACAGTTTTCTGGCTATATGGTAAGTTTTCGTTTTTCGCCATGATGTACGAAATCAAAGTTTAAAAAAAAAAGAAAATTATCGAGGAAACCTAAGTTTTATAAGCTACTAACAGGGAAACAACTTCGGAGACTGAAAATCAGTTTGAATACACTAACAGAATATTGTAAAAGACTTACCAGGTTGGTTGTCCATAATTTGCTTTGAAAACACAGAGCAACGCCAACGGTTGTATGATCACTGCAACGTTATCGTCTGCCCGCCGAGGATTCCAGGTATACGCGCATGCGCAAAGGAGGAAACCGTTGCGTCATAGGCCAGTCGATGTTATTTTTGCAGAGGGGAGAGCGGGTACGATCGTTATTTGAAAGGGGAGCGTTTATTGAGATGTCTTTAATGGACCGCGTGATAGGAACATTTTATTATTATTATTATTATTTTTTTTTTTTGCATCGGTTTATGTCGGGTATGAGCTGTGTGCAGTTAATGAACTGCCTTTAATTAACTGCGTGATAGGGATTTTTAATTTTTTTGTACCGGTTCATATTAGTGTCGGGTGTGGAGCAGACGACGAAGTTACTAACGTGCATCTGACTTGGAAACTTATTGTGCTTATGGCTTCACGAGGTTGACACCTTTACTAGTCAGAGGGAGTTGTGATTTGAATCAAAACTAACTGAAACATATAACAAACAGAAAAGAAACTTTCTTTACTCACTACAAAATTTATAGGTCATGGGTCCTCTGTAAAATTTAGTCATTTTGACTTGAAAATGCCGTTTCGTTAAATGACATTAACGGGCTTTCATAACATTTTCCCTGCCTAAAAAATATTCTAATCAATGATGCACGTTTTTTTCGTTAAAAGAATTTCATGTCTTGAATTCTAAAGATATTAATTATTTACTATTTTTGACTATTTTTCTATTTTCTCCTTTGAATTCACCAAAATGAAACAGACATGAATGAAGTCTGTGAAGTAGATGATTCGACACGGAAAGTGGTGCACTATTGAACAATGAAATAAAGATTATTCCTTATGTGATACTGAAGCAGCTCATTATAATTATAAGTTTATACTATAATTTAGATATGATTCAGCGCTTTTCGTACAGGTCCGCCGGACTATGAACTTTACACCACACATACTAGTCACCATAGGTGGTGGTGGTGGTGGTGGTGGTGAGGGAGAATCTTTGAACGAGGTATAAATGTCCATTTTTTTCCTCTGTGGCCGTAGCAAGCTATGGGTCGGAAGGTTTTCCTGAAATGGTCTAAGGTCTAATAGGAAAGTCACTATGATTCTGTTTGATTATCTAGAGGTCCCCGTTTTGGACACAGCCCATAATTTTGGCAGAAGAACTATTGGTGACTCCTAGAATATCTCTGAATTATTGTCTGTAATGGCTTATGGCTATTTTGTAGCTCAGTGATCACTCAAGGCGTCCTTGCTGCAGATAATCGCTGATTCGAAGCCTGCTCGGGCCTGAGGTGTTAATTTTCCTTGCCCACCCAGCAGCTGTCCATCAAAGATGGCTAACAGAGTTTCGAGGTAAGGTGAAGTTGGCAGTCGGAACTGGTTAGACACTTCCACATGCCGTGTTCTAAACACGGTAAACCACTTACGCACACTGTCCTACACCATTAGGTGATGGGATTTAAGCCTCTAGCTGCCTCCGAGAATGGACACTGAATACCTGATCCCTGTTGTCTGTCCCTGATGCCTGTTGCCCCCAGCTGTCCAGAAGAAGAAGCAAAAGGTGGAAGAGAACCTTAGGTAGACCTTCTTACTTGTCTGTATGTACAAGTTCAAGATTTTATTATATCGAGATGCACAACAAAGGAAAATGCAAGAATGTATTTACTTTTGTTTGAAAATAATGATTGGCGCAATGTACTTCGCATTCTGTGAAACCGTTCATTTTCTGGAATGTTGTTAGCCTGCACGTGGATTCAGATTTTAGGCATGGAAAAGAAAAAAAATTGTCGATGTTGATTTTGTCTTAAATTTCCTTCTTACGCAGTAAATAGAACACACACACACACACACACACACACACACACACACACACACACACACACACACACAGAAGCTGAAATAATTTTGCAGCTTACAAAGATTTCTTATCGCTCATTTGAGCTAGACACTTTTAACTTTCTTCTTTATAGACTTTTCTCAAATCGATCAAGATGATACACAATGCCATTTGGAGGAAATTTACATGAGGACTAATGTGCGCTGCTCCACAGCTACAACAAAGGGGAAAGACACAAGAGACTCTTCAAGGGAAGTAACAAAATGTGATGATTATTCATCAAAAAGGTCGTCACATAACATTTTAGAACATGTAATGCAGCTCAGGTGAATGAAATAGTGCCTTTGAACTTCTACTGACTGTTGTGTGTCAATAGCCTCTCTTTCGCAGCACGGTTAGCACCAGGACCCATAGTTATGAAGGGAGGGTCAGTCGCTGTCCTGGGGGAACATGGGGAACCACAAAATATATTTCAGTGATAAACTGTGATAAGAAATCACGATATTCACTAAACGATAATTGTGATTTCTTCACATAGCAGAAATTTTAGTTAAAACTTCCTGACTTTACCACAAAATTTGTACAGTGTAGAGTTGTTATGAAAACAATAAACAGAAAATAAACTACGAATTAAAGCTAAACATACAGAAGATAATTTGCAAGCTAAAAATAGCGCTAGACACAATCATCTTGTTAGTAAAGCATATATATTTATAAATTGGAAGAATAATACCCTCTGATATTTTTGAACATTGTTAAAACAAGTTCCAGTTGACAAGCTATAGAAAGTAATAATGTGTTTTATTGTATAAACCATACCTTGAATTACTGTCATGAACACAATGAGTAAAAGCTGAAAAGTTCTTTTTTTTCCCCTCCTCGCCTTCTCTCCTTTCTCACTCCGAGCTTTTCTTCGTCTTCTCTTGTCTTTCTGTGCGTGGTGCAAGAATGTGTCAGGAGTAAAAGATGCTCTAAATGAAATGTGTAAACTGCTAATTCCTGAATGACTTGTTAAATGTAGCAAATAAAATGTGTGTAAAAATACTTGAGTCCCATGACACCTCGAGCTACGAGGTAAGTATTTTTGTTACCGCAAGTATTACGACAGCCATGCAGATGACCCTGCACCCTCAACTTTCACCTCTTTCCCAGCCTCGGTTTTCATCTTCTTAGGATTCCTTTTCTCCTTCTCCCCTTTGTCCACCTCAGATACTTTCTTCTTTATAGCCTTTCTTAAGTACTCGTCGGTCCTTTCTAGTAGGTCAAAGGTAAATGGTTTCCTGCTATTCACAGCCTGAAGATCTTTGATCTTATCCAGCAGGCGGAGTGTTTGGGTTTTTTTCTCTGCCGGGGAGGCGGTGTTGTCGAACACGATGTAGTTACTGGACACCTCAAAAAAATCCTGACCCATCAGTTTTTCCAGCTCGTCTCTGTGGTACTTTCTCTTTAAGTAGTCTCCCCCTGTAAAGAGAGTGATGGTGTATCTGGCAATTTCTGGCCCAAAGGTCTCAAGGAATCGTTTGTACATGAGAAAATCATGTCGTGTGTAGCCGTTAAACTTCATCACGTAGAGAAAGATGTAAAACTCAGGTCGGTAGGCCATCACTGAGTTCACCACCGTCGTGATCATTTCTTGGGTCGTTCCTTTGGTCTCCGGGAAACCCGGTGTGTCCGTTACCTGTATAGGCCGAAAATAGAATGCATGAGGTAAGCGCATGCCTATGTTTGGTGTATGTATGTGTTATGTGTTTATAAAAACACGGCTCAACGCCAGAATCTTTACAAAGTGAAATGGTGCTGAACTATAAAGTGGAACTGTGTTGCTTATTCTGTGAGTATAAATGACCTCGGATGAACTCCGATGCTAAGTCACTGGTGTTCTTGGACTTTTCTGGTTCCTCTTCTCAGAAGGAAATCTCGGAGACACTGCTCTTTCTTTATCTTGCCTGGAACTATTTGTTTTCCCCCAAAATGTGTCTACTTGCTTTGTCTGTGACACTTCTCCTCCATAACTTCTGTTACTGTTTGAAAGAATGAGAAATGCTTTGAGCGGTTGGTCGGTTGGACAGGTGTAAGGCATTTGAATGTACATGTACTAATTTATGTGTGCATACGAATGCATACGCCTGTATGTGTGTAGTACTTGTATAGACACTTTGTAAACGACATGAGATTCTCCATCAGGAGGAGCTATGCACGTACTAAATATTCATCACAATTCATCAACAATAATAAAATTTACATATATATATATAGTGCCAAATCCCACCAATAATTATCATCATTTGTAAACCGCCATGAGCTTGCCCATATTGCTGGGATATGGCACTATATATATGCAAATTTTATTATTACCATTTTTAACGAAACATAATGCTGAAAAAATTATGAAGGAAATTAAATTCAAAGTTGAAAGCATAAATAACTTGTTTGTCCGTCAAATGTGCCCCTTGATGACTTATAAATTGTTTAGTCCATCGCTTCCGACATCTGCTGACTGTTTACAAGGCTGGCTACTTTGCCATAATATAGTTGCTGACTCGGACTAAAACACCAATTTCTCCCTACTCCCTCCCTGTCAGACATTTATTGAGCTGAGAGGGTTGGTTATGTTCACATCGGGTTGTGTTTGTCTCCTGATGAAAGAGCTTACATTCGTGAGTTCGCATAATAGTGGAAAGTGGGAAGAGTGCAAAGGAACCTGAACACCTGAGAAACAAACTACAGATGACCAACCCGCTATACAGGTGCTTAGGCGAGATTGGAACACACGACAGCCAACCTTTGACTGCCATGGGGCCAAGTGCTTTGCCGCTGCTCGCTTGTACCTTCTTGACGCCCCTTTATTTACACAACAACATGATTGTTGGAATATTGTAAGCAGGTCTATTTATAGCAAGAGCAATACTGACAAGCTTTGAAGAGTATGTGTGAGGATGTATGTATATACACACAAATATACAAAATGTGTGCACGTGCTTGCATGGGTGTATTTTGACGATACACCAGCTCACACGACTTTCTGTTGAGCTGTTTTCAATTTATCATTTACGGGAAATGAGAACATCCTAGAATACATGAGTAACCCTCAACCCCCAGGCGCTCACGTGCTCGTCACGCTCAATAATGTTCTGACTGCGCGGGTAACAAAAGTCTTATTAGGGGGATGGGGGCGCCGAGGGGAGCACTTTTTGACCAGTCACTTTTACTAAAAACTAACTTAACCTGTTAAACCAGTAGGACAACGCTTTCAACCTGTTAAAGCATTATTATATTTATCATGATCATCTGTGTGATTTGATTGGCTCTTTTGAAACTAGGCTCCTATGTGAGATGACTAGCTTTTCTTGATCAAGAAGCTGTTGAAAGCGCTGTTGTATAAATTTTGAATCATAATATGCACACACACAGTGCGTGTGCACCCGATTAGAGAGAGGGGTAGGTTAGGAGACGAGGACACGGACTTGCGCGAAGAAGGGGACGCAAACTCTTCAGTGAACTTGAATGGGTGTACACTCTACAGAGTTATCTAGTACCAGTAAAAAAGTCGAGGCCCGTGAATTTACCTAAGGTTTATTTTATAGTCAGTAGCACGTGTTACCTCAATTGTTCGTCTCTGCCCTTCCTTTCGTTCCTTTCGCACCGCCACGGATCGCTGCAACTGCCTCGTCACAGCCCCCACAACTGATTCAGTCTGGAAGTTATCTTCCCCGAGAAGGCTATTACCTGTGGAGCTTTTTCCACTTCCACATCTTCCCAGGAGGATGATATGATAATGTTCGTCTGCAAATTACACATGTATGATCGCGTTAACAAGATGGTGTTGAGTTTATTTGTTGAACTTTGTTGAAACTGTAAATCCACCGCACATAACAACTGACTAGAAAACATTCAAGCAGCTCCTATATCATATAGCCTGACAACGGAAGAACAGTTTCTACGAATTCTATCAATGTTCAAACTGCTGAAGCAGATGAAGAAAAATAATAGATTTCAGCTAATTTTGTGTAAAGCTAGAAGTAAAATTTCAGTCCTGAGCTTTTCTTGTTGCATCGCCTCAATGACTACAAATGTGTCTATTAATAGAATCGTGTTCCTGTTCTAAATACAACACCTCGCTCTGTGCACTCATTTCACAGTGGGTTGTCCCTCGCTGTCATCGAGATTTTCGACAACAGTTTCATCACGTTTCATCAGCAAGTCGCCACTAAATCAAAGCAGTGGAATTCAGTTAAAGGAGGGGGGGGGCACACATTTTCCAAGGACCAGTACCAGGCGCTGAGAGGCGGAAATTTGTACTTGACACCCTCCTCTAAGAGTTCTAGAACCTCAACATCAATGCTGCCTCGTTTCATCTGCACTTCCAGCCTCATACCCGAGATCCTAGCCCATCGATTGTCTGTACCCTGGTCATATGGAATGAGTACATATCTAATTAAAGACAATATCCCTTTCTTTCTAAAATCTTTCGTTTTGCACCGCCAGAGACGAGATCAACAAGGTGAAGAAAGTTACTCGTAAGTTTGATACGATATCGCATAACCAGCTTCGGAGACTATAAATCCGTTTGAATGCATAAACAGAATATTGTAGAAGACTTACTTGATGTGGCCATGGTTTGCTGTGAGTACACACAGAGTAACACTAGTGGTTGTACAATCACTACAGTTCTTCCTGGTATTCGCGCATGCGCAAAGGAGACAACCGCGAAACAGAAAGTAGGATCTGTTAGCCCTTCATCTGACTTGAAAACATCGTGGTCGTGCCTAGCTTCACGAGGATGACACCTGTATAGTCAGGGATCAGCCGCCAGAAACTATTCTAACGGATAAGTGGTTTGTCCAAGATGATTGAGAACACGTTCTATTTTTTTGCTGAAATATTTAAAGAGAAACTGTCTTTTCATACTACAAAAAAGTAAAAGTTATGGGTCCTCTGCATAATTTAGTCATTTTGATAAAAAAAGCCACCTTATTTTTTTTACCAAATATTCTACTTGCACGACGTGAGTTCTTTCGTCAAAATACTGTGAGATATTAAATTATAAGAAGATTAAGAATTTATCTATTTTTACTCCTTCGAATTCACCTGATAAAAAAGAAATGAAATAGTGAAGAGTGTAGGTCAAACAATCTACAAGTCCCAGTTCCCTTGAATCGCTCCCTTAACAAACGATTCGTCTCAAAACGTGGTGGGATAAAAAACAATATAATAGAGATTACTCCTTATGTGTTATAGAAACAACTCACAATGAGTTATACTTTTATCTAGATATGACATAGTCGATATGTCTAGTGCTTTCTGCACAGATCCGCCGGACTAGACACACTTGACACAAAAATGTCTGAGGTGGTGGTATTCAGATTATGTGTCCTTATTATGAGACGAGTTTAAAAGGATGATGATGATGATGATGATGATGATGATGATGATGATGATGATGATGATGATGAAAAACTAACCTTAAATAAAGAAGTTTACAAACTCGCGACCAGGCCAGTGATCACGTGTACTGTCATGGTAGCCAAGGTCCTTAACTCCACATGTTCTTCATTCATTGCCTGAAAACACTCGCTTACACAAAAAAGTAAAACACGAGGATTAACATCTGTAAATGCCGAAATGTTGTGTGTGTGTGTGTGTGTGTGTGTGTGTGTGTGTGTGTTGATCCTCTATGTCTTCCTTGCCGCAACTAATTTTAATTAAAAAAAACCAACCATTACGACAACGAGGTCTCAGAAACATGGGCACGTGATTTGTGTTTTTAATGGTGTGAAGGGGGATAATGGAATGGAGAAATCGGTGCCAGTGGTGGCAGCAGCAGCAGCAGCCCGCGTGTGGAGCCAGCTGATCGATAGGCGAGGGCCTCGCCGCTGACTTCATGGCGGGCGGTCTACACCAGGGCCACTGACAACGACCCTCGTCGCCGAATTTCTTCTGTGGCGTTACCGGCAGCTGGTAGGTCTCTGTTCCTTGCTTATTCCTCTTCTCTAATATTCTATGAAGTCATGTTCAGCATCCAATGCAGCTTGACAGTTTGTTGTTTAGACTTATATTTTCCCAAACATCGTATCCGGATTACCCCCTCTCTTAAAGCTTCGTACCCCGTTCCCCTCCCCCCCCCTAAACACTGTCGGACAAGCCAGAGGTCAGACAACTAGTTCCTGTGGGTGGTCTTCTCCTACACTGGTCTTAAGCTTTGATGACGTGTACACTGTACACTGTACACTGACCAGTGTCTGGGACCCTGCCATATGCATGACCTACAAATCACGACTGACTTTATCGTTTGCTCATATGATTATGCCACTACCACTTGCCCGGATGTTTCTCTCCCCTTCTTTCACGATTTGAACTAAAATAGCTTCAGCTGTGCTGTATAAATATTTTTCTCCTTGAGCAGATGCTGCAATCAAACCAGCAGTCGACACATTAACACTGATGGGGTTTCGAATTCAGCAGTCGACATTATTTCGTATCGTGTTTACACTCTGCTGTTCGTTGTCAACAGTATGGCCGTTGCGTTTCCTTATTATTTTTTGTTTTATTCGACATTACTTATCTGAACATCAAAGGGGTGCTCAGAGTGCACTGCTGTTGTTTTTGTGTGAAAACTCTTAGCTCTTAGCAACTTCAGTTCGCCTCCCCCCACCCCACACGACTGTTCAGAACCTTGTTTGTGCCGATGAGTCTTCATGACAGGGTAGACAGCCCTGGTTATCAGACAGTCCTGGTGGTACACAAAACATTTGCCTGGAGAGTTTTCAGTTGATCGTTTTCTTGATGATAGCATTGTATACACGATAAGTAGAGATTTAAATCGGACACAGATAAGAAGTTAAAGAGTTAATTAACGAACAGTTGTTAATAACAGTTATAAACATGATGATAGTTAACACAGGGGAAAATGTTGATAAATAGCAGATCACTTAATAAGCAGATAATTTGTCCTCAAGGAAGCAGCTTAATGACATAACTGTCCAGCTTACAAAAATTTACAAGAAGGAAATGGACTGTTAATCTGATTGTTAAACAATTTCTTTGTTCACTAAAACTGTGTGCATTTGTTTTCTTCCTCATATGGCATCTTGTTGACGACCTTTTAATACAGACAAGGGATACTTTGTGATACGATTTACTACTAATGTCATTGTTAAACATGAGATATTTGATGAAATCCAATGCAATTACGATTTAGTGATTTTGTAATTATTGAACATCAGGTATTATAGGAAGTCCAATGTGATACGATTTACTACTAATGTAATCGTTAAACATCAGGTATTTGAGGAAGTCCCATGCAATGCGATTTACTAATAAAGTAATTATTAAACATCAGGTATAAGAGGTCCAAGCGAATTATCTTTCGATCACAGAAAGCTGCCCACTTCATTTCGAAGGGTTAAGCCGCAGCCACCCTTCCAAATACCACGTGCCCTTCGCCTCCCCCCCCCCACAAAATAATCATAATCTGGACAACAGTGTGGTATTTTTTTTCGGTAGAAAAATTGCCCAGAAATAAATTTCTTTTCTGTTACTGAAAATTGGTTAAGTTTACAATCTCTGTGACTAGACTGTTGGACATACCACCATTTATTTCTTCGGCGTTATCGCAGAAGAGTTTTCCTTCTTAAAATGTCTTTTCAAGGGACAGTTGTGCAAGCTAGAGGGAGGATTCTAGCATAAACATGAATTAAAACCCGAGAGAAGGAAAAAAAAAGAAGAAAAATGTAAGAGACCCGCCTATCGTCCCATTAGAGCATTGCCTGGTCGATGGCAAGACTGGGTGCGCTTACAGCACCACACGCTTTGGCATCTTGTAGTTTGCTGCACACTTTCTTCACAGGATTCAGGATTCTTCAGAAGACTTTTCTCCCTCGAGACAAGGTCCTTTTGACACGCGCTGCCGACCAGATGACCAGTCATTGGATGACGAACGTTCTTTTAGCACTGTCCTTGCTCGGGTAAGTATTTTATTTACATTTTTTCTCTCCCCCTCTCCTCCTAGCTTTCTATATCTAGAAGAAGAAGAAAAAAAGATGATGATGATGATGATGATGATGATGATGATGATGATGATGATGATGATGATGATGATGATGATGATGATGATGATGATGATGATGATGATGCCACCTCTCGCTCCGTCAACACACATTCACATCTATTCTCTCTTCTTCTTTTCTTCTTGGTGTCTGTGCTTTTACAGAGTTGCAGAGGTAGAAAGAAGAGAGGTAATTGTTGCTACCAGTAAAACGAATTGACTGCTAACAGTTGATTTCTGACAGCTTATCTCTGATCGAACTCTGCGAATGAACCCCCTAAAATGGAGAACAGCAGGATATTAAACAGCTTCCTGTCCTGGACCACTTCCGCTGCCCACAGCAGTTGGTCAGACACGGACACCCGCGCCCACACGGACACCCGCGCCCACACGCGCAACAGCGCGCAATAATCTTTTGCACCACACCTCCCCTCACCCCCCATACACTTCACTGTGCTTGTCCATTATAGGCGGGAATGAGTTCTGTTATTGACTGAGAGCTTGCATCCAGCGGCTGCTGTCTTGCTTATTGACCGAGGCCGCTCTGTTTTGGGGAGTGGTCCATTTGGTCAAGTCAGTGTCGCCTCTTACTCGTCAGACACAATTTTCGTATCCGCGCTCTTGGTAACAAGTGACTGAAAACTCGAGTCCTCACTGGTTTATTCTACAGTACATAATCTACGGCGTGTTGTTTCAGTCATCCCCCCAACCCTTATATTGATCTCAAAACCCTCTCATTACAAGCTCATTAACTGGCATTAATTAGTCTGTCCTGTAATCTGAAGTCATACGTGGAGGAGATGAACCCGTTGTCCTGACACCATCAACATTCGTGCTGCGCGGATTTTATGGAAGCGACTGTTGAGTACTTGGGATGAGTCCTTAATTTTGCGAATTGGACAAAAGGTCGAGAACATCAATTAAAGAGTTAAACTGGAATATTTTTGGTCTTCACACGGAATGTCACCTGCTGAAAGCTGTTGGTGGGTGTAGCAGACTCGGTAGACTCGTGCCAGGAGTAGGTCTTCATGGGGTGGACGAGAACTCGTAGTACAGGAGACACTACCCGAAAATGCAAATTGTTAGTCTGCTGTTAATGCAACTTTGATATTTTAGAACTGCTGAGAAGATGCGTGCACCCTGAGTTTACATTCACAGTCTATGTAACCGTGTGCATAACATTAGTCAATACGCTAAAATACATTTGTACTTTGTCATTAGCAAATTAGCAGGTAAGACAATTTCAGTAATGACTCCATGGGCCAAATATTTCACGATATTTCCCGTTTAGTGTAACCTTACGATTGTTTCTGAAATCAATTGCACTTAATTCTGAGGAAGGTAGTACTTATTCCTGAGGTAGATTGTGGTTCATTCTGATGCCGATATTATGAGCGACCTCATAACTGAAGCAGATAGCACTCATTACTGAAACAGATGGTACTTATTTCTGAGGTCTGTTGTACTCAACAGTGAGGCACGAGTCCCGTTAGCTTTTGAGACGACCGACAGCGTGCAACAAGATACTTGGGAAACTGAGAGAGATACTTGACACTTGACTCAGCACCTGCCTGGACCAGTGGGGAAGATGTCAACCTTTATTTGTTCCCTCACTGATCGCTCTCATGTAAACCTCATGTTAAAGCTACCAAGTAAATCCCCAATCAGCCTTCCCTTGTGTATCTGTTTCTGAGAGGGCAAAGTATTAAAGCGTCGAGTCTTGGAAGTGCCCCGAAGTTCTATTGTACTGGCAAGAACTTTGGACTTAGCATGTTCACTGAGATCCCAAGGTCCAGAATGTTGGCCCCAAAACCATTGACTTCCCGTAATCTTTACACACAACTTTGCAAACCTTGTCAAAGGTTAGACATTTATCCCGTTAAGAAGGATCTTAAGGAAAAAAAAGCCTGCTAAGTTAAAACAAAATTTTGCTAATTTTCAGTCTTTCTGAAAATAGTGCTGTCTGCGTGCGTCTGTATTTTCTTTTTCTTTCTTGCTTTTATTTTGCTTGTTCTTCGGGTCGATTGCAGAATGTTGCATAATTCTTTTTTGACATAAACGTGTCAATGAACCTCAGAAGACATCCAGATGCATTTGCAGCCCTGCTGTTGAGTGTTAATGTGGTGTAGGTGTACACTGAAACTGCACCGTCCTGGCAAGACAAATCTGTCTGCAGACATTTCGATTGTTTTGTTAGCCCGCATCTTCTGACCTTAGCCAATACTTTTGACTGTCGCCGATGTTGCCCAAGTGAAACTGAGTGTCTGGCGGCCAAGTGTAATCCATGTCTGCGTCTTGTTGCAGCTGGCGGGTGGGCACAGTGCACCCTGCTAACCTCACCTCCCTCCTCAACGGCCTTATGTGGGGCTATGACCGACGCCTTCGCCCCGGCTTCGGTGGTGAGTGAGTGAGTGAGTGAGTGAGTGAGTGAGTGAGTGAGTGAGTGAGTGAGTGAGCGAGCGAGTGAGTGAGTGCGTTGGAAAGTCTGCGTATTAATGTTTGTATGTGCCTGAATGTGCTTGTGTTCCTGTGTGTGTGTGTGTGTGCCTATATCGGTGAGATATATTGCGATAATATGTGTTTAATTCGTTACTTGTTTGTAGGCTCATTAATTATGTCTATAGACTGCAAGGTTTAAGCTTTTTACCAAGAATTTATTAACTTTTTAAATTATGTTTTTGTCTTTGTGGCAGGTCCACCATTAGTGGTAAAAGCTGACATCGAAATACGCTCCATGGGGCCTATATCCGAAAGGGACATGGTTAATACAATTCTGTCTCTCCACCTGTCGACACCTGTCTTCTCCACTTGGTTGTACTTGTCTCGCTACTTGACTTCCTGTGTCTCCACTCACCTCTTTCTTCCTCTCTCTCTTTCTCTCTCACTTCGAACCTATTTGTATATTTGTTTTATCTTTTTGCCAGCTTTGTAAAACTCCTACAAGGAGCTATAGTATGCATGCAGTGATTGTAATACGACGCACATACACTTACCTTGCATACGCACGACACATATTACACACATACACCACGCTCGACGAGCCCCCGTAGATGGGGATGAAGGTGAAGAGATTTCTAGTTGATTTATGGAAGATGAAGAACTCGCTGCTCTCTCTTTTCTATCTGGCCATGGTACCGTCTTCTTTGTTCTTCTTTTTACGTCATTCTTTTCCCGAAATGACGACGAACAAATGACGCACACATGACGTCAAACACAAGACACCATTCACACACACACACACACACACACACACACACACACACACACACACACACACACACACACACACGAAACAATACAAGACCTCCCCCTAACTCAGTACAGTGGTCATCACTACACCTGTTTTGTCGTATTCCACTCCTACAGATCTACTCCATGGACTGCTACTTCCGGCAAGTGTGGCAGGACGTGCGTCTTTCCTTCAACAGGACAGTGGAGCAGGTGTCTAATGTCTCCCTCAATGTCAAGATGCTGGAGCGCATCTGGCATCCAGACACCATCTTCATCAACGGCGGCCACTCCTATGTACACACCATCACCTCCCCTAACAAGTTCTTTCGCCTGAGCTACGACGGCAGCATCCTCTACTCACAGAGGTGACGCCATTGTGCCTGTGTCAAAGTGTCATGTCAAGTGTGTTCGCAGTAACACATCATGCCATCTTGCATCAAAATTTGTTGTTATATGTGTTTAAAATGTACATGTGTTGTGTCTGTGATATTATGTTTGCACTCAATGTTGATGATAGGTTGTTGCCTTAATGTTACTGTTCATAATGAAGTTGTATTGAAATATTTTCCTTTTTTTCAAACATCTCCATCTTTCCTTGTTTGTCAACTAAATAAGCGTTAGAGACAAGTGGTTACAGATATCTCACAAGTATAAGGAAGGGGGCGCTTTCAAAATCTTGCTTCTTTTAAGCCGGTCATCATCCACTAGTTCTAACCCTCAAGTTAGAATGATTCAGTAGTTGTCAATGTCGTCAATTCTCTCTGTATCTGCTCTGTCAGAATTGTCAGTCCTCTCCTTCCGCTTATTTGCTGGTTGAGTGATGCTGATACGTGTCGTATCTGCTAGCCTCGATGTCATTTCTAGCGTAAAGACGTAAAGACGTAAGTACCACGTTTCCGACTGATTAAAACTAAGTTTGTAGGATTTTCTCTATACCCTGTCTTTGAACAGATTAACAATAAAGGCCAGCTGTCCGATGCACTTAGAGAAATTTCCAATGGACACACAGAAGTGTCCTCTCTACATTGCAAGCTGTAAGTTTTCGCATGTGAAAGTCTGATGATTCTGATATTCTGTGATGTGTCGGTTAAAATAAACGAAGCAGATACAGTTCATGTAGACATCTCAAGTTTACCTGAAGTGTATTTTTTTTAATCTTTGAGTTGCTGATGGGAACAAAATCTACACTTGCTCATCAGCAGGGGGGGGGGGGGCGGGCTACTGGGTTTGTGTTTAAGAAACCATGTCCAATCAGCAGGAACATGTGTTTTGAACTATGAAGCCTTGTGTCCAGGTGAACATGTTTTGATCTTTAAATAAAACCTGGTTTCTAGGCGAAGAACAGAGTCTGTATACACGTGGTCCACCTCACGTGACTGAGAATGTGTGTTGTAATAGTAATAATTCCTGCTCACGTAGGTTTGTGCATTTGCTTGTGTGTGTGTGTGTGTGTGTGTGTGTGTGTGTGTGTGTGTGTGTGTGTGTGTGCTGCAGTCGGGTATGCCAACAACGACGTGATCTATGAATGGCGGTTCGGCAACCGTAAGGCTGTGGTGGCATCACGTGACATGACCCTGTCCCAGTTTGACCTCACAGGTACACCGGCCGCCAACGCAACAGCCGTCTTCAAGGGAAGTAAGTGATCTCTTCGAGTACTGGCTGCAGTCCCCTTACATGCAGTCTAGTGCAGCAAAGTTCGGGGAACGATAGGAGGGATGGTCCATTTGTCCAAACATACCAAAAAACTTTCCGCTTCTCATTCTTTGTATGTTCTTGTGAATGTTTATGATGTTGCCTAAACGGGAGAAAGAAGCTGGAGATATTAAAGGGCTCAGCAAGCTGACCCATGTATTTTTGTGAATGAAACCTAATTAGACGCTCATCACTAAAGTCACCTTCCTTCGCTCATTTATTTCTACTCTCTATTTCTCTTCTGGTGAGACCTCTTCAGTTGTATGGGCTAATTGTTCATAGTATAATATTCACCATTTAATTATTTACTTATTTGGAAGATTTGTTTAAAATGATAAACAGCTCGTGGTTATAACTAAAGTGTTTATGAGAAGAGTGCATTGCTAGGGAAGGTGATGGGTGAATCGTGATTGACCTCATGTCTAATAGCTTGCTAAAACTCGTCAAAGTGTTCTTGACCTCTGCCTACTCCTTGTGCAGCCTGCCACTCGGTGCTGACCGTCTTCTTCGACTTCCGGCGCCACACGGGCTACTTCCTCATCCAGATGTACGTGCCGTGCTGCCTGCTGGTGGTGTTGTCCTGGGTGTCCTTCTGGATCAACCGCGAGGCTACGTCAGATCGCATCGCCCTCGGTCTGTTGTTGTCTGTCGCTGCCAGTCCTGCTGGCCTAGACTTTGAGAATTCCACCATTTTGTCCCCCGAATGATGTTATACCTTTGTACCTAAGTAATATCTAAGTGTCTATTAAAGTGTGTATATATATATAAAATTAAACTATAGTAACGTGAAAGAATCTTAAAAACGCGGTCAGCACAATCACTTGAGTATATCTTGTAAAAGATCAGTCAGACAGACGAATGTTATTGTCATTATCTGATGACAGGGTCGATGACGATGCTGACGATGACGTACCTGGCGCTGGACAGCCGTGACGATCTGCCGCGCGTGACGTACTCCACGGCGCTGGACATCTACGTTCTCATGTGCTTCTTCTTCGTTTTCGCCACCATCGTGCAGTTCGCCGCCGTCCACCACTACACCAAGTACGGCACCGCCGAGCCCACGGAGCGGCCGCTCGGCATGGACGACGACTCCGAGGACGAAGACGACGTCAATGACGATGTAAGAGCTAGGTCACGAGCATTTTTATCACTTGGTCGTTGTGTGCTGAGCGCGTGGTGTCTGCCAGTTCCTGCGGCTGACACTTGACACAGTTGTACAGCAGCAACACCATTCTTCAGTATGTTTCTATTCGTCTTCTTTTCTTTCTTGTTCGTCAGTCAGCTTATAATTTGTTTTCTAGAAGGATCAAACTACAAAACATCACGATCAGTAAGTCCGTTCGTGGTGTCTTAAAAGAAACTTTCTGCATAATGATTGATGATTGATGTTTATGTACAATCTCTGGTCCCCCCCCCCCCACTGATCTAAGAATGTTCTGTGTGCCCCAGTTGGTATCGGAGGACCTGGAGCAGCTGGAGATCAGTCAGGACCGCCTGGAGTCCCGGGGCTGCCCCTACGCGTGCTTGTCCACCCTGGGGGCGGCACTTTCCTGTCTGCTCACCACGCGCCGGGCGCGCTTCAGCAAGCACGTGCGCAACGCCCTGGGGCTGAACAGCGTCAGCAAGATTGACAGACTCTCACGCTTCCTGTTTCCAGTCTCTTTCCTGGCCCTCAACATCTTGTACTGGGTGGCGTACCTTGATCTTGGTCGCCATGCTTCCTGAGGCGCAGACCATCCAACTCTAGCTCAGCAAGCACGCAAATATTGGGCCAACAGTGGCTTATCATTGGCTACAATATTGGGTATTCGCTGGCATCTGATACTGGCCCAGTGTCGCGTGTTTGCTAAGAGATGGCTACCTGAGCCCTTATGCTACACTGGTTGATCCGGCTGATCTACCTAAACCTGTGCCCCCAAACCACATTTAGCGAGGCCCTCTCAGCCACTTCACTCGTATATACTCCCACCAGGGTTAACGAATATTAGCCTCCATATTTGGTTTCTTTGCTATTGTGTTTACAGGGGTTGGCGCTTGCAAGATCTGGTCTGTAGATGTGTTTATTTACTAAATCATCTCTTATAGGACCTGTAGATAAAAGATACCTGTACAATTCCTTAGAAAGATCATGTAGGAATGTCTTGGATGGAAGCATAGAAACCCAGTCAATGAACACTGTCTGCCCTGAGACCGTAGTTTTAACCCTTTCTCTGCATATCCCACTTCAAGGTGCAACCATCTTACATCCCATCAAGTATCTTTATTTCGTCAGCCTCCTTAGTACATAATGTTAACCGTTCATGGGTGCTGGAAAAGTGACAAGCATCAAATGTTCATCTGCAATTAAATCATGAGTATGGTTAGTTAAAGCAGTTTTATAGTTGTGAGATTGACACGATACTGTGAAAGTTTCATCTAATAATTTCTCATGTGACTTGATATACTTCTCGTTCATCATATTTCAGCCCTGAAACATTCAAATACTAAGAACACAATATTAATTCATCTGGAACCTGTCACTGGTGACCTATTCACTCACGGCTGACTCTGGACATAAATCTGTTTCTTCAGTGTATGAAGATTAGACAATTTGGTTTGTGTGCATGATGTAGTCATTCTGAATAAATGACTTTTTTAGTAACAACGCCTCACCATCATGGTTTTCTGTTTATTTAATGAAAGGCTTCTTGTTATATTAAGATTCCTCCGTGATTTATGTTACAATGGTGACTTTGTTTCACTCCCGGGTAAGCGCATCTTGCAACTTGTTTACACCTGTCTCTCTAATCATTTCATCTTGCAAAATGTTTTCACCTGTCTCAAATTACAGCATCAGCATTTGGACACACACACACACATATATACCCCCACCCATTTATGCTCCATATACATACTTTGTTTATGGTTCCACTTTAATGACAACATTTTCACAATTAAATCAATGAGAAAATTATCTTTCTGGGTTTCATGGGTTCTGGGTTCCTCCTTACCAGCCGTCACATGGCCTTTGCTCTGGCTCCCAGTCACGCTTCTGTCTCCCTGCAGTGGAAGACACAAACAAGAAGACACTGGAGCCAGGGCCTTCACAAACACTGCACCTAAACTGTGGAATGCCCTGCCATCATCACTCTCCACCATCACCTCAGCAACCACGTTTCGGAAAAGACTGAAGACTCGTTTGTTTACTTAAGAAGGACTTTAACAACCCAGCACCATTTCTGTCTTTATTTTTTTTTACTTTCATGTTGTTTTATTTTTTCTCTTCTCTTCTGTTTTTGCTGTGCAATGAGGATTCTTCTGAATGGATACCTGCGCATTACAAATGGACATCATCATCATCATCATCATCATGCAGTCATGTCTTGTTACCATCTTTTCAGGGAAAAGATAAAAGCTAGGAAGATTCAGTCACAGTGTTTTTAATGTTCACACCATTCTCTTCTCTCCAAGAGTTCAAGGGTTCAAATGGTACATGCTAACACCAATCTCTAGCAACTTACATCAGTTGCTATAACACATGAAGCCATCAACCTCTTTGTGATCTATACCTGAAGTATCCATACAGCAACTGTACACAACTTCAAACACACAACAATCCTCTGAAAACAACAGTAAAAAATGGTGTATAAATACGCAACAACAAAATGACTCCTTGCTTAGAGTCAAACATCCAAATAAAAAGAACAATATTAAACAATATTGCCCCTAGTCACTCTACTCACTGCTGACATAAATCCGGGCCATCAAAATCAGACAGTTTGGTTCCTTTTTTGTGTCTAGATGTGCACACTTCTTTATAACAAATTAAGAACTATGGAGCAGGTCATAGTCTAAGGCTCGCTCAGTGTAGTGAATAAACACCCTGTCAGTCTAAACAGTGGATGAGTTCATTACAGAGGTGAACTAACAATTCAATGTAGCACCAACTCAACAATCACTTTTTAAAAATTCTCTACCGATTTGAAGATGAACTACGCTCACTTCCAGTGCAAACAGTAATGACTTCATTTTCTCTAGTTCATTAACAAAATGACATCTGCAAAAAATTAAAATGACACACTCATTTCATGTACAAACAGCCACACTTTGAAATATAAATACATGCTCAAGGAAAAAAAAACCCAGATGCATACAAACAAGTGGACAGAAATAAATTATTTTTTAATGTCTTCTTGTGATCCTAATCCTGGTCAGAGGAATTGCAAGCTAAGCAAATTTGTGGACCATATAGCCTATCAACTTCCTACTTTCACTTACTCTGCCGTTTCTTGCACTGGTCCTTGGTCACTCACTACCTGATTCTTTTACCACCTTGAAGTCTAAACTTAACAAGCATCTTTTCAGAATGACAACTCCACTGTGACCCTGTCCTGACCATGAGCGTGCATAAGGCGTGTCTGTAATTTGCTTTGTGTACGAGTGAGCGTATGTTGTAGAAGTGAGCGTGTCTGTTATATGTGAATATGGGTGCATGGTTGTTGATGATTTAGTCTATATATAATTAACGTAAACTGTTTTGAGCAAATTTTTGGCAAGGCGCTATACAAATCCTTATTATTATTATTATTAAAAGAAATGCAGCATTAAAACAATGTTAGGGCTCTATTTCACACATATCTTAAAAATACTGAAAGTAAATAATAGGGCTACTTCACACTAGCCCCATAATTTGATTACATTTAAGTACAGATCACATAATATCAATATTTCAAGGTCATCACTTTTCTGCTAAAAATACCATGTATAAATTTTTAAGTAAAAGTGGTTCAGTTTTATTCATTGGGCTTTTATAAAGTATGTATTGTTGTAAAGAATGTACTTTGTTTATTGCTCTAGAAAGTTAACAATAATTTATTAATCTGTGGTGAAGGGACAGTGAAATGATAATGTAAAGATATCGATGAATTATTGTGATGTCCCTTCACCAAGCCAGCTAGAGTGACAGGTCTCTGTTTCTTAATGATTGATTTGCATCATGCTTTGTGTCTACTGTTGATTTGTACTTCTGTTACCTCACTTGCTGTCTTCTGGATTGTTTTTCTGTTTCTTCTCCTTAGGGTCCACTCGTTGACTAGCGATATCTACTGTCATATCTGCGCCATCTTGCTACTGCCTTGCTGTTAGATCTTTGTCAGTGGCCCAGATTTAACTCTGTAGACTATTTTCTGCTTAGGCTTCCTTTTAAACAGCACACTAAGCCTTCTGTTACGTAGGGAAATGTGCTATATTTCTGTTCATCATTATTATCTTATGTGCATGTGAAGTGAGTGAGAAGTGAACAGTTTTGTGGAGTAAGTGAATGTGTGTGTGTGTGTGTGTGTGTGCATGCATGAACGACTGTTCTAACCCACGTAAGTACATATACATGTACACACTATGTTAACAGATGAAACATATCTGTCTGACAATGTATTCTCTCATATGTGATGGCTTGGCCATCACTGCAGTTTCTCGCTGTCAAGTTCATATTACTAACATTGCTGATAGCAGCATTGGCAACACTAGCATCAATAGATTATTAGCTAGCAAGACAGCCAGACATTGCAAGGCTAATGAAGTCTATCTACAGCAGCATTCTCTGACGTCAGACATGATAAATCACAGGAAGTAATTTATGGTTTGGGTCTGGCCCATTTCTAATTTTAAACACTTTTAAGCCTTAAATCTATTTAAATAATCAGTTACCTAGAAACAAAGTGCAAAACACAGTTTTAGAACATTTTTAAAACTAAAACTGTTTTAAATACAACTGTTAAAGTCAGACTTTTGTTCTCATCAGCACAATTTTTTGTATATGCTTTTGCAACAAATGTAATTGGCATAGGATCGATTATTGAAAAATGTTTCCGTTTCCTTTTTAAGAACAGCTTTTTAAGTTTTAGAAATGTGCTGTGCAACTAGCCCAGTACTGTTAACTAATTGAGGAGTGAGTCAAAGAAATGGAAGAATCTGCCAATTCAATGGTAAAAATGACATTTTGTTTCCACACTATTTAAATATATCAATAAGCCTTCATTACCAGCTGTTACAAAAATCGAAAAATTCCATTTATAAAAACATTAATAAAAGCATTTTCTTAATAACATGTAACTATGTCATACTGAATACAGCAAGTCCACTATGTATACTGGCAAAAAAAATCAAAGCAAAAATAGTTCTCTTTGCAATGCATGAAAGTAAGCATAAAATCGGCTCTCTTTGTACAGTTTGCTAATTACAACTAAAACAGCTTTGTTCAAAAGTTTTTGTTAAATAACAGAAACCAATAAATAAATAGCAGACATCAACCGAAAGTTCACAACAGATCTGTCCTAAGGATTTCAGTTGAGAGAACACAGGTAAAACATTTCAATTTGAAACATGTGCTTCATTTGGCTTCTGTGAACACCAGAGACAAATAATACATCAGTAAGTAACAATAGTAGAGTTTAAATTACATGATCACGACCAAATGAAGGAACCTGGAGAACTATGCATGAAAAAAGACAGCAAAGCAAGAAGTTTGATTAGGTGCTCAATGTTGCTGCTGTATATAGTCGATAAACCAAGTTCCAGTCCATGAGTATATCTATTGCTTAGAAATTTTACTTTCACAAAAATATTGACAAGAAAATTCATTTAAATTTCTATTTTACTGTATTATTAACGTTCAAAACCATGACAATGTTTCCTGTCAAAAATAACAGAGAACCCCAAAAGTTCTAAAAACGAACCGTTGTAAATGCAAATTTAAATGCTCACATAATTGTCAGCTTATTTCTGTCAAGACATGATATGTTATGATAACAGATTATTAGCACAGATTACTAGGACATTTCATAGAATACTTACAGAGGGAATGTACGTAGTAGCTGTTTGTGATAAAGGAGTTGTACGTGTCTTTGTTCCTGAAACTCAAGTGTGTTGTGCAAGATTCAAAACAAAGATCAGTGAAGACTAAATTGCATTCCCTTAAGGCAGGAGCATCTTGTGTCTGACAAGCTGTAGGTGTGATATAACTGCAACAGGCGTCTGTAATTTAACAGTCAAGAGCCCTACAAGTCTATGGAATAATTTAAAGAAAATTACCCTGATTAAAAAAAACAAATACAAAATTGTAGATGACTTCAAAAGCAGCTCTTACTTTGTCAAAGAGAAGAGCCAGAGTTTACTCTTTACTACCTTTCTCTGTTCGGGTAGGCAATGCTGATGTTCTTTTGTAACTTTAACATGTAGCTTAGGTTACATAATGTCTGCTGACATGTCTCTTGATAAGCATGTTTTTAGCATGTCGTTCTGCGTATTATGAATGCTGTCTCTTATCTGATGTTCATTTATCATTACTGGTCTGTGCAGAGAGTGTGTGATCTATCTTGGTCGTGATGCTACGCTATACAAGTACACATTATTATTATTAATAATATCTTAGAGAGAAGTCTGAGTACATTTATTCAAACTTTGTATAGGTGAACTACTAGTTTTGCTTAGTTAAAATTTCTCCATACCCCTCATGGGCTGAATGAATGAAATAAGTGTCAATGTCAATGAAGTCCTAAACTTGCATTTTGCTAAACCCTTTGTGCTGTGTTGTGCAAGAATTCTGTGAGGATGTCATGTAAATTATGATTTTACTAACATTTCAGTACATTGTATGTGACTACAGCATTTGTGGGTATTTCTGACATGCTAAAATATGTTCAAATGTTTCCTAAAGTAACAACAGGTAACCATTTTCCCAACTCATTGACATATTGTACTGAAACATTTAAAAATTTGCTTTAACATGTTAAAACCTATCATGTGAGAATATTTCCATATGTGCCGCCGGGTGCTCGGTACAGCTTGGGAATGTACAACATCTGAAAACGGTTGAAAGCATACTTTTTAACACCTGTGTTCTTGGAAGTATTCTCTCTCCGACATCCAACACTGCAACAAAAATATATCAGCACATTCATTTCCTTGTCAACAATTCAGTTAGCATTAAGGGATGTTCTGCCAATAAATTTATTTAAAGTACTGTGCATTCTTGCATCTCAGCCATTAGATTCTTTCTAATCTTGATGAAATCATCATATTTAGGGGGATGTAGTTGAATGGCTAGAGCACACTAACTGGTTCGACACCTGCACAATGCAGTATGCTTCCTGCAGTTGACCCAGTTGTTGAATGGGTACCAGGCCCCTTAAAGGTTGGGAAAGAAAAGGCAGCAAGGAAAGGATGGGCATCACCCTAATATAAAGTTGGTCTCAAAAAAGGTGAGGTCTCCAAGACCTCATTTCCTAGAAACTGAAAGGTTACAGAACTACCTTTAGCTTAATCTTGTTCAATTTTCATATTCTTTAACTAAAGTAATTTAGTTCTCTGAATTTTTTTTTAACTGCAGAAAATCTCTCTGATCACTTCACTCATCTGCTCCTAAAAGCCTTAACCAGCCGGTGACAATAAAGTTACAGAATACTGAGCTGTTTCACTATCCATACACTTATATTTTCACTATACATATAGTCAAAAGAATGCACAATAAATTAGATCTCTCAGTGTTCTGAATAATATCCACTGACCCACTGAAAGAAAAACTTGGCGTATCACCTATCAAAACTTGACAGCATTGAGATACCTGCGAAAACAGTCCAAAGCTTGAGAGAAGACATGGGAAGCAAGATCATGGTGTTTCTGTAACACCTGGGTAAACTCAAGTGTGACTGCCATTGATGTTCGATCCTTTCCACTTTTACAGGTTGTAATCCGGACACCCCTAAGACTTCTGCATATCTGTTATTGAAAATAATAATGCAAGATTTGTATAGCACATACTCACACTCCTAAAGAGCATGCTCATAGCGCTTAAGAACAAGAACGAGACATGGGCAACATAAGAAGGACAGAAGAACAAACAAACAACATAGAATGATGGAAGGATAAACAGCAGTACTGGTGACAAATAAAAGACAAATACAGAAAACGTAAAGCTGAACCAAGTAACAAGGACTGCGAGTATTGTGATTTTGCAATGGAAGACGAGTAGGAAAGTAGCAATTAGCAGAAAAGGGAAGACGGGTGAGACAAAGGACTAGCATTGTGTGGACTGTGTTAGGAGTAATGCTTAAGGAAGAGGTGTGTTTCAGTGTACGTTAAAGGATTCAATTGTGAGTAGGTAGCAGATACGGAAAGGGAGAGTTCTATTGCTTTGCTGCACAGTAACTTAAAATCAGTAACTTCTGTCTGGTGACAGAAAGAAAAAAATCTTCATACTAAAACTCTTTAATGATTGATTACTACAGATACTATCATCACCAAAAAGAGGACATTATTTTCTAAAAGATAAATATAAGAATATTGATGATGATGATGTCCATTTGTAATGCGCAGGTATCCATTCAGAAGAATGCTCATTGCGCAGAATATTGACTTACTTCCATCAGAAAGTGCTTATTAATTAGTCTGTCTCTTATGTCGATGTAGATTTTTAACAGCCATTTTGACAAACATAATGAATAAAGAAACAAAGCAAGAGGATTACTTTGCCAGCAGGCTACATGGGGCTGCATTTTCTTGACAAAATAGTGGGATCACTTAAGGGAGTTACCTCTTCAGCGAGATGAAGTATCTCCACATTCTTGCTCTTTTTGGTGTTGACGTTGGCGTGCAACAGCTTCATCAGGTGGTTCAAAGGCCCACTATCTGTTTTCTCTGCTTTCACATACAAGTACAAGCAAACTAGAAAACGTGATTTCTCAAACTTACAATATTCACTGGACTAGACCAGCCTATCACAGAATCAGCCAGATAAACTTTACACAGCTACTCTAGAAAATAACACTTTCTCTGCAAATCAAAGATTTGATTAACTGAAGAGAAGTTTCCTTTTTCCTCAGACTGATATCATATTCTGATACCATATTCTGCACTGGAGCACTCGTCAACATTATTCATTTCCTTAACTAGTTTTGATTTGATCTTTGTGTAAATAATGTGATACCTTTAGCTATATCTTGCCTACAGACAGTTGTAGGAGGTCTATTTCCCCTTCATTTTCTGACATCTTGCTCTGCTGCTACTTGATTATCAAATGGATATAAAATCTCCCTGATTTTGCTTACCTGTGTCCTGATGCAGTTTTTTCACAGCTCCATAATAAGAGCTCAAGGCTGTAAAACTCTCTGAATTGATGCGATCTTGTAAAGAAGTACTGCCAAATCTGTGCACACACACACACTGCTTTAGAAGGACAACATGCTACACTCTGATATAAACACTATCATCAAAAACAAAGCAAATAAGAACTTAAGATGAAACACCTAATTAAACATAATTTGCTAATTTGCAACAATCTCAAATAACCAAAACTAATAGTTAAAAACCATAAAAGGCTGGTGTATTAAAAGGGAGACCTGAGCATAAAATACCCAAGAGAAAACACTCACTTTTCAGCATAAGTAGCCTCCTCATTGATGCCAATATTGAAAAAGACTGGGCACACCTTGACATTCTTGCCTTTCTGAAGCTCTTCAGGGAAACATGAAAAAGTGAGCTTGTCCAAGGGGATTTGCACACACAACACATGCCTGTCCCATAACAGAAAATCTTTTATCATTTAGTTTCTACTGTTGCCTTTATTTCATGCAAAATTACCATCCCCACCCTCACAAAATAAAAGAATCAGAATGTAAGAAAATGGAATAGAAAAAAAATAACTGAGTGGCTAGCAAGTAACTCTTTAGCAACATCCCAATGAATGCCATTCAGATACACAGGTAAGCATTTCTTTTTTACAAGTTAAAAAAATTCACAAAAAAGAAAAAACAATAATTCCAGAACAAATGCAAACTACAACTATGGAGAAATGAACTGCTCCTATCTGACTCTTTAACAACTCATTTTTTTCTAAAATCTTATAGAATTCAGGCATGTTTAATTTATGGACATATGCTAAAAGCGTTTAATTTCTGGTAACAGGTTTCCATCTGTTCGATTTGGCAGTATTTGAGTTCCAAATCTCCTTGCCTGATCTACAGTTTGCCACACATAAAAATTTGCTGGCTCTTCATCACTTTTACAATTTCTTGATCTATGCATAATCAATAGAAATCAACAGGTGGTGGAGAGGGATAAAGAAGTTTGCACCACTTGCTGTTGAAGTCAGTCTCTGCAGAGTGTGATCGAAATACTTTCTTCATTGTTATCAACTCTGCAGCAGGATGCTCAGGATTTTCAGATTGCTCTCACAATCATCATTTAAATCAGCCATGATGAGCAACCTGCGTGAACTGCCAATTTGTTTTTTTTTTTTTTTGAAAGCGAAAGTGATGTTTGGAAAATCAACACATTTCTATTGACTGTCATCCTGTTTACCAGTTGAGATATGGAGCTCAAATCAGGATTGTTCAGGTAAAGTGTTTAATCCCATCTGCACCCACCCATACAGGAAACATAAAACCATTGACTTTGAAAATGATTATCACTTTGAGCTTCTGACCATTCATGACTGAGACTATATCATAATGATGATACTTATCCCACTCTGCTCACCGTTCATGAGACTACATCATGATAATGGTACTTATCACACTCTACTCACAGTTCATGAGACTACATCATGATGATGGTGCTTATCACACTCTGCTGTATACCTCTGGGTGCAATGCTGTGTTTATTATTCTGGTCTGTTTATAATCCATGACCAAGTTTCTTCACTTACCTGCTGAAGTCTGGGTGCATTCCTTGTCTTACATCACTGCAAACAATAAAAATTAGGAAATAAAATGCCAACAAATGGCACATAAAATAAATAAGCTGATGCAAGTCTGAGGGACCCTAACAAGTTCATGAAGATAATAACAGCAGCTTACTTAGGCCGCATTTTAATGCTTGTACCAGCGGTAAAAAATTATCGCCATTTCTGACCCAACAAATGAGTGTTCAGTATAGCAGTTCTTTAGTGTTATTCCCTATAGAACAGATAGGAAATACTTTTTCTCGCAAAAATAGTTGGTTGGTTGGTTGCTTGGTTGGCTGGTTGGTTGGGTGGGCAGGAAAATGCTTCCACCTAGTGATTTCGCACTATGAGGGGGAGGGGGTTGGAAGGATACCAGAATGCAGAGAGAAAACCCCAATGGCCAGGCCTGCAAAGAGGTGTCACATACAGTGTCTAGAGATGAGATCTGAACCAGGACTTCTCACGACACTGTTGACAAGCGAGTATCTTAACCACTACACTATTGAGTGCCTCCTCACAGAAATGAACCATCATTTCCACTATTAACTTCCCTTGGTTTAATCATATGGTGTCCCGACCAGTCTTAACTGATAACTCTCCTTATTACTTATGATAACAACCAGGGAAAATAACTTCAACACCAGAAAAAAAAAGAAAAAATACTGCCACTGCACAAACCTTCCTTTGGTGACTTTTGGTGAAATATCACCATCACAAGCTTCAGTGAACTGCAGTGAGACATAATGAAGGTCATCGACAGCCACACCCATGTCCTCAATCATGCCAAGCTCATCGCCATAACAACTTAGGAGACTCTCCACTTCTACTAGCAAGCCACAGTGACTCAGCTGCTGGAGAAAACTGTCTGTCAGCAGTGATGGGGACTTGATTACAGAACATACGCCTGCCACCAGTGCTGTAATCTGTAATCCATAGAATGACAATTAAGTGTATGTAATGCACAAAACTGTACATAATTAGCATAAAAAGTGAATAAACTTTTTCTCTTCATTTAATGTTAAACTGAAAAATAAAAGGTCACTGATTTCTTTAAAGTATTTAAAGTAACTGAGAAATGAAATATCTGCTAAATATCCAGTGATTTAAACCAGTGTCAAAGATTACTATTTAAATATTTAAAGCTAGAAACTTACTGCATGAGCATTGACAATATCACGCCTGCACTTTATCTCATGTAGTTTGTGCACATTGTCTCGCTGATCCTGGCAACATATTTGACAAGTTTTCCCTCAAGCACAACATCCACCACAAAGAAATTACCTGTAACTTGTGTATTTATGTGTGTGCCAGCATGAATATATGAGCATATGAGTGAGTACGCAAGGGAGAGACTCTAGAAACTACTCAGAAAAAAATAATGTACTCACTGAATTTTAGATGAGGATAACATTTTGTGTCATATGCCTAAATCAGGGGTGCCCACACCTTTTCAGCTTGTGAGCTACTTATAAGATGACCAAGTCAAAATGATCTACCTAAAAAACATAAATTTATTTCTTCTATATTATTCTTCTGTATTCATCCCCTACTTTTTAATGTCATGCGATCTACCCACACTACCTTCGCGATCGACCAGTAGATCGCAATCGACGTATTGGGCACCCCTGGCCTAAACCATATTTAGGACAAAAATGTGCACAACAGCAAGAGGTGTCACAATATAAGTCTATGTGTATGGGTATGCGTGTAGATAGATGATGTATATTTAATTTTAAAAGAAAGTGGATTCCATGCATCTGTACATGTAAATGATAATTTCTTGCACTTTCTCAACCAACATGGTCTCACTGAAATGAATGCTTCTATTCAAACAAATCCACATCAAGGCTAGGACATTATTTCAAGTGCTCTTGAAATTATTTAATATTTGAACTCTGAATCTTGAAGCCACATACAATGGACAGGAGAGTAGATCCGTTCAGGAAAAGGAATGACAGCTAACAATATTAGGCATTTGCTAACAAAGTGTCTGAAGATTACTCACTTTTACAATCAGGAACATCAGAAAAATAGAAATCTTGCATAAAACAGCCTCTACTGAGCTTTGAAGTTTTAGCACTGCTTTGCACAGGTGAGAATGCCAAAGATCAGGTTCCAGATCCTGTCCTCCACTGCTCAGACTTTCTACCGTGGAGATTAGATTGACAATGGCTGCCTCTAAGTTCAGTCTGGTCACCACCTGCAGCAGGAGAATAAATGCTGATAGATCTGATATCTGCTTAAACATCTTACAGCAAACCCATATCTTGTTTACACAAGTGACTCATGATTTATGCGCACATGCACACACACCCATACAAACACACACATGCACACACACCCACACACATGCATGCATGTACACACACACACCCACCCACACAAACACATGCACACACACAAACACATGCACAAACACACACACACATGCACAGGGTTTATGTAAACCAAACATCTACCCAAGGCTCCAGGAAAAGATCTACATCATCTGCAACATTCTTGGAGCTGTGCCTGGTGCTAGTTGATGGTACATTGTAATCCAAATCCATGCTAAGCTGTCTTTCTTGCTGATAGTCTTCTGCCCCTGCACACAGCACTGGGTCTTCACACAGGCGCACCAGTCTACGAGCCTGTAACATTGTCCATACAAAAATCATTATATGTAACAGTGATTGAGCAGTGTCCATTACTGGACCTGTGGCAGTGTCCTTCTGTACTTATTGCATTTTTTTTTAGCAGGGAAGTAGCTGTATGATTAAGGCACAGGTGTTTGAACCCTGTAGCATAATGTTTTGATAGCTGTGTCATTAAAGCACAGGTGTCTGAGCCCAGCAGCATGTTGTTTTGAGACCTTTGTGGTACAGAGAACATGCCGCTAGTCAATCCAGGTGTTGAATGAGTACCTGACTGTACAAAGCTGAGAAAGGTAAGGTAGGGAGCGAAAGGAGTATAGCACCCCTTTCTCAAACAGCTGACCCTAAGAAAATGACTCCCCAGTGACTGAAATGTTAGGAGACTACCATTACTTTTATTTGAAAGCCAGTAGTTTCTCTTCAGCCCAGACTATCCTGTACATGCAGCACATAAAGGTCATCTAAGTAAAAATGAAGTTGGTGGCAAATGTATTTCTTTTGGTCTTCTCATTACTCCACCAAATGACTTAACCATTTTTAATGTGAATTTACTTTGTGCAAGAACAAAGAAATCTGATCAAGTGTCAAAAGACAACATGCACAAGTCTGCTTCTGAAAGACTTATCCTAGAGAACGGAACTGCAACCTTAATAATCTCAGGTATTCATTTTAAACCATAGCCACTAATGTTGTTGACACATTAACTTATGAAAATGAAGCAGGCTATATCATAAAAATGCAAAGCACTACTTACCATGCTAAGAAACACCTACCAGCTTACATAAAGCAAGTAGACTAGAAAGATGTTTCATGTAAAATGTGTGTTCTTACTCTTGTTGATAATTACAATGCAGCTAAGAACTTCTTAGGTATGCTATATCTTATCATTTACACCAGTTTTGTACAGCCAATCAAAAACTGCATACTCCACACTGACATCATTCTTCCAGAAAACAAATTTTTTGCTCACTTTTGCTGCAAGCTCATCCACCAGAGACGCCAGTTTGTCAGAACTGCTTGTGCTATCCGAGTTGCTCAGCTCCGATGACAGGGCGATAATAGTCGACCTCAGTTGTGTGACGGTGTTGTACAGACAGCAGGCATGCTGTTGTACTGTCTGTGCTTGTACAGTGCTGTCTGGGGTGTGGGACACACTACGGTGCTGAAGCATGCGCCGAAGACCTCCACTCTTGTACTTTCTGATGAACGCTGTTGGTGCCCCCATGGTTAAAATATCATACACTCTACCTGTGAGGTAAAAAAAAAAACTAACCAGAGGCATTGATACTGATCCTTAGCTATACTCAGCCTTTAGTTTACTGTCTACATACTCAGTTCAATCATACCAAAAATCAGGTGCGCCATTAACTGTATGTGCACATATAGAACACAAAACTGAGGAGACGTTAAACCAGGTGATAAAATAGCTGGTTTGATTAGTTAACCACTGCTGACCTCCTTGCAAGCAGTTAATTTGAAAATAACTAAGAGATTAAAACATGGCTTTCTAAATGAGGTCCTATAAATGATGCAAGAAATGGAATAAATGACAAACAACTATCCACAGTACTGACCAGACTTGCTACTGTCCTTGGAGACAGCCATAGTCTCCAAGTGCAGGTTAACTGGGACAAACTCCAGTTCAGGCCTGTCCTTGTCAATACTCCGCTTGAATCCTACACCTGATAAAGATATAGACTGTTACCATTCGCAAGATCATTTGCTGCTGAAGTTTTTCTGCTAGTTGGTGTCTTTATTCCAGCACATATATGGAGGAGGAGATGAACTTGTTCTACTTATTGGGGTCTTTAGTCCAGCACATATAGGGGAGATAATAATGATAGTGAAGATTTTTATAGCGCATATTCACACTCGTAGAGAGCATGCTCTTAGCGCTTAAAACGGGGAAGAGACGTGGACTAAGTAGATACAGAACACAGGGGACGAAAGAAAATGACAGTACTGACAAAAACAGATAACAAAAGGCATCAAGTAACAGGAACAGAGAAAAATAGTGATGGGTAAAGTAGCAAGAGGGAAGGGGGGGGGTAAGGACTAGCATTGTGGACTAGGAGTAGTGCTCAAGGAAGAGGTGCGTTTTCAGTGCAGATTTGAAGGATTCAATTGTAGGAAGGTGGCGGATATGGAAAGGAAGAGAGTTCCATTGTTTTGCAGCACAGTAGCCAAAAGTCCTGTGACCATATGTTGTTGTTCTGGTGACAGGAACAGTCAGAGTACGGTTGTCAGAGGAAGAGCGGAGTTGTCTGGCCAAAGAGTAAGGGATGAGAAGTTCAGAGAAATAGTCAGGACAGGAGCCAGCAAAGAAATTAAAACACAGCACAGACAGTTTGTACTGGATGCGAGAACGGACGGGTAGCCAGTGTAGAAAACGAAGGAGAGGTGTGACATGGTCCCGTTTCCTTGCTCTAAGCACCAGATGTGCAGCGGAGTTCTGTACTCTCTGGAGTCTCTGAATGAGGGATGAGGGGCAGCCTGCCAGGAAGGAGTTGCAGTAGTCAAGTCGTGAAAGAACAAACGCACAGACAAGAGATGACAGAGAGTGGGGGAGGGAAAAGGGGAGATTTTTGATTGATTTAATTTAATTCTTTCAAGAATAGGAGCCATGCAACTAATACATATTGGCAAAAGACACAAATAGGGCACAGAGCTGTTCACAGAATATAATGAAAATTATAAGACCTGGATTTAATGGTACAGAACAAGAATATTTCCTCCTATACAGTTTGGACCTGCGAATGAGAACATCTTCATAGCTTCAAATATCAACTGCATTGATACACCAGTACTGAGTGAGTGAATGAGATATCCACAAGCATCGTGTCTTACCATATTGATTGTGTATGCATGAGAGAGGGAATAAGAGAGAAGAGGAAGGAGATGGGGAAATAGAAAGAACTGAACAATGAGTTAAAAATTTTAGGTGAGACCTCTAGCTTTTATATATAAGATCAACTGGCAACAAAAGAACAAAATTAAAAACAACTAGAAACAATATGTAATAAAATATCTTATTTCAGTACTGGACTTAGGGTATGGACAGGAACATTGGCTGCCTGGATCATAGTTTTTCAAATGATTTGTTGCTAGATATCATTCATATTATCTGGCATTTTCTAGACAATAATGTTGCATGTTGAGTGCATCTGTGTTGATCAGTTTGTTTTTTTTTTTTTGCTTTGTTAAAGCACCATGAGCCTGTCCATAGGACCGGGATATGGCAGTGTATAAATTCACTGTATCATTATTAATATTACTGTGCAAATGTTAAAATGTTTCTGTTTTTTTCTACAGTTTCCTACCTTGCATAATAAAGAAACACTACTTGCCATCTTGTAATTGTTTGTAAAAGAAACAAACCTTGTGCAAGTTGTTCATAATGATGAGAATAAAGACTTATGGTGCTTTCCGTCATTTGAATCATCTTCTGTTGAATTTTCCCAGCCTCTGTACTCAGCTGCAGTGGTTAAAAAACACGTTATTCATTTATCAAAAATTTTTCTCCCACCTTTTGAATTAGCTAAAACCATGAATGGCTTCAGCTCCGGAAAATTTCCTTAGTGTTTTCTAGATAGTTGGGTTGACGTCTGTCTTTATTCAAAGAAGGCTCTTTGATTTGTACATTCTGTGTCTAACTGAATTTCTCTGAAAGTCTCTATGATATAATGAATCACAAATTTCTTTTTGTCACTGTGACAGTCTTCAGCCCTTCAATATAATGAAGATTGTTTGTAAAACCAGTCTATAATTATGCCATAATTAATTATAACTGAACAAGTCTACAATTAATAATATAACTAAAATCTTTGTGGACTCATCAGTTTGTTTTAGAATGCAGAATGTTTCATCTTACACAGAAGTGTCACTTAACAATTTCAAAAAGTTTAAAAGACTGGGCTCCAACTGCTGATTGTTCATGTAGCTGTCACATGACCTTTGTCCACAGCCTGTGCAACAGTGGTCAAAATTACATACACAAAATAAAACCCAGCCTTGATTCAGTGTGTTAAAGACATTAGCTATACAATGCTTAAAATCAAATTTGTCTTCCACTATTGGATGTACTGAGTGAAAGCAGCATAATGAAAGAATTACTGAGATGTAAAAAATCCTCAAGGCTAAATTTGTTGAGGGCTTCTGCAGGCTTATTTATGAGCACTCCATTCTGACTGCATACACTATGTAGGTTTCAACAAAATGGAGCCCCGTATTGTGCGCTGAACTGACTGCCATATTGTGAGCTGGAGACTGATTATGTTACATCCCGCACATACTGGGCAATGGTGTGTTATCACATTATTAGAAACCTCAGTCAAAAGACATATACTTTACCTCACCCACATCGTCCAGGAGAGATTTTAAATGTTTCTCTTCATTAATCCAGATCTGTCTGATAAAAAAAAAATTAATTAACTCATTTTTAAAGTGTCACGTGTACTTCAAAAAAAAAATTCAGCAGAATATGTGATAAGCTTCCTAATAAATCCTTAGCTCTATTTAAAAAAAACAACAACAAAACTGAATTTATAAAGTGTATAAGCTTAATCCACTGTGCTCACAGGACTATAAACTAACAGTTTAACAAATAAAAAGACACAATTAAATAATGAATCAACAGCATGCAGGCTACACAGTGGCCAACATAAGTATGGAAAAAGATTAATACATTAAAATTATTAACATTAATATTAACACTACTGTTATGACTAATTGCAAAATCATTGGTTTAATCACCAGACAAATCAACCTTACTGACCTAGCTGTTTCAACCTCACCCTCAAAGACAATTTGATTCCTGCCAAGCCAAATCAACCCAATGCCTAAAGAGAAATTGACCCATGCGAAATGAGGAATGGCTCATCAATGAAAGAAGTTCCTATTCACACCAAATATTGGCAAAAAAGCAATTCGGTGTTCGGGCACTGTACACAAGCAAAACCCATCTACTGTTTGCTATACAAATTAGTCACATGATTACACAAAGCACAGCCACCATCTCAATGGAGGAAACACATACAGACAAAAATATCCCACATTTGCACATAGCTGTGTTGGCAATATTTGATGTGATTAATACATGAGTCAATTTGGTCTTGTCAGAATTTGAGCTGTCTTTGGGGTGAGGTCAAACAGGGTGGGTCAATGTTGTTCTGGGTTCTCATACTGTCCTGCTCATTGGTTCTAATGGAAGAAAATGAGTATCATTCCCCTAGCTGTAAGACAATGGCAAGACAACATAACCTACTGTCATGTGGTCAAGTTTAATGAAGAAATTTCCATCAAAACAAGTGTATAACCTTATGGATCTTAGGGAGATCAATTCTTACGCAAGGCTTTTTGTATGTAAAATAACTTTCTCTTGACTAGGTGCAAAACACATGCAGATAAAGTCAGAAGATGTATATTTATATAAGATGCTTATAATCCGAAGACAGAAATTTAACTGGATGGTAGTTGCTTGCATATCATTTCATCACTGTGATAGCTACTCTTCTTAGCCTGATGTTGAAAATGTTGAGAACTGCATTTCTGGGGAGAAAGGGAAGACTAGACAGGACAAATTGACTTTATGGCATGGATGTGCTGAAGAATGGTAATACATTTTGTCCTTGTAAAATGACAGAGGCAAAACATCCTAATAAGATGACAACATAAATGGTCTTAACTCACAATAACTGTGCTGGGATGCTGGAGGCATGTTTGAACTCTGCCATGTACTCATGCACTTGTAAGCTGGCAGACTCGATATTTGTTGCAAAACGAAAGGATTTTTTGATAATATTGCAGAAGTGTGGCTGTAAACAGCTTCGCACGTCCCCCAGGGAAATTGTTCTTGTTCTTCCTCTAGGAGGCAGCTGGTTCTTACCTTCTTCACAAAACTGCAAAAGACAAAGATGCATACTGTCTCTGCACTTCTCAACTATTCATATTTTGTTTTATACAACCAATTCATGTCTTCATGTCATAGTAAAAAATGAAATTTGTGTCATAGACCATGCAATGCAGCTTCCTATGAAGAAATGCGGAAAAAAGGTCATATCAGAAACCATAAAAAAACAAAGCTGTCTAATCTGCCACCAAACTCTGATTGCTTTCACTGGCCTTTTGACTACAAGTTTTGATTACACCTTTTATTTGCAACTTTGCTGTCTACATTTTATTTGTGCGCATAGTGTGATGCTTCAATAGGCTTACTGTAGTTTTCTTACTATTTCAGTCATAGATTAATGGTGTTTCTCTACATATTAAGGATGTTCTAGTTTACTGATAAAAATCATCGGAACGTTTGAATAATTTTGGAGGGATCTTATTAGTATGCTGTCATAGTTCCATTCAGATTACAGATTTTATGAAAAATATCAGTTTTCATTAATAAAAAGACTAAAATGATTATTCCATGCTGTTATGGTGGCAAGACAGTAATAGTATATATTTATTTACAGAATGCTTTCCCCACTAACAAATGCGGGCTCAAGGTGCTTGTAGACATGAATTTGCACCAGCGCAAACTTATCAGGAGGCATCAAATGCATCTTACATATTTATTCACCATCACTCAAATCATAAAACACAAACACACACATACATAGAGTGGAGAGGAAATAGGCTTACCCAGAGAAAACCCCTGGTTAGCCCTGTAAATATGAACCCATGACACCTGATTTTCATTGTCACGTTGACAGCCCCTGATAGCTTACTATCATATTATAGTGAGTTTGTAATACTACCCCTCATAGTCTGCATACATTTGCTAATAACATCATCAAAATCTGCTAAAAACCACTAATTTTTCACTGATATGCTAGCAATCTGCTTTGACATTAATGAAAATCAAAATTTTGTTTTTAATAAATTCTCTGATACTTATCAAACAGCATGACCACAGAAATCTATTAATAACATTATTCTCCAGTCACTCATTATCATCTCAAGTGGTGACTTATTTTTCTGAGAGCACATTGTCTGCAGGACAGGAGTATGCCATGGAGGTAAGATTGTGGAATGTAAAAAGTCTAAGTGCTGTCAACATTGTCACAGTATTGTAACATGCTCCTCTTGATTACTATCACTGAAGTGTCACCAACGTTTGACAAGACCATGACAAGCTTGAACTTACTTCTGACAGTGCTGAGTCTTGAGAGGTAAGGACGGAGGATTTTTTATCGTTAACCCAGGCCATGACAGTTATTCTGGCTTTACTTCTGATATCATGGCTCCTGTTGAGTTATAAAAAGAAATAACTGACAGAACAACAGCTGAGGCTAGATATGGCAATGAAAGGAGGGACAGCAGCACGAATAGGGACAGAAGCAACACCAGTGAAATGAAGCAGAGATAGAAGACACAAAGGCTATTGAATGGTACAAGCAAATGCTGTCATCATGCAATGACAAAAATAATGAACAGTAAAATAACAAAAAATAATGAAAAAAACAATGAAACAATAACAACAGACCAGACATTAGCGATGGAAACAGCGAAAAAAAACAAGAAGCGAAAACCTCAGAAAAAGAAGTCTTTAAATATTATTGATTTTTCATTTTACCACAAGATACCTGTAATTCGGTTCACTCAAAACTGCTTTGCTTTGACATTTAGAAAGAAGATGATGAATGATAATAATCACATGGTACCATGTGTAGAAAGCTATATTTGTAACCCACAACACAATTAGCTTCTAATGTGAACAGCTGTCTATCCAAGTGCTGATAAAAGCCCAGACCATTAAGAAACTATAAGGCTGCAAGTAGATAAAAAGCATATTTTGAAAAGTCTACAGAGCACCCACAAACTTGATACTACATGATTAATCATGCATTTTCTTGTGAAGTCAAGAATAGATCCTCATTAGAGTCCCTGCTTCAACTAAAGCATCTGAGAACACAACCTTGTTGTGTGGTAGGATTCTTTAGTATTAAGCATGAAACTAAATCCTCTGAAGAAGGATGGATATTGCCCACCAATTAATCAAGCACTAACCAATGACGCACTTGGTCACTCACTCTTAATGATTTCTCTCTTGCACGTTGTCTAAGACAAACATAATCAACAGCCTCTTGTAACAGATTTGACATCATGAATAAAAAGCAGATCGTGGTTTCAATGCTCTTTAGCATTTTGCAGAGGAAGAGGGTTTGCATAGCTGGTTAGCTGCATGTGACCATAGGACATGATCTGTAGTTCTTTTATTCAAGACATAGCGCATAGTTTTTAAATTCTTAAATTGAATATGAACAGAATGAAGGAAAACAGAACAGATTTTTAAAAAAAGAAAAAGCTACAAAGATTAAAGTGCAAGTTAAGTCCATATTTTATAATTCCGACTGATTGATGTCTGTCACATATAACTCAAGTACTAGCTACGGCAAATCTTAACAGATAAAGCATGGTCACATGGACAACCACAAAACCATGTTAGCTCTAATCAAGGAAAATAGAAATAGCAAGTATGATAGCTGAAAGCCATCAGGGAAGATTATGACAATGATGGCAACTGTATCACTTACACACCAATAGCATCAGCACTGAAATAATAATAAAATAATTCAGAATAAACATTGATAGAACAAAAAATGAAGGCCCCAGTTGAAATAACAACTGACAGGCCTCTACTGATACAAAAATAAATGAAACCAAAAGTGGTGAAAAGAGAAATGGGATAACGATTAGTCACAATTTAGTGTTGTTAAAGGTCTTCTGTAATCAAGTATTTATATTTTGATATCAATGTGCTAGGACTACAGGCAGTTCAAGGCAGTTCAAAGGTAGTAAAGAGCATGTTTGGATAAATGTTTTCATCAGGAATGTTTTTTTTGTGGAAATACTAAAACCGTTATGCGGTATGTCATATATATGTGGTCTGACACTAATGTTCAGATTCATGTTGATTTGCAAGATTAGCCCATTAATTACAGGAAAGGGATAAAAACTTAAAAACACGTGATATTTTTATACGCTCCAGATTTTCTCAAGGTGCATATTTAAATAGAAAATATACTATTTTAGAACGAACCTAAAATAACAGATAGTGTAGCATATTGTAGAAGAGGAATAAATATTTTCTTACTGGAGGCTGAGGTTCAGAGTCATGTCTGGGGCCATTAGTACATCCTGCAGTGTGAATATGGCCTGCCCCAGCTGTGCCATCTGTAATAAATGAGGACAAAGACTAAAGAATACTAGCAACATTGTGTTAACAGTAATACTCATCAATTCAAAGTCCATTTCAATATTACCTGTAGAAGCAAGAACATATATATATATAGGCCACTAGCAATCTATGAGATAATTAATGGACTCATTTAGCATTTATTAAAAAAAAACCCGTAAATCTAGCTCCATGATCTTATGGTTGGTGCAAAGTGAGATGTTAGATGCCTCGTTTATCTCAAGACCAGCTTTTTTTGGGGAGGACGGAATTCGTCTCCTCTCCCTCATTACCTAATCTGATCCTACCCTCTAATGAGTTAGGTACCCATTACACAGCTAGGTTAGCTATGCAAAGTAGGCTGTGCCACATGGGTATCAAACTGGCTGGTGTGAGTACCTTCATGTTCGAGCAGGCTACCTGCTTCTTTAGTATTCATTTAATAACATTATTCATTGAGTAATAACAATAATATTTACATATCAGAAAAATAGACAAAGTTATGCCACTAGAAGAGTAACTTTAACTAAAATGTTTTTAAACATTGATTATATTATATTCAGCAGATTGTACACAAGCAAGCTTCGGCACCAAAAGGTAAGCTGAAAACTCCTGAATCTCACTCACCATTCCTGTCATGCGTTCTTTAACACTGTAGACACTCAAGCGCACTCGCTGGCTGGTATCAACTCCACTGTTGTCACCAAATCCTATGGTTTTTAGGAACATTGGATTATTGCTTCTCTGCAAAAAACATTCTGAAAATAGTAATCTGCCAAAGTTAATTTTTGTATAGTCATTATTTGTATGGTGGCTGAATTTTGTTCGTGGCCAGAGGGCCCTCAAATTTGGAGTAACTATTGAGAAAGCATTTTTAGTTTCTAGCCTTAGATAAAAGACAATCATAAAAAAATGCAATGCTGCCTTACTGTTTGATGTCTATGTTGTGTGTGTGTGTGTGTGTGTGTGTGTGTTTGTACATTTGTATATGTTCCTATGTTTCAGTGTTTGTGTGCATACATACATTGAAATAACTCTTTTTACCTCAGCAATGTCCGTGTGGTTGTGATAGACCCAAAGCTGTTGTTGAAATGGTACAATGACGTGAACAACAACCAGACAACTTGGAGGATTAGCATGAGTGTCCGAAGGTAAGTCGTGGCAAGCTGAAATCACAGGCACTGACCTCAAAAGCCTGACAGTCCGCAACTCAGATGGTGAGTGTACATAGACAAGTAGCAACAGTTTTGTTCACTATTTATATTTAAACTGTAACTTACACAGAGAAATCTCCAGCACTGGGTCCTCACTTTCTGAATCTGAAAAAAAAAAACCACAGGTAAAATGTGAGGTCATGCTACATATACTCTGAATGAAAAGCATCTTCACCAAAAGAACTGGTGTTTAAAAATAAATGGTTTGTGTTTGTGTGTGAGTGTGAGAGAGTAAGTGAGACAGCATGTGTGTTTGTGGGTACTGATAAGTTTAAGTGAATACGTACAAAATCTTTGTAGCATGGGAATGGATTCTAGACAATAATGCTGACAGGTATTCTTTCACTCTCATGAATTTATACACTATCTCTCTCTCAAACACACACTCACCCACACAGGTGTACATAAACATATGACATTGTATTACATTTGTGTCCACATCTGCTTGTTTCTAGTTCGAATAAAATCCTGTTCCTTCAGAAACAGATTTAAAAATACACGTCTACAATTCTTCTACTAACAGTACAGTGGTGTTCAATATTCAAATGGAAATTTTTAAGCATAAATATATGTGACATAAAGCTTAATGCTTACTGTTTTTGACTTTTTTAGGTGTTTTTTTTTTTTGCCAGTGGCTTGAAAAGGAAGACATGATTCATACCTATGTCATTATGTTTACAACACAAAACATTTAGCACTAACCTACCTCACATTATGCAACATATTTTTGACACTTATCTTTTCTATATGACCTGAAAAATGTGTTCCTGTATGGTTAAACTGTCAGGTACTCTAATTCATAGATTATGGTGTTTAGAAAACAAATGCAAATATGTTCAAACCACCACCAACTGGTTTATAAGACAAAAGTCTTTCTAGGTTATACACTCATTAGTCAGAACAATCTAGATCAATTAACTACTGCTAATAACAATGATAGACCCATGCCATTTTCAGTACCAGAACTAGAGACTGAATTTATGTACTATCAAATCATGCGAATAATAATAATAATAGTCACTATCATCATCTGCACAGGAATATCTACATTTTCTGAGTACAGTTATGCACACCCCATGCTCTGTAAATTTGAAACAAACAAAGAAAAATCTATAAAGATATATTCCAGGAATTTCTCTGGAAACCAAAATACATCGTTTTTCTCAGCAGATGTATTCCAAATCATCCAAAACAAACAGCAAGTGTGTATCATATTAATATTCTCAAGAACAAATAATTTCAAACAACACACCAGTGTTATACTGTGCAACAAACTGAACCAATCACGAATCCTTATACCAAAACTGGTGCAGAAACAAACACACACCGACACACAAAAATATATATATATATACTATGTACCATTGTACCAAGAACGTCTTATACCACAACCTGCTCCTTTAAAATATACACCACTTCATAGCCAATTCCAAAATTGCAGAAATACAGACAGCATATTCTGTACAGTGTCATTCCAAGTATTGCTCAACTTCTTTGAATGTACTCTTTTGGTCATTCAGCAGCACCTAGCTCTTGTCACATAAGTTTCTGAACAAAACTGTTTGCTCAACATGCATTTCAATTTCAAAACGGGCAGGTCTCTTGCTCAGGACCTCCATATTCTGGAAAGCTATTCAGATTTTTTGTCCAGTGGCTGGGCAATATTTATCCAGACATTCTATTATGAACTTCCAATTACCATGTCTAAGGCTCTCACATCTTTTGCAGTCTCTGAATTGTACAGGCGACCCAAGTCAAACATGAAATTATGGTCAAAGCTGGTTGTGGCAAGTTATCAGAACATAAAGATGTCATTAGTTTTCCAAAATCCAGGTGAAAACATCTACGTTGAAACGCTGGTATTTTATAAATGAAACAAACTTTTCTGTTCCAATTGTAGTGATTGGTATATTTCAATGAATCAAGCACATTTATTTGAAAGTAAGTTTGCGCTTGGGTTAATCATTAGTCTTTGGGTGTATCAACATCATATGAAAAATCTGGTTTTAGTTAAAATAAGTCCGTTTTGTTTGTTTGTTTTTCTTCTTGGTGAAACTGCTCTCATGTGAGCAACAAATATTCATTGCTGTGGGGGCATGTAAAAGCCATGAGTTGTTGCTTGCAATATTTACTTATTTTTGCTTTGCCAGAGGTCTAGTTAAATGGATAATCTGTGACTGTGTGGCTTTTTAGTTTTCCGTGTAGAGAAGCACTAGATCTAGGAGGCCTTACTGATGACATAACTAACATAACTACAATGTTGTAGATCAGGGAAGATAATTCAGGATGTGCTTCAAATACCATGGGTCAGAGAGTGCCATGAACAACAGATGCCTCCATCAAGTGAATCTACCCTTATTTGTGGGGAAGACAACATCAAATGGTGATATAATTCAAGGGGAAACAACAAACAACACCTTACAGATAATAACTAAGGCAAAACATGTGAGGCCAACCATGAAGAGAAAGGGGATTAGAGATATTAGATATATGGGGATTCAAGATGTTCTAGAGAAGAGCAACTGTTCAAAACTAGACAATCATGTGACCAAAGGCAACCCAGTGGTGGCTGTTGGTGGTCTGTTTGATAGAAATTCCCAAAGTTCTTACGTCACTGTTCAGGTGATTTTCCCACTAAGGTGGGAAAGGGAGAATACAAGGGAAGAAAATGTAAATTACTCAAGAAAACCGCCAATGGCAAGCCCTTCAAATAGATGTTAAATCTTTAGCATAACAGCTGAATGCAGCAGCAATAAATTTGGTTACAAAGGGTCAGGCTAAAACACCAGCTGACAAAATGATAGATTATAACTGTTCTTTGTCACTGTGGCAAAGCTGCATTCACCAACTCTTGGTTTAAATCTATATTGTTCCTGCTGTTGACTGTTTAAACTGCTTTATGAATCCAGTATTTATATGCTCTCTTACAGGTTGGTGACTTACTTTTATGTCATCTCCAAATCTCTCTTTATGTTTGTGTGTAAATAAAGCATTAATTATGCAGTAAGTGTATTAGGTTAGTGGTGATTGTGCATATGATAAATTCTGAAAAAATATATTCAGAATTATGTTCCCTACACTTCTGTTTAGATACTGGCAATGTTAGGCTAAAAAATAATGCTGTAATTTAAGCAATTAATAGTCATAATTTATAGCTGGCAACAACAATAATGGATTAAACACAATAACACAACATTGCATTCGTGTATGAGTGCTTGCACCTTTAAAACACAGATTATGTTATAGTATTATCTTACTTTTATTTACTATTTACAAGGTTAAGCTAGGAATAAAAAGTATTTTGTATAGTCATTATGTAAACAATGCATATTATTACTCATGTAGTTTTGTTCCTCTTGATCTAAAAGAGTGTAAAATAATTTTAAAACACACACACACAACCATTCAGTCTCAAATACACAAATAAATGTTTATTATATGGTGTTGTGTGCACTGGTAGAATATAAAGAGATTTCAACTGACATTAAAATAATTTTTGTACCAAATTTATTTCTTCTCAGAATGGGTACTCTGGGTTAGCTGTTCCAGAAAAAACATTTCTAATTAATTTTAGTTTTTGAGAGCCTGCTTATGCTTTTGTCATGACAAGCATGGTGTTTGAATGTCAGCAAATTACAATTATGTTTTGTACATTTGTGTTTATTAGCTGACCCTCTGAAGCATTTCTATTAACATAAAGAGTGTTATTTGTAAAATAAATGAATTAATCTTTTCACATACTAATCTACAATTACACATAATGTGATAGAAGATGTTTTTAAATATCCCACCTAAATTTTAACAACAAAAACAGCTTGAAAGGTCTTTAAATGGGGTTTTATTGCAGTGAAGAACAAAAATTACTGCAATGAAAGTCAGTGGCAATCTGCATTAAGCACCTACATGTTCTTTAAGGCTATATGTTACATAGCATACACACCATAAAACTGAGATAAACGAATTTTTCACATACTAATCTACAATTACATCTAATGTGATAGAAGATGCTTTTAAATATATTGCTTAAAATTTAAAAACAGAAACAGCTTGACAGGCCTTGAAAAAGGGTTGTACTGCAGTGAAGAAAAAAATTACTGCAATGAAAGTCAGTGGCAATCTGCAATAAGCACCTCTTTAAAGCTTAGCATACGCACCTTTCAACTGACATAAACGAATGTAGATAACTGCTTGCTAAAGCAAACATCAAAACAAATCATTCATGTGTGGCCCGATGAAATGAATATGAGACTACTGTAGTTTGATGCATCAAAAACAGATTACAGACATACAAACCATAAGTATCAGACACTGCAATAGTTCTGCTCATCTTATGCCATATCCTGCCATCACAAAATAAAGATACATTCTTTGCACACATAATACAGGCTCCTGTTGATATCAATATGCACAAATTTAGCTTTTTTTTAACCCAGTCATGTGCGTCAGTTGTCAAAATGAAGCAGAAAGTGAGGTACTTCAGAAGAAATGTCTTTTTCCTTGTTCTTAACTCTACGAGGTTTCACAACACAAGGATGGCCTTCTGATGAATACAAACCAAACTATCCCTCAATATCAGCACTTCCTTGAAATAAGCAATCAGGATATTTACATTATCACATCACACTAACCATTTAGATTATACACAAGTGATTTCTGATTCCTTGTATCTTTACTTCCCTGTTTGCAACTTAGAGCCTTGTTGCATTACGTTAGCATAGAGAAATGACCTAAATTTCAGTTTTAATCAAGAATTTTCAGGTTCAGAAAGTTAAGCACTGCCAGATTTCCTGCATGTACGCCAAGTGAAAATTTATTGCTCAGAATTCCTATTCACATACTCTTGATACAACGCCAAATTTACAGAATAAACTTGTTTACACTTGATTATTCAACTTTTTGAGATGAGTAGCTTATGATAGTATGTAAGGCAAACAAGAATGAAAATTATTAAACACCAAAAATGTATCATTTTGCATGTGAAATGGTAGCTTGATAATGTACACGCCTACAGTATTTCTATGCATAAACATTTGGGAGGTGAAAGAGAGAAAAATGATGGAAAAAAGTGAATAAATTGCTGGCTAAGCAAGAAAGCAAACATACATGCTTTAGTGAAAGAAGTAAAGAACAGAACAGACAAAGAGGATTGTGCACAGCTATTACAGGTATGTGAGATGCATGCTTTCAGTTCAGACTGATAATAATGAAGGTTATCAACAACAGAATGATAAAGAATTTACTAACCATCAACAATGGGCTGTGAATTGCTTAATTATACACAGGCCTGGACAATATTTACATTACTGATCAAACATTGTCACAAGACACAAATGAGGCATGCCATACACATGTAAGATAAACACAAATTGGGATCATAATTAGAAGTAAGGCGCTGAGAGTTGAGGATAACAATTAATATGAAGAAACAGACTTTCTGTTTTGTTTACTACATCTGCAGTCCTGCCTGACAAACTGTATGTGAATTGTTTGCAGTATTAACAATCCTGTTTCGTCTTGAACTGTAAGAATAAAACTATTTCCTAATATGCCTTTTGATTAGTTGTGATGCTGTATTTCTTGACCATCCCAACAGCACCTTCTATCGTTAACTATGTGTAGGTAAAGGTTTTCATCATCATAATTAGTTGAAAATTTCAAACTTCAAATTCTAAGCCAAAGATACTATCTCCAGCAAGGTCTTAATGATTGTGTTAAAGCTACTGAAGGTTTGTATGACTCAGAAGAGCACAGACTCACACATACACTCTTGCAAAGGTATATGTGTGCAAGTATAGGTCTTTTACTCACAACTGACGACAAAAATCATTAAATTTTTCTACTCTGCTTTATTAGCTACATCTGCTACCCTTAAAATCCAAAACCACAGTAGTATCAATTACCCCCAAATTTTAAAACGAGTACCGCAAGGATCAATTTATATCTACGATCCACATATCTGAATTACTTTGACTTTAAAGTTCTGAAAGATTTCCCACCGGTTTGAAAGTCCAGGTTCAGACCGGCATGAAGGCGGTCAGGAAGAGTAACCGGGTCTCGTCCGGTGCGAGCCTGCAGTTGTTCGCGCAGGGACTGAAGCTGCATCTTAAGGCACTCGTAACTAGCCATATGTAATGCCTGGATCCACCTATCTCGCTCCTCTTCTGTTGTGGCAGCAAACTTAAATGGATTGTCTTCCCCTTCACAGACTGGTGGCCACACACACAAAAAAATAAGATTTGTTTGGTAATGAATATAGTTCACATTATATGCAGCGATATTCAAGTTTCTCTACCAAGATTTTTAACAAAAAAAGGCAGTAAAACACTAACCTATGTATGTTACATACAAAATGAAATATATAGATGACCACAAAGGAAGTTTAGAAAAAGCGAATGCACAAGTAGCACTTAAATTTTAGTACTGAGTTTCTTTCTACATTCCTTTCTTCTTTTCACTGTCTTTAGCCTTAATTTATTTGTTATTTTTTTCAAAATTCATTGAAGAACCAATGAATCATATTCATTTAGAACAAAATCTAACACAGATTGCAGTATCCAAAAAATGGAAATAAATATTTTGGGAATAAAGACAAAACCTACAAAACTATAGCAATATTTTTACACTACAAATGACTGTCACCAACTGAAAAGTAAAGAATGTAATTTTTTTTTAGGGTTGCTTTAAAAAAAAAAAACTTCATTTACCAAGGATAAAAGAGTTGGCAACCTCTTCTTCAAGGTCAAGCTCTACCGTGCACCTCTCCAGCACTAGCACTCCAAGTGGTTCTGTTTTCTGCACAGCATGTTTTTAGTCACACATGAAAAACACTTCACAGCTCTCAAGGTATTTAGGCAAACTGGGTCTGTTCTATGCACAACACATTGCATGTTTATAAACATCTAAGACATTTCATATTTTACAGATTAAATAAGTCTATATATATTCTGCACATTTAATTTACTGCGATAGAATATAATAGCAATAATCTGATAAAGCATTTATAAAACTAATTACAAATAAAAAGGACAACAAAAGCTAATCCGAAATTTGTTGAAGTTACAAAACATCTTGTTTACTCAAATGCTGAAACTACATATAGCATTATAACCGACTTTTCTGTTATGATCAATGTTACTTACAGCTTCTTTGTTCTTGAAGTAAAACAAGAGGTTTCCCTTGAGTTTGCAAAACCTGTCAACATAGACTGCAACAGAAACACAAGGCCTTACACCCTCTAACACTTTTATGATTTGCAGGAAAAAAAAACAACTGTTGGCCCTGAAGTATGGATGTGCAACAGCCCTGCTAGAGAAAAAAATGCTTCACTTGATAAAAGTTTGGCACATGCTGGATGATATTAAATTTATAAGAATACATGTTCCGTGCCAATAAACTTCAGACAGAAATGGGAACTTGATTTATAAAGAAAGGTAAAGGGCAATGCAAGGAGAGGATTGGGCTCTGCATTCTACATGCCCATCCCTAAAAATGATGAACCACTTACTTATGGCCATCAAACTGCTGCTCCTTACCTGTTTAAATTGTTTACAGACTGCTGATGCCATAGTGTGAAAAGGAGGATAAGTCTTTTCAAAATTTGAAGCACAAATTAGATCATGGATGTATAATTTCTTGGAAAACCAGAATTAATTAGTAAATGTGGTAATGCAGTTAAAATTAGACAAACTGAAGCAATGACATTATTATACTTGACTGTAATTAAAATAATAGAAAAAATATCATAAACTGTTTGTAGATACAGCTATATTGCACTAGTAATTACAGCAAATAAAATGCAAGTGGACTAGGCAAAAATAATTAACTGACCGAATTCACAATAATCTCTTTCATCTTCTTAAATCAGGCAGTCATTCACTGCAATGACATTTTGGTTTTTTTTTTTGCAAACATCTTTCACAGTTATGTTCTTCTCTAGGTTAAGGCAGTATAATGTCATTTCAGTGGTTGGTGACAAACAATTATTTCTGTACCTTCACTTTTTTTAAATATGCTGTCCTGTCGTTCCTTCATGTACAAAATGCCTTCCTTATCGACACTGGTGACTTGCTGCATGATCACAGCCAGCTCTTTAGCATTGAACCTCATCCTGATTCACCTGTTGCTTGTCAAACTGATGCAGAACAAATCACTCAAAACCTGACATCTTTAAATTTTTTTTTAGGCTCCAGTCCTTGATATGTTTTAGACATTCTGAAACAGAAGAATACAAAATCACATTGGATTACACATTAGTATGTAACAGTGCATAATGGTTAGAAATCTGTTCAATGCAAAAAAAAAAAAAGTGCAGAGTAATATTACAGACCTTCTGATCTAGGACAGTGGCCGAAATTGTCACCAACATCGATTACCATGTACTAAGTGGTACTACAGCAGTAAGGAGTATAGTAAATGTTTACCAAAAATCCCCCTCCCCCCACATGTCAGCCCTTATTCAAGTTTATGAGAAAAAACAAAATACAAGATAAATCAATTACATCTTAGCATAACTAAGAAATTTTTAGAGACTGACCTATGACACTCATTTAACATTAGCACAGCAAATATGGACTATACATAATAACACTGAAATGTAACGTGTCAAGGTACTATACTGTCACTGATCTGAGGTGGTGACGACAGGTGTTGTGTGGTCCTGTCACGATCGACACAAGACACTGATAACACCAAAGTGGCTTTACTATGCTGCGTCCTATTGGTTTCCAAACACAGTAGATGATTGGAAAATACTGAAGGGCCCATAAGATATCAAATCGTTTAACTGTATTGATTCTCTCAACCAGGGCTTCCTGGTTCAGTGGTACTGATCAAGAAATTATCAATTCCAGTGGATTATGTGGATAACTAGCCACGGATGAAAAATATTCATAGACGTTTGATCCAAAAAAACATTAATTTAGTTAATTGATTACTGAATCGCTTCTATGGTCTAAGGCAGGCTAAAATACAACTATCAACGCTTACGTAGCACTATAGCAGTTCGACCGCGAACACGTATACTAGTACTGCTAATGTAACCCTTGCTTTCGTAAGCAGATTCTTAATGAATAATGCCAGATAAGTTACTTGATGTAATTACTTTATGATCTGCCGCTAAAACAAATAATTGAGCAGCGGGTACCTTTTCTTGGAACAGAAAAATTATGCATCAGGAACCAAATGTCAGCGAGAGTTCTCTGCTCATTTTCATCGCCTCTACAGGGGCGGTAATAAACAGGTAGGTCTACGTCACAGTCCGTGGTCTACGTGCTCTCCCTTGAGTTATCGATCGTGATTTTTTTGTCGATTTGTCGCCTTTCGTGTTTTCTTTTTCTTTTCTTTTGTGTGTTTCTGGTTTGGAGAATTTCTTCAAAGCCTCAAAAATTATGCAGCATCTTGGCGAAGAGACTATCAGGACACTAATTACTCCAACTCCGTCATTAAAAATCTCGCGCTTGAATAGCTGTGAATGAAATATATTTTTCTTTGCTGAAGGATCTCAACATTATTTTACTAACATGCAGTTGTTGTGGTTCTCAGTCATCGTTGGATCAGCGGCAGCAGCATTTTGGTGCTACGGCTATACGATACCGTTGTTGCATTTGTTGATGTACTTGACGTTTATTGTGGGAGGAATAATTTATTCAGCAGAATGGGCCCTTCTGAGAGGGGATTTCTACCGAGCTCCCAAAATTAAGCATGACCACAACATCGCCAGCAAAGTATTGGAGAGTATAATGGTACGAAAAAAATGATGTAGAAATAATATTGAGAAGAGTTATTTAAACAACAGTGAGTGTGGCAGATACTATGTACATGAACACACATACACGCCCACTTAACTATATTTCATATGTACAATAAAGTAAATAATTCAAGTCAAAACTTTACTTTACAGAGGAGAAAAGACGTGAAGACTCGAGTCTCTAGAAAAACCATTATTTCCAGAAGTTTGGATAACTCACTGCAGGAGGTTTTGGAGTACATATGGAGAGACTTTATCTTCAAGTGGTACACAGAACTCAGTAAAGACCAGCAAACTCTTATGGATACAGCTATGTAATTTATCTGTCTTGCCATGACTACATTAACCAGCTTAATTAGTAAGCTAGACTCTTGCTATTCAAGACAATTTGTTTTTTACTCTGAAACTGGAAACAAAAAATAAAATCAAATTAGACTGCAGCATGAAACTGTGCTTGAAAGAATATAATGTATAATAATTTAAACAAATAGCAGAGTATCTACATACCAGTGTAGTGGACTGTAGTTTATCTAAAAGAATATGCAGCATGTATGAATAATTTTTGGTATATGTGTGTTTGTCTTTTCTGTTTTAGTGGAGAAATGTGGCAGTTGATTGATAACATCAGTTGCCGTTTGGCTGGAATAGATGTGGTCACTTTTGTAACTCAGGATGTGATGGATATACTTCATGATCATTTCAGAAACATACGTCATGCCCAACAAAGGTAAACTTGTAGTGCTGAAATATATCACTGATGTTTCTAACTTCCATCCTTCTCATAATTTTTATAAACTTAATTATTAATGTCATGATTATCTTAATCAACTTTACCTGAATTAGAAAAATCTCAGTTTTCAAAAGGAAAATATTGATGCCATTGGAAGAGCAAAAGAACCTGATATGTTAAACTCAAAACAAAATTTCTGAGCTTTAGTTTGTTTGTTTGTTTGTTTGTTTTTTTGATCAATTGATTGATTGATTGACCAGTCTGCAAAGTTACAGCAAAACGGTTGAGGTAATTTTCTGACAAAGCAGATCTTTCTCTTGCCTTCTTCCATCATTCACCTATATGTTAAACAGTTTACCTAGAGATCCAAGGTACAAAGCACTTACTCTTTTTGCATATATGTGCATTAGTGTTTTACATCCTTTTCTTTCATGCTCCAATGCCTTCCTTATGTTGTCAAAAGGGATGAAGAAAGTAGTGAGATAAGTGGTTTCCAACTTCACCCTTGGCTTCGGGATGAAGAGAGCGAAGAAGAATGCCTTCGTCAAATATGTGAAGCAGCCCTTCTATTGTTACTGCCTTCCTCATACTCTCGGTCAGATCACCTTCGACGTCTGCTTCGTGAAGTTATCACCACCTCAGGTTTGCTGCAGATTCATGGCAAATCGTTGGAGGAAAGTTAACATTTAAGGAAGTTGATGATAGCTGAGTGCATAGAGAATCACCAGTTAAAGCCAGAAGTGTTCACTTTATCCAGTTTGATAACTGTGTGGTGCAGCATATTTTCCCCCTGTGAGTCTAGCTGGTGAATAGCTACTTGGCATTAGGAAAAGAAAGTTGGGTGCTACCTTGAGAAAAGTGCTAACACTGAGAAAAGTTGGTCTTTAACACGAAAAAAGTTGGTCTTTAACACTTCGCTCACCTGCGACTAAGTATTGAAGGACCTTTACCTTTTTACTGAAAAAAAACATTTGAAGTAGTCATTTAATCTTGACACTATTATCAACTAAGATACAAATTAGAGTTTGAGTCTTTAAGACAATATATTAGAATTTACCATTTGGTAACTTTTAAATAGCAATTTGGTTTATTTCTTAAATTATTAAATAAGCATTCTCACAGTATGTTTCTTTTTGTACATCTTTCCTTCAGTACTCAAGGTGACAGTGGATATGTTGTGTGATCCGGATTATATTAATGAGAAAATCTTGGGGTATATCACTCGCCAGGAGAAGCTTATGGCTGACACCAAGCGTACATACACTTATGCTCCTTCATATGAGGACTTTGTGAAGATGATCAATGATTCTGACAGCACTGAAGAGCTGCAGCAAATGAGGTATAATGCTAGATATATTTCTAGTTTATTGATACCGATTGAAACCAGATACGACTTAATGAACAGATATTAATCATGTTCTCAAAGCAATGCAATTTTAATAAATAAGAAGAAGAGAATTTGTTTATTAGCCAAATGACATTCCTCTTGATGATGAGTGCCACTTATTCGACAAATACTGATCACACACACCAGTACTTGCAGATGCTACTACTCGCACTGTTGTTTATACACACAGTTAGTGTAGATTAAATAGTCTCAAACAGCAGGCACAGAACAAAAGAAAGAATAATCAGGCCTATCATGTTGCCATGTTTCCAGTGCCGTCTGAGACCGTTATTAAATCAAGTTGATTAAGAGAGCGGTTGACCCACCATCAAAGGGTGTCTCAAAGCGCTTCATACACACCAAAAAAGAGAAAGAAAGAAATAGATGCTAATTTTAATGATAGTGTTAAATAGGTATATATGTTTGGAAATGAAGTGTAAATATTTACATAAACATACATTCTTTGCAAGTTATTTAAATGCATGAATAATAATAGTAATGAGGATTTGTATAGTGCTTTTCCAAAAATTTGCTCAAAGCACTTTACATAAATCATATATAGAGTAAATCATCAGCAACCACGCACCCATATTTGCATATAACAGACACTATCACCTACAAACATTATACACACTCATGGTCAGGACAGGGTCACAGTGAAGTCGTCATTGTTTTAAGCTTGGACTTAAAAGTGGTAAAAGAATCATTGTCAAAGGGTGATGGGTAATCCGTTCCAAGTTGATGGGGCTTGGTAGGAGAAAGACCTCTGTCCATACGTCTTTGTCTTAGCTAGTGGGACTCAAAGAAGTTTGGTGTCAGAAGATGAGCGAAGAAGTCGTGCGGGTGTGTAGATGGAAGTGAGTTTGGAGAGGTATCGAGGACCAGTGCCCGAAACAGTTGAGTAAGTCAGAGTGGAAAGTTTATAGGATATACCGTCCACGACTGGCAGCCAGTGAAAAGCTTTATGTAGACAAATATATAAAACATAAATGGATATGTCTTTACAAAAACTTGTTACTAGCATGCATAAAATGTATGCATGTGCCCACACCTGCATATGCAAGTAGTATGTGTGTGTGTGTGTTTGCATGCACATGTGCACTACTTGGTCTGTTGTGTATTTTCCACTTTTTCCACTTTACTTGATGAAGTACAAAATCATTTCAAAATTTTTGCACATGCCCACATATGCACATGTAAGCATGCGTGCGCACACACTCATATATATATATATATATGCATGCATGTGCACATGTTCCAAATTGCATATTTAAGTTTTTTCTTGTTTTTTGGCTAGGTATAAGATCATATCAGAAATTATGCAGGCTACAACCATAAATAATTTGAAGAAGGCACAGGGTATTAATGCAGGTATGTTTTAGTAGCTTTTTGCGTTTATATCAAATGTTAGCAGTGATTTAAAAAAATCATAACACTTCAGTTTTAAATACTCCTCTGTCATGAGCCAGATAAGAAGAGTAGCAAAAGGAAATGTTGATTACAGAAAGAGGAATTCTTTGTGATAGTAAAGTGTAACAATTAAGCATAGCACTAAAGTAAGTCACAATCTGAAGTTCTTAAATATTTAGAAGTGAGCCATTGTAGTGTTGATTTTTTTCTTTCGCAGATCGAGAGAGCTCTCCAAAGAATACAGCAAAAGGAGAACTACTAAAGGCTCGAAACTTGAAGCGTTACATCAATCAGGTAAATTTCATATGGTGCATGCAGGCTTGCTTAATGGGGAGGGGGGTGTGGGTTGGTGTGTGTGCTTGTGCATGTGGGTGAGTTGCTATGTATGCTTATATATGCAAGAAGTAGAGACGAAGAGATATTTGCTTGCTAAATAGCAAGTGTACCAAAAGAGATCCCCTCAAAACTGAGCAGACTTAATAGACTTCAGTCAGTCATTTGTCTCTTGACATTGTGGGGAGCACATGGATAGATGTGGCATCTGACAGGGGCCGCCATTCTTGCACATGTTGAGCGATAGTCAGCAGGTCCTGTACAGGACGACCTGTCTCGTCTTTGATGTTCATAAGCCATTTCTTCCTCTGGCCACCGCCAAATCTATAAACAATTCATAGAGTACACTAATAGGGCCACCCATTTGTTATTAGCTAACAGTGGCCAAACAGCTGGCTGAGAAAAGGATACAAATGCTGGGCAGAAGAGGAAGTGAGTCACTGTCACCTGATGTGGTCACCAAGGACATTGCTTTGCCTGGGCAAAAGGTACTGGTTTTTTTTTTGTTTTGTTTTTTTTGCAATGAATGATTGAACTTAGTTTGCAGTTCCATTTACTGTCATGACAATATACCTATTGACTGGGGACAAGACTTTTTACGATATTTCATTTTCAGGTCTTATCCTTTCATGTTATCATGGAGAAACCAAAAGCCAGAGAATATTTCCTACATTTTCTTGAAAAAGATGGCAGTGACATTTTATTAAGGTAAGGGTCTTGAACTTGTGAGATTATTTTATTGATTAATATTTGCTTCTTTTTTCAGAAAAGAGAAAAGATTACTATTGATCAAAATTGAAATGATTATGATAACAATCTCATTTTGTAAATCAACTCTTCCCAGTACTTACATGTATGTAGATAGTTAAGAGACCTCTTTGACATTTACAATAGCATGATAGAAGCAATACATAATTGAAGAAAGGGGTCAGCATGCCCTATCCTGTTCATATATATGATTTTTCACAAAATGGATTTGATTATCACATATAAACCTTTGAACAAACATTCTTACCTTATGGATTATACTTTATATCACTGGTATTTTGATTTCCTTGTTAAATTTGCAAGTACTTTTTGACAGATTTTGGAATGATGTTGAAGCTTTCCAGTCAGCCAGTAAGGTGAGTTTAGATGAATTGTCAAGGTGTATTTTGCAATTAGTTGCAGAAAATACTTGCCTTTTAGCATTGTAACTAACTCATTTAATACAGTTTAATTGCTTTGTCTGGAAATGACATAATTAATGATTTCTGGAAAATACTCTTGACATTAAGAAGCGGAAGTGGGGCTGGATCGGTCACACCCTGCGAAAGCTGGCTGGCAATTTAACAAGAAAAAGTCTGGGCTGGAACCCACAGGGGAAGCACAGGGTTGCGAGACCCAGACAGACATGGAAGAGATCGGTCCACGGCGAGGCAGAGGCAGCTGGAATAACATGGACCCAACTGAAGCAGGATGCCCAGAACCAGATCCGCTGGCATGGTGTAGTTGCAGCCCTATTCTCCACTGGGTGCAAACAGGACTAAGAAGAAGAAATACCCTTCTATTACAGTTCTATTATGATAAAGATTTATTGAGCTTAATTACAGCATGCCATAATTTTGACATCCTGTCAACCCTAGCACTTACTCATCTGTATGTTGTCATGTACAGGAGCTGCAATACCACCTGGCTAATGAAGTGTTCCAGCAGTATCTGGCCACCAACCCCAGCAGCCTTCCTCTAAACAAGGCCACGCTTAAGGGCATAGAGAAATTTCTACGAGGTGACGGGGTATGCTTATTACCATTTTCTCAGGGTCAACAGATGAAACTGCTAAGTATTGGTGGGTTTTGGTTGTAATCCAATTTACACAGGAAGCCAGATCTTTCCACCCACCATGTGCAAGTCAGTCAGTCAAGGCCAGATGGACAGAGTGACAACATAGTACCAAACCAAATTGGTTTGAGGCCTGAATTACCAATGATTTCCCATCTGGCTGGCAGTCACCATTGTCCTGGATCACACTGCAACTTCAACCCATGAAAATAGGCAGCAACCATAATTTTGTCTTACTGAGACTGAAATCTGAAGATGAAACATCTCCATTAACCTCTGAATTCACTTTTTAGAGAAGGTAGTTGGTGGCAAAGGTGTTGCTTTTAATGCTAAGTGGACATTCTTGCTGGAAATATCAAAGAAATGCTACTCTCACCAGCTGAAGAAGTGTTGGGGAGGCAGAGAAAGAGAAAACAGCACTGGGCTACCCATGAAATCCTAAATCAATGTAAAAAAAGGAGGCTTTTTAACACAAAGCAGCCCAGTATCAGCAACCAAGTACACATTTGTGAACAGCAAGATCAGGAAGAAGACCTGGAATGAAGACCATTGCTGCAGCAAAGAGGCCTAGCAGATGCTGAGGACAGCACAAACGTTCAGTCATGGAAGACAGCCATAAGAATCTTCTCACAGGAAGTACTGTTGCTCTAAGCCAGTGAATTAAATGCTGCAGAGACATGAACAGCCTCCAGCTGAACACAGCTATCAACATTTTTCTGGATCACAAGATAAGAAAGAGAGGCTGTAGACTTGCCACTCCTGTTCTATGTGTGTGTGTGAGAGAGAAAGAGAGTGCATGTGTGGGGGTTGACACTTTGAGCATACCTTTGATGGTGGGTTAAGCACTCTCTCAATCAACTTTATTTCTGTTGTGCTTGCATTTTTGTATATTCATGAAGATGTCACTCTAAAAAGGTGTGTGTGCTCCTTTATGTAAAGAGCTTTGAGTCCAGCTGATGCTGAAGAAAGGTGGTATATAAATGCTTATTATTATTATTATTATTATATAAAATTTTAAATAGTTATCATTTAACTATCTTTGGTTTCTAAAATGTCTGTCTCCCAACAATGATCAGAGGTGCAAGCAGAATGGAGAGTGAATCATTGGGGAATAATAGTTTCCACTTTTCTTTATGGTTCAGGGACCAGAAGCATTTCATGATGCTCAGCAGCAAGTGAGTACTGTATTGGAGCAGCAACACTACCACACATTTCTTGTTAGTGATGTATATCATCAGTACATCTCTCTTGATGAAGATGAGGAGGAAGATCTTGACAATCTGTCAGTTGTGTCCAGTAAGCAGCTTCTTTGTGCTAAAGCCCCTGAGTTGTCTTGATTAGATCTGGCATGTACACTTGCTGTTTGTTTGTCCATGAATGCTAAATTAGTTTTAAGATGATAGACTTTTTTAAAAAGTTATTTAATACAGTTAGAATTTCTAACCAGCCAAATGAAGTCTTACTCCATAATGTTTCATCTCCAAAGCTCCTGCCCTAATATTCAGCTGGTTAATGCGAATGGAAAAGAGCACATAGACAAATACGATAATTTTCAGCTAAATACCACAGTGCCTTTTATTAATTTCTTTAAAATCTTTTGTGCTGTCACCTTTTCTCTGTAGGTGAGCTGTTTCTAGATTCACCACACGACAAAACAGATGTAAGTGATGATGAAGAAATGCTTGCTGACCAGTCTTACCATGCTCGACAACTTTTGCGTCAGCTGGACGCAAAAATAACCAACAAGCTTCAAGCTTTGCAAGCTCTCCTGAGGTCACAGAAGCTTGATAGAGACAAGGTATGCACGAAACAAATCATGTCATGGGTAGTCATGTGAGACTTAAAGGCTAATCAAAGTGCCAGATTATTTCCAAGTGCGCGGTTTAGTTCATTTAAAGATACCAATTCCTAAAATCTGAGCAAAAAATTATGTTCTGTTGTCAGAGACTAGGTTTTGAGCTTTCTCACATGACCTGGGTTTTGCAAAGAGATCAGGATCTTATTTCCTGTTAAATCACAAACGTTTGGATAAAGCCTCATTAGCATACATTTGAGTCTTTGGCATTAGCTGCTGCCTTCAGGGATGTCAGAAGTATATATAAGTATATATTTGTGCGCCTCTTTTTTGGAAAAAAATTCACTACTTATTTTGTAAGACACCAATAAAAGCTTTATTTTGTGTTAGCCTGCTAGCATCTTCATTTAAGCAACAAAAACAAAAAAAATTTCAGCTCCAGATGTGTAAATTTTTGTACTTGATTTTACGTTGTATACATTAATTTACTTTGTCTTTCTGCATGGGTGCGATTATTCAGGTAAAAAAGATGCGTGATGACATGGAAGAAGAACTAAAAGTCATGCGGACAGAACGTCGGGCACTTGAAGTGCATATTGAGCGCACTAAAACATGGACTGAGAATGTAGGCAACTGGCAGGTTGTCATTGTTGATGGCACAGTAAGTATCATCCCCAGTGGGAGTGAAAATGATTTGCCTGTCACATTATGTTCCCTTTACTGGTTGACTATAGAGTGATTTTTAAAATATCACCTTCCATTTCCCCACTGCTTTCTTAATTTTTTTGTGAATCACACTTCTACCAGATCTCATATATGTGATCATGAGTGAAAGTACACATGCACATCAGCAGATGCAATAAAACTTGTGCATGTAATCCACCCAAACACACATCCACACATGGTATTATAATAATATGTAGTGAATGGTATTTACCATCTTAGGTGGAAGTGGAGGAAGACCGTAGGGTGCCACACTTTGCAGTACTGGTCAGACTTAAGTGCCGGGAAGAGCAAGGACTAGACGAAGGTCAGGCAGGGGAAAGAGACACCACCAGCAGCGCTTCCCCACCAAGCGAACGATTTGGGCTTGGTAAAGTGGACTCTGCTCATGGATGGGCAGTTTCACGGACAATGGATGACATTTTTGCATTGCACGAGAAACTTGTGCAGGTGTGTTTGTGGTTTCATTGAAACAAACCTGGGCTTTAGGAATTAAGTGGGTAACAAAGCAGTAATAATGTAATCATCAGATGTTACTTTTCTGTATTTTAAGTTCTTTTCAAACCTATTTATGAGCAGAATGATTCAGCAGCAGTAGACTGTCAGGGACATAGCAAACATGCATAGGCTGTATCCACCCTTGTTCTTTCAAACAAAACAAAGATTTACCTGTGGCCTTCCCAAATTTTACACTTTAGCTCAAAAAGTAAACTTTTTCTTTGTTCTTTTTCTTTCTACATAAACAAAATGCAGTTGTAATAATTTGACACGAAGTAGCCAGCACATAACATACCTAACACACAGGTAATCTTTGAAATACTTTGGACTATTTTTCGTACAACACACTCTCATTCTTTTACAGTCCGAGACTCAATATTCAAATGGAAAAATTTTTTGCGGTGGTTTACCGAACAAAATTCACCAGCAGAAATTAACATTCTTCAGCCATTTACACAGTAATCCATTTTCTGACATCTGATACATCTTTACAAGACCCAATTTGAGGTTATTATACAGTTATTGCTTCACACTCACGTTTAATCGTCAGATTAAAGTCCGCCTTAATCAATCAGTCCTCTTCGTGCTAGTTGCACATAAGGCCTCAACCAGAGCCCGCCACTGATGTCGATCGGCTGAAACTCGCTCCAGGCGACCCCACGTCCAGCCCTTCCCTTTCTTCTCCCTTTCCACTGTTCTTCTCAGTCCGCCTTAAGGTTATTGCAAAAACTGGCGAAGACTTACATGAATCATGAAGTGCTCTCGATGCAGATGTATGATTTGTGTAGGAATAACAATTCCTCAAGTAACTCGGAGATTAGAATCTGATAGTAACTTCCCTTTAACCCACACACAGGGGGAAAACAGCATCACAAACTATCCAAGGGTATTATTACAAATGGACATCATCATCATCATCATCATCAGTATACATCTGAAGATAAAAGAGCTCTAGGACCTGCACTAGCCAGGATGCAGATTCACCAGGGGGGAATACCACGGGGGAAAAGCTGCTCACATGGGGTACACTGCCAGCTTGTGGGGAAACCACTCCCACACAGTGCACTTGCTACTTTCAGATGCTCTCAGATATCCACTACAGGAAACTGGGATGGTCCATGTAATTCCTATAAAACAAGTTAATTGTATTAATAACAGGTGTGTATGAATAGGAAGAAGAAGATTTTTCTTTTACGATGACAAATTTTGGCCATTTCTGCTGAATATAATTTTGTAACAAAGTTATTTTATAAACACGTCTATGTCAGATACCAGGCTTATCACCCTTAGATGTGTGTGTATGGTAGTGTGTATTGCACTGACAGCATGTATACATTAAACTTGTGCAGGTGACTAGAATTCTCACAAGAGCTTGTTACACACCATCAAGAGTTTAAACATTGTTGAACATTCCCAAACAGACCTTTCTAGAGGTGACATGTCAGCACTGCATGCGTGAACCAGGGAATCCCATACCATCGCCTACCCAAAGCAACCTTGTGATCATGTTTGAGAATGTCAATAACTTTATCTATGGCTTATGTAATTGTAAGTGCTCTGTGCCTTTTATCTATTTTACCTGGAATTTGGGAAAAATCAATATTACGTTGACAAGCTATGAGCATATTTCTTTTGCTCCAGATCGCCCCATGGCTACAGAAGAAGGACCTGCCCTCACAGGGGAAAGGTTTATTCAGGTCAATGGATGCAGCATACTTGGAAAAGGCTAAGACAACCCTAAACGACTATTTTTCAGTAAGTATTGCCACAACTAGATGTTTTGATTTTGATCTGACAACTGCATTTTGACACTTCTTCTAGTAGCTGCATTTTAAAAATTGAGTAGTCATTAAAATACACAATTGCATCTCTTACATGAAAAAAATCTCTAGCAGCTTAGCAGTTGTATACTTTTTTTTGTGTTAAAGTGAGATATACTATACTTTATGCACAAGGGTTTTCTATTTTAGAGGTATGCTTTTCATAGTGGTAAAGACAAATAACATCTACCTGCAAAAAAAAAGTAAGACCCGCATTCATGCATTTCAAGTGAGAATCATTTTTTGTAACCATAACCAGGACAAGTGGAAAGTAACATTAGGGAATTTTTTATTTTTGTGACAAATACATTAAAATTCTAACTGCTGTTGGACTGAGTTCTAGTGTGGTGCACATTTTCTGATGCCTAGGTACTCAGCACAAGATATTATTCCCCACAGTCAGGGTGAATACCCTCCTTTTATGTTCTTGAGATACAAGCTGATAAACATAAAGAGGTCAAACTCACGATTGTAGACGTTCAACATGTTTTACACCCACCAACATGCACCATGTAGATCAAAAATAATTCTGATGGTGATGGGAGGACTTGTAAGGCATAAAATCCCACTTATTGGACTTGACACTGAGCATAAGACTATTTGAGGGAGCATAAATATACTTTGATAAATCTTTATAACAGATAGTGATTAACATAACGACACATTTTGAACTTGAAATGATGTTATTATGGTAAAATAAAATGCTTACTTCATTGACTGCTCATAATAAACATTCAGTAGGCATGACATTGTCATCATTGGCATGAGTTATAAGGGATGTTTTCAATGCATCTTTAAATTATTATTTGTGCTCACAATGTGTCATCTGAACTATGTACAGGGTCTGAGATGATTTATTTTTTCACAGTGTAGCCAGAGTTTGTGACAAATGAGATATTCTGAACAGTTAACCCTGACTGCAGCATCTTTTGCTGGGTGTCTTAACAGGCAGTGATGCAAGATGATCGCCTGATTCACAGTGAAGTGCTGTATTCCTTCCTGGCACCGTCTCCTGAATTTCTGCACCAACCTTTCCTCTTGCGGCGCAATAAGACATCAATGTCCCTTCTAAAGCGCACGTTTGTTGAGAAACTTTCTCTTTAAACAATTCACAATGTTAAAAAGTTGTTAAGATTGTAAAAAAACCCCCACCAAACTATGGAAAATAATAATAACAATAATGATTATTTCTATAGCACCTTTCTCTACCATTAAGGTGAACTCAAAGTGCTTTACACAAAGAACACACGTGATAAATGCCTACAGCATACAGTTGTCAATTCTGGAATCGAGGAAGTATAACAAGTGTTTTTCTTCTTTTATAGTCTGACTATGATTAATTACACATTGAAAACATCGATACTAGCTTCATATGACTCCACCCACCAATGATATGGATGTGTTTACAGTTGTATGGGGTTAGTTTTAGAATCATAAATAGCCAAATTCTTGTAGTAGGATCATCAGGTTAGTTTTACAATCACTGAGAAATAGCCAGGTTCTGTTCAAGAATTTCTGGACTGAGCTACTGAAGGCAATCAACAGCATGTTGGGGTAGTCATAGACTGTTCACAGGTGCTGGCCCCCTACAACTGCGGAGAGTTGTGGAGGCCAGTGAGACACACCTGTCCGCTAGCTGATATTAAAGCATGGCTAGCCTTCACGCCCCTGTACATCACACCTCTGTTATGCAAGTATTTCAGAGCATGCAATACATCCCGCAAGATATATGTGACTAATAGCTCCGGCAGATCGCTGTGAAACAGGCATGCAGCAGATCATGGCAATAACAACAGCCCATAACAGGCATAACTGTGCACAGTTCATGGCGATGGATGAAGCTACAGTAATGATGGAGCATAGTCTTATGTTGTAACTGCTTGGTTAATACAACTTCTTTCTGTACATAAGAGAACTTGTGATCTAAGTCTTCTAGATCAATCCGTTTAACAGCCACCTGTAGTCCAGTTGGTGAGTGCTGAGCGCGATGCACTGTGGTTGAATCTTTGTGACCTTTGCCTATTCCTGCATATCACTGATTGACACAGGTCACACTGTCAAACTGCACGATGACCACTTCCGATGACGATGACTCACTGACGTTGAGAGTGAATTTCACCTTGTTTTCTGTCAGTGGTGGGGATGAGGTGATGTCGTAAGGCTACTTGCTGGTGGAGAATCAGACAACTGATATTCACAACCAGCACAATTCTTTGTTACTGATTAGTCTGACATAACTTTTGTCTGTCTTTAGTTTCTTGTCACTCTTGAATCTATGAAGTATACCAGCTACTTGTTTTAACTTGAATGAGATTCTTTCTAAAACTTCACCATAAACTTAAGTTTGGGAAGCATAGATTAGTAACAGAGTGGATCAGTAAATGAAGGTATATTGTACACACAGCCCATTATGTTTTTGGTGGATTTTACAGTTTTTATGACTAATCTTTAATGTATTAATGCAAGTTTCTTTTATTGACTTGTTAAGTTGCTTAGCATTTAGCAAGATTTTGTATGTTGAGCACAACATTTTAAGTAAGCAACTGTTTCAGTTTGCCTAGCTTACGAGGTGATGTCCAGGATGATGATGACTTCCTGTTTGGTGATGAGAGGCAAGTGGAGCATTTTCAGCCCATTTTAAAAATGTTAAACCCTGAGTGAAATGAGTGTGATGAAATATCATTTATACACCAGCTTTTAGACAAGAAGCCCTCTTTACTTCATTTATCAGGGCAGTCTTGTGTTTATTGGCCTGGAAGGCGAGGACTTTTCCACTAATGCTGAAAAATAGCATTACCTGTCACTGTTGCAGTGCAAGAGATGAAAGGGCCCATGATTCTATTGCAAAGCCTTTGTACCGCCTGCTGGGAGAAGTGTTTGAGCTTCATGGCATGTTTAGATGGCTGCGTCGGAGTTTTATGACCTTCGTGGAACTAACTTTTGGAAGCAACATCAACAGGTTTGTATTTCTCATTACCAGCATCTGTAACCCTGTTATGATGTCTCCCTCCCATCACCCCTTCCCAGTGCTAAGGTATAATCTTAGATTTCTAGACTGGCCTTTTGAACATTCTGGAATACACCGTTGGTATTTGCTTTTAGAGAGCATGTTTTACAGCTAGATACAACCTGTCTGAAGTAGCTAGTGTTTGTTTGTTCACTTTCATCTGGCAAGCTAAGGAATACTGCCTGTCGTGTAGTCCTATACTAAACTCCATTATATTATTTCTCCTATTGCCTTCCGACTTCATTATGCATGTATTTCATGAGTTTTGAAAAGGATTTGTGTTCAAACACATCTATAAACCTAATATTTATAATATATAATAATGGTTATAATCATAACATAATCTTATAATAAAAAGTCACCAAAAATTAAGAGCACTTTTTAAATTACAAATGTTCAAATTGGCAACAGATAGCCATACTAAATTTCTAAAACCTTTCGCATGCATTCTCATCTTTTGTGTCATGAATAGCAAGTTTCCTTTCAGCAGTTTTTAAGATGATTTCATTCATGACAGCAGATTTGACTTGCCCTTGTCATTTTTTTAGACAGCTTCGAGAGATGGTCAAGTGGACGTACTCGGAGCCAATGCTTTTATTTTACATTCGCACCTTTAAGGATTCAATGTGGCCAGGTGGAGTCCTAGCTGAGTCACCTCCTCCAAAGACCGAGGCCCAAAAATTTGAAACACGAATGGCTGCTAAAAACAAACTGCTGCAAAATATTCCTGGTAATTCTTAATCTCATAGATTGGCGGTAAACTCATCTAAAACCTGAGAAATTCTTGTTCCAGTTCTCTTCTGTTATATATTGTTGAAAATAGGTGATTGTAGCCATCAAATACCATTCTAATCAGGTTGTATAACATTTAATTTGCTATTACACTTATGTGTAAATTATCTTTGTTTTTATTCTGCGTAGTTTCTTGTTTCTGTGGAATAACTAGTTTGTTAAGTGAGTGCCAACAGCTTTATTAGACATCAATCCATCAACTGTGGTATCAGCATTAAAAGAAGTTTAATTGTTGCAGATGCTCTTAGGAACCTTGTTGGGGAGGATAACGGGCGACGAGGTACCATAAAGGTGTTTGAAGTTCTGCAGAACAAGGCTCTAAATAAGCATCTGTTTTATGTAAGTCATCACCTAACTGGCATCATTTAAACAGTGTAGGTTCTCAGTCTCAGACTTCAGCAAGTTAGCATACATATTCTCTTTCACTTTTGATGTACTTTTAAAAAAAACAAAGTTGGACAGGTGAGAAAGTTTAAATTTTATGATTTCAAAATAATAATTACTGGACTTTTCTTGGTCCCCAGTCATGTTCCTTATGTATGCATGGAAAGTGTACTGTTGGTTGCTAGTTGAAATGGAGCATGGCATATGCTGGCTATAGCAAAAGCATGCATACACATCCCTCCTTCCCTACAGCTTCTATGTGGCTATCTTTGCCAGCTACACCACTATGTGCCTTATAAAGGCCATCACATGCCTTTTTATTCCAGAGGTGATGAAAACTTCAGATTTTAAGCCTACATGCACCAAAGACTATACTGTAAGAATACTCAAATAGTAATTTTATGCACCCTGAAAGATTTCATGGGTGAAAAGAAACAGACGCTTTGCTAATGTATCTGTTTCTCAGCATCACTTATCATGGAGAATGGTTGTAAACTACTCAAGAAACAATTTGATAGGCCTTTCACCAAATCATACAAAGCATCATACTGATCATCAAGTTTTTATTTAGCCCTGCTAGGGTGCAAGGAAGCAGACTCCAAAGGACTACAGAAATGTGTGGATTTTGTTTATCCTTAGTAAATTATCACGAGCTGTATAAACTTTATGTTCCACATGTATGTTAGAAATGATTTACATATTATTCATTAGAAATTGTTTTAAAATTTCAGAATTTGTTGGAGATATTTATTCTGGAGCTTTGTCCAGAGCTAAAGACGGTCCGTAAATCACTGGTTGAATCGCTTCAACTACAGTCAGTTCCTCAAGCGACAAACTGAATAGTGAAGCATATAAACTAAGCCAGAGAGAACAAGGTGTACAAAAGTGAAAAACTAGGGATGCCGGACACTGTATAGTGCCTCCCAGTTTTGGAAATCTTGGCTCGGGCTTCATAATGTCTGTTAACAAATGGATATGGTGATAAACTCTTCTGCAGTACAAGATGGAAGCTATTTGCCAACAGTTTCCTTAGAAGTTTTGGAGTGTTCATTCATTGATATGAAAACTTCAGCACACTAACACCAAATGAAAACATCAAGATGTCCATGTGACATGCCCTGAGCAGTTCTGAAATATTCTAGTACATAAAAGAAAATAATGCATTCATATAACAATTTTTTGGATAAATTTAAAATTTATTCAAAAAAATGTTGTAGTGGTATACTTTGTTAAAAAATTGTTCCTGTTACATACCAGTATGTGCAATATTTGTCTAACATGAAATAATGTGCTTTGCGACCATTTTCCAAATGTCATAATTTGTTTCATTCATGGTTATTGTGTACTATATATCCTACTCTGTAGGTAGATTTTGCTACTGGACCGACAGCATGCAAGACAGTAATATGGAATAAACATCCAGACACAACCTTGCTTCTGTACATAATGAAGGATGAATACACACACTTTCTATGTTGTAGAAATGATATTTTACTTCAGGCTGATACTGCTAAAAATTATTTCCCCCCAAAAAGCACAAGATCAGCCAAAAAAAAAATGTACACAATAATAACACTTCTGTGTGTCTATATTTTCAACTGCAGAGAAGAAACAAACATTAAACACAGACATCCCTCATCTCTGTCCACCTTATCTCACTACCGACAAAAACTTAATATTTCTACCTCATTAAGAAAAGTTGAGTAGGTCAGAAATGGCAAGTAAAAGGTGGGAGTACACAGTGCTGATGGAGAAGTGTTCACAATATCCAACAAAGATCTTAGCTTGTGATCTTTGCACAGAAACAGGCAAATGTGACCAAATCAGCTGACCACACAATTGCTCCAGGTTTATGCATCAGACAAAGCAGCTACTCCTGGCAGAACTTTACCTGTAATCAAAATATTTTATATGGTTGTGAATTAAAGAATTTTAATAATAAATCCATACCTGTTGTATTCTAAACAAGTCAAACTGATATACTGATTTACCTATTCCCCATACCAGGCAAATGGCCCACAGGTAAGTCATAAAGACGACATCTCACGTGCTGTATTATTGCCAGAAACATCAGCTGTCTTCCAAGTTTGAGAATAATTCGCCGACATATCTTCTGCCCCTGGCTTTGTATTTCTAATGAGATGACATCCTTCATTGCACAATTTTTCATCCTCTGCCATCTTAACAAATGCCCTGTCCTTCCATACCCAGCAACACAATTCTGCATAAGCTTGACAGATTTGCAAGACAAGAAAACAACTCTGCATAAGGGGCAACTGCTAAAGAATCAGTTTCCAAGTAAAGCAACTACAGATCACCCAATGCACCTCCCACTTGCTGCTTCAAGTAACTGTTCCAGAGCTGACGACACTAAAGAAAAGATGAAAAGATCCCAAGTTACTGACTCACCTTCCAGCAGCTCCAAGCTAGCTCCGCCTCCAGTGCTGACGTGACTCACTTTGTCTTCAGTATTATATTTGGCAGCACAAGTTGCAGTGTCACCACCACCTGTCAAACAATGCCAGGAAGGGTTGGAGTACATGTAAACTACTGTGCATGTGTCAGGGGCACGTATGCACCTTGGGTTCCATCCCTTCACAAGTACTACAGGAGGTGCCTTCAACATGGGGAACAATTTATGTTCACTACCTCTAGCCTCTATTTAGCTTTCTAAAACTGCACCATGATTTTGCTCAACTGCCAAAGAATGACCAGGCCACATACCAATGATGGTGATAGCCCCTGCTTGTGTGGCCTTCACAACAGCATCCATGACTGCCTTTGTGCCAGCAGCAAAGTTGTTCCATTCAAACACTCCTGGTGGTCTGTTCATGAAAGTACATAAAGATTTAGGTCAAGATAACTTGCTTACACACAAAACTTGCTAACGCTAACCAGCAGCCAAGCATAAGTCACAGTCTATCAGCCACAACAAAAAAATAAAGCCAACGTGTTTACATTAGCACAACATACAAATACAGATTTATGCGACTATAATATTAGTGTATTTTAAGATCTGTACAGTGATATCTTTATGCTTGAAAATCAAAAGAAGCAATTCTTGAACTCTTTACAGTTCACGGTTTGTTGCTCAGCAACTGAGTGGACCGTAAACAAACTAAAATAATTAAGGAAGCAGAAGACTTTTTGTAATAGGATATCAAACTACATTATTTATCATAGCTGTCACTGCTAGTAAAAGGAGATAAGTCATGGAAATCATGCTGGCATATCTGTGTTTTGCCATCATATACTGTCTTTGTGTAGCATAGAGTGAGTTACAAGTATGTCAAACTAGGTGTTGTGAGAACTACATATCCTATGTAACTGTGACAACTCATATATTTATGTTTAGCATAGTGTGTTGTGACAATTACAGCATATACTATGTGTAGCAACAAATGTGTTGTGACTGCTTTGTCATATACTGTGTAGTACAGAATGTTTTGCATGTTATATGCTGTCTGTATGTAGCAGAGTTGTGACAACTATGTCATATACTTTGTGTAGTATAATGTGCTGTTATAACTGTCATATATGGTACGTAGCAGAGTGTGCAGTGACATATGTTCCATACTGTGTGTAGCACAGAATATTGTGATAAGTATGCAGTCATACCCATTCCAGACGATGGTTTTTGCTTTTGCAATCGCTTGAGTGAATTCTTGAATGGTCTTGGGTCCAATATCAAGGCCCTGTAAAAGAAAAACAAGCTCATGCAGACAGCTTACAGTATAAACAGAAGCTATAAGCCAACTTACTATCCCTTCTCAAAAAGACCTGGTCTTAACTCTTACTACATTTACAGGTGTTCATGAACTAGTCCTACATGGGTGAACAGTTTTAAAATAAAAAATGTTACAATTCTCTACACGTGTATTATGCTCATCTCACATTTATAATAATAAAATTCTTGCCTCATATGCCATGCTGTAAACCATTTTAAAACATTACAAGAAAATCTAGCAAAGACCTCAGATGCAGCATATTGAGCTCACCAGGCAACCAGCTGGTATCCCTGACTTGATGTCTGCAGAGCCCACTTTAGCATCTTCAGCAAACTTGTCACCAGTCACAAAGTCAGTTGGCAAGTGAATCTGCACATTCTTCTGCTTGGCTTTGTCCATTAGCTTCTGAACAATCTTCGAGCCTTCCTCATCAAACAGGGAGGAACCAATCTGCAGACAAATGTTTTTATAAAAGAGATATCTTCTACATTATAATTTTTAAAAATATTTTTTTAATACATATAGCTAAAACAGATCAATCTTTACCAAGTTTAAAGATTTTCTTTAAAGCTCTATCATGAATCAAAGCAATATTGAAAACACTGAAATGCAAGCAACCACACAAAAATGTAGGTATCTGCCAGCTGCCAGGTTCAAGGATGATAAGATCTACCTCCATGTTGTGCAGGACCTTGAGGAAGGTGAAGGCCATCCCACCACCAATGATCATCTCATTCACTTTGTCCAGCAAGTTCTCAATCAGCTGAATCTTGTCTGCCACTTTTGCTCTGGGACACCCAGTAAATGATCAACAATTAATGACATGTTCTAAGACAAAGAATGCTAAAGATAGGACACCCAGTAAATGATCAGCAATTAATGACATATTCCAGGTAAAGACAAAGAACACTCAAGATAGGACCTTTTAACAATGGGACATAAGGTAATTGTAAATGACTCAAAGGTTAAATAATTTGGCACAAATAATGTGTCTGTCAGCATGAGGGGTGTTATAATTTGTTTTTCTTTAATACCATGAAAGAATATCAAAGAAAGTTGCTGTACAATGTGCATACACATGAATGTATGTATGTGTGTGTTGTGTGTGTAACACTCTGGAAGAGAAAAGTTAGAGAAACAGAAAAAAAGGGGAAGGGAAAACAAGCTTCCAAAATGTGTGAAAACTACCAAATTATCAACAACCAGTAAATACAAAATTATTTTATAAGACATAAGAATTATATTTAAATGGATTATATTTTCACTGTTTATCTTAAATCCACAATAAAATCAGCTGAAAGATTTTGCTTGATTCCCGAAAATCTTGAACTATGCCTTTTGCAAGATAAACACAGAACATTATTCTGGGAACATATAACGTTACTCTGAGGATGCATAAACAGCTATTCCAAGACATTACTGTTTTTATACATATATATACTGTGCCTGTCTGGGTTGCATAATGTTAGTAGATGATGGACTGCCATGAATAGGACAATGAGTCCAAAAAAAAAAGAGTTAAAAGAGGCTTAAAGATAGAATTTATAATGTAAAGTTAAAAAGTTATGAGTTGAGCATACCCGCCTAAAATAGCCAGGAAAGGACGTTCTGGTTTATCAAGAGCCTTGGCAAAATACGTCAACTCTTTTTTCATCAGAAAACCTGAAGCTTTCTGTGGCAGGTTGCAGCCCACCATAGAGCTGTCGACAGGTGAACAGAGAAAATTGCAAGTCTTCAAAATAAATTGTTATACAAAGTAATCTGATGATTAACAATGAGCAAGTGGATTCATGATGACATCTGAAACAAAAATCTCATAATAATCAGACTAATGTAACATCATTCTACTGAGCACACTAATTTATTCTGATGCCAAGATAAAAAGGAATGCCCAGCTACATCTATATATTGCAGAGTTTTACATTCTACATTCCCTTTCATACAATCATCACAACATCGTTACAAATGCAATAATACCACAATCACCTGCTGGGTCAGACTGACCTGTGCGCTCTGTGAGCTGTGCCAAAAGCATCGTTGATGTACACATCACCAAGTTTTGACAGGGAGCCACGGAATTTTTCCAGTGCTTCTTTATCAGCTTTGATCTTATTGCCTTTTGCATCAACTCCCTTGCCTTCTTCTTCCACATGGAATCTCAGATTTTCCAGTAGAAAAACTGAGCCAGCTGGAGGATTGGCACAAGCAGCCTCAACTTCAGGGCCCACGCAATCATTTAAAAAAGTTACATCTCTGAAAAAGAATGATGGTCTCATATCTTGATGAGTTCATCATGCACATAAACGTCACAAAAGCATTTCCAAAATATTTCCAAAGAGCTCACAGGGCCTAAAAAAATCACGAAGTTAGTTCATATGCAAACTGCCAAGGAATTAATTTGATAAAAGCAAAGAGAAAATGTCACAAAACTTAAAATAAAAATAGAAAGAGATAAGAATAACTCACTGGGGAAATGAAGAAGCAGGTGAGACATCTTAAGAGGATTTAAGAAAAGCCAGATCTTTAAAGACTGGGATCAGAGGTCAAAGGCCATGGACCACAACCAAAGGACAAAACACTTTTTTTTACAATCACATAAAAAGTAATTAGTTTAATTTGTCACTACCTGCCCAGCAACTTCTTCAGCTCATTTACAACAGGCTTCAGTGTATACTTGGGTTCCACATGTCCATCAGGCCTTCCCAGATGGGACATGAGCACCACAGATTTAGCTCCCTGTTCCAGTGCATACTTAATGGTGGGGATGGCTGCAACAATCCTAAGAGAAGCACGGATCAGCTACTTTTTTTAATATCCATCATCAATGTCTTATCATCATATCTTACCATTTTATCTTCATCTATTCCCATTTATTACGGCTAGAAGTGAAGCCCCAGCAAATTATCTACATATCTGGCTATTATTTTATAACTTTATGGATTTGGATGTAGACTATATGAAGGTACATTATTAAATTACAACATATACTTTTTTCAAATGCATATAAATGTTTGGATGCTTTGTTTTGTATTGCATTTTCATTTTCTGGTTGCTACACTGATAAGAGATTTAACTGCATCTCTCACCAATGCCAATTAAAACATCCTGTAACAGTTGACATAAATATGCCAAAAGTATAAAAAAAACAAGTATGATCAGTTTACATGAATATTTCCATTTACACACCTTTGGTTGTTAGTGATGGAACCATCTTTTGCCTGAGGAACATTGAAGTCCACACTGTAAAATATCAACATAATTTACTTTTTCTCAAGGCTAAAGTTGATTATTTTGTTGTTCTTGTTCTTTCCTGAAAACTGACTATGAAGTCATAAAATACAAAGTATCTTAAAACTGCAACATACATAATATACCTTTACATATGTCAAATTGTACACCATTTCCCTGTCAATCCCTCACACATTCTCCCCTCCATCCCAGCATACTCATGTGTGTGTGTGTGAAGATATATGGTAAAACAACGCTGCTATGAGTCAAGGATTGTTCTTATTATGGTTCATTCTTATGAACTATAGGTGTCTTCAAAACAAGTTTCCCTGAAAGTAATATAGGCGTGGCTAACTGCATACTCCCTACACGTAAAATTTTTACCGTTTACTTCACTTGCTGTCAAAGGGCGCCTGCTAAGCGAAAAACATGCATTTTGAATCATTTTCAATGTTAGACGCTAGGAATCATCAGTGACAATCAGCTTGAAGCCAAGCGAAATAGAAACTGAGGCTAAGAAGTCGTCTATAACTGAGCAATCGCCATGCGATGCATCAGGGGGAAAAGGCATTATTAAAATTACGTCGCATATAAGTCTAAAATATGACTCTAAATAACGAAGAGCCTATTCCAAAAAATAAAACTAAGATTCTGATGGACATTCAAGTAGGAAAAGGTCAATGACGTGGCCTTGAGACCGTCTGTCAAGGTTACATCGGCGTCAAGCCTTGAATACATCCCTGGTGTTTTATTTAACAGAGAAATAACAAAAAGCAGAAATCACGAAGAAAATTAAGCTAACAAATTTAGCATACCGTATGAGAACCCTTTTTCCTTTCAAGTCCACTTGATCAATGCCAAGCTTGTTAAGAGACATGGTAAATAAGCTGATGAACCGGCACAAGGAAAACTGAGAGACTGTTGCGAGTGTTCAGGGGAAGCTATTCTCGATCCTAATGAGAATAATCAAAGAGTCATTTCCCCTGAAATTTCAACGCTGGTCAAGGACTTTACACACAATTTAATTAAAAACAATTTATGACTTCATTTTGATATTAAGCGATAAATAGCCAACCAAACCAAAGCTGTGGCTATTTGTGTGTATATAAATATATACACACAAAAGGAGAATATCCTCGGTTTTTGTGTGATTTTTAATACATGTATTTTTAATTTTCAGATATGCTGCTGGTAGGCTGAGAGTGGGCGGCTATGCCAATCGTAAGAGATTCGAGTTAGATGTTCCTTTCCATTGTCATATAAAGACTAGTGCTGATAACAGGAGTTAAGTCCAGACCGTAATGGGTTTTTTCTTTTGCCTGTTTTGCTTATTCCTTTACTCTCGTAAATAAAGATTGGTCCTTTAAATTGTCTCCTTCTCTCTTGGTTCCTGTACCTTTTTGTACTTTGTGAAGAATCACCAACATAAAAGAGAAAACATATTCACCAAGAAGACAGTCAGTTCTCTACGCTGGTTTTGTAAGATAGTTGTGAGGACGTTGATACTTTCTTATATAATGTGGAGGAACAAATACTTATTCACCAGAAAGAACCAGCAAGCCTGTACATATTTGAGGTCGTCAACATTTTCAGACATTCATAATTACCATGCAGGTCGTTCTTTTGCCTTTTTTCGTTATGTTACATGTCCTAAAACGAGTAAAAAGAACAGTAGATAATCATGTGACCCATTAAAGAAAATTATGATCCTTACAACTACATAACCTGCGTAGAGAATTGCTGACTGTCATCTTAGTTAATATTTCTTCGATTAAATGCAATAAGAACAAGAATAGTAATATTCATATATAGTAACAATTAATGGCGAACAAATAAAATGCTCTGTGGTCATATTCTTTATAGTATATTTTGTGCTCCCTTGAAGAATTAAACGACACTTTTAACTCCTTTTCAAGGAACGGAGGAAAGTCTATTCTTCAAAGACAAAAGTTTTCATTGTAAATTTAAAATAGTAGAAGATTTTTTTTCTTTGATAAAAGTCTGCTTCTTTTAGCATAAAAAGACTGTATTCGGCAATCAGAAGAAATAATCAAAATTCTCCATCAGTCTGCATAATTCAAACAAGTTAGGTAAAGGTAAAGGTCATCCCATAACCTTTTCAGGTCGTGGGGGAGTGAGGTGTTAGAGACCCCACTTTTCTCGGGGCCAGCTTTTACATGAGGGTGGTGCCAATCTCCTCTCCCTCGCTGCCTTACCTTCCCCAAACCCTCTATGGAGTCAGGTACCCATTCCCGTCAGCTGGGTCGACTGGGGGAAGTTTGCTGCGCTTATCGAGAATTGAACCAGCGCGCTATCGGTTCGGACACCAGCGCTCTAACCACTCGGCCATCCGCTTCCTCTTTAGGTAAGAAATGCGCCATGCCAGCCAGGTACTAAAGGAAAGGACAGCCATCACGGCGCGCGCTTAGTGGGCCAGCGCTGACTCAACTCCCGTCTGTATACAAGCTTAACTTATTGACAGGCAGCTTCCGGTCTCTTTGTTTTGTACCCGCGAGCATAATATAGAATCCTTGGTTCCTGAAGAAATCTTCTTAGAAAGTATGCTTTGATATATATTTTTTAATATATGAATCATAATGTAAAATATATTTGCTCAAACAGAGCGTTGTATCGTAGTGTATGTATTTATTTTAAAGTCAAGAAGATGGTTATGTCAGCAAGCTCTCGCTCTCTACCTCATTGTCTTTCTGAGTGGTTACAGAAAGCGGTTTACGGCGAGTTCATCGTTTCTTAATGAATTTAATTCAGCGTTAATTCAGACCAAGGCTCTAAGGAACGTACCTTAAACTCCATTTATTCTGTAACACATTTAAATCCTTATTTATTGATTATTTTAACATGTTGTTTTGAACACATTCACATTGTGCGTTGTGTTAGCTTATCAAATTATTTAACATATTACAACAGACTGCATATTATAATAGATCACTTATTATCTTCACACACACATATCTCAAAATAATTACGACAGTAGGTCTGTGACACACTGTGTAAAGTGAAACCGGAAAAAACGAAGCAATGACTTAGTCCAGCGCATGCGCGACGCAAGTTATCTGTTCCCGTGCTTGGGCTGCTAGTCCTTCTCTCTTTATAGTCTCTGACAGAACCAAGACAGAATGACTAACCTCACTGCTTTTTAAACGATCATCGCTTGCAGAAATGAGCTTGCATCAGATTAACCCAGCACGACCACTGACAAGATCTTGCACTAGCCTTATATAACAACAGACTTTAAAAAATGCATGGAGAGAAAACTGTGGATCACATGACGAGTACAAGGAGAGAGAAAGAGATAATTTTTTTGAGTGGGAGGAGGCGTAAAGGCTGGAAGAACGACAGAGCTGTTTCTTGTAGTTACAGGTCGATTCGACGATTTACCAATTCGACCAAGTCGTTTCGGCCATAACCATGGCCAGTTCGACCCCTCGAGTACAGAAGTTACTGTCCAGTGTAATGACGTATTCGTTATTCGATGTATGAATACAAAAGGGAAAGACATTTTTTCTATACAAGTTATGCACGTGATACACGTAGGTCAGCCTCCATTGTTATAAAATGAAAAGTAGACGCTGTTAGATGTGACGCATGGATACCTATGCATGACCGAGAAAAAAATTTAAAAAAATTCTTTCTTAGTTTAATTTACACAATTGGCATGTCACAGCCGTAAAGTTATGGCTACTATTTTTTAAAATAAAAGCGAAAAAAAGGATGTTAAAATATGTAGAAAACTCTAATTAATGTTGAATTGAATCCTCTCTCTATTTTCTCTTTCACACACACACACACACACACACACACACACACACACACACACACACACACACAGAGCAAGATTGCTATAAGTCGCACAGAGAGAGAAAGAGAGAGAGAGAGCAAGGTTGATATAAGTCGACCAAAGACAAGAAACAAATCACAATTCACTTATTCCAGGTCGCATTATCGCATAGATGATAATTTGGTCGAGTGGAATATGGGCTGTGGCCGAATGGACTCGTGCCGTTGTCTAGTCGACTGATAGTTAAGACCAGGACTTGAGCTACCTGTGAGAGGTAAAAGTTCGATGCCACAGTCTGCAGGAGCAGTCGCTGCGTTCAGAGGAGTGGAGAACATCTATGTATTGGCCCAGGCTCCAAAGTACCGGAGGCAGGAGGATTACGATGCATCAGGGAGGAGATGTTCGTTCGGCGGCTGTACGTGGCATTGTTCATCAAGGCGCGTGGCATAACCGTGGAGTCGTGGCAGCAAGCAATCGTCGAAAAAGTGCCGCAACATTTTCTGGACTGGGACAGCGCTCGGTATCCATGTTGCTGGGGAAGTGGTTGTCGCTCCGTGATGTAGTTGGTAGATGGAGTGGGCAACTGACGACAGATAGTCAGATGGGGAACTAAGTGAGAAGTCATCATGTGCCCCGTCTGTCGGCTTCAGACCCGTTACTCTTCTCCCCACAAGCGTGCACTTACAGCACGAGAGCATCAGTAACAACTGTCAAGCTGATGTCCGCGTGTAAGAGTCAATGGTGGTTATAACGGGAGTGAACAGCACTGCAGTGTTTGAAAGTTCTGACAACCATTTTTTATTAGTTCAGTCGTGGTATGTATTTCGCGAAATTTTATGTTTAATAAATCCTTCCTTGTTGTACTTTGATTCGCACGTCGTCAAGTCTTTTGGACGGGGAAGAGTAGGGATGGAGGTTCGTGAGTCGTGTGCCGTGATTTTACGTGTCTCACGTGTGATTGTTGTACGCAATGTGTCCCCTGTAGGATTATGTTAACGTGGGTGATCAAAGCTTCGTCATGTTACCCATGTGCCCATTTCACCGGTGCCAATGTCTCGCGTTGGTTGAGACAACGCAGAAAATTGTAACATATCCTCAAAATAAGGATCTGTTCCGATAATATAAAATATCGCTATAGATAAATAATAATAATGAAATAAAGAAGGAAGAAAGGATAAACAACCGTGCAACAAGTAATAAAAGACAAACATAGAAGACGCAAAGAGGAAACAAAAAACAAACAGTAAGGATTGAGAGTTTTTTTTTTTGGATCTGCAGAGGAGGCAGACTAGTCAATAGAAAACGTAACAGGGAGAGAAGGTGGATTAGCAGTTAGGAGGTTAGGAGTTATTCTCATGGAACAGATGTGTTTTTAGTGTATGTTTAAAGTTTTCGAGCAGGTGGCGGATATGAAAGGGGAATATGCTTTTATTTCATTTTTTTATTTCTTTCATGCACGTCAATAATACATTTTAATTCTCACACAAAATGTTTATATTTGTATATTACAATTATAATATCACGAATTACACAATCCTGTGGACATCGACAACGATAGAAGTTGTAAGGCTGCTTTGAGTCTTTCATTTTGCTGTCTCGGTAGCCTCGGATATGAACAGTTCACGCACTTTTGTTTCATTCTGCAACGAAGAATCACAACATCCGTAGCTACTGGTATCTTCAATTGTGCCGCACCAGCGGGTAGTCCATCTGTCGAAACAGCAAACGTTGAAAGACAAGATTTCCAAGGGAGGAATTTGCCGGTCAACAGCCTTGTTGTTGAGTGGGTGTATCGCAGACTAATTGAGCATCCTCACACTCTGTATGCTTCAGCAATCAAGGATAATGATTCTTTAATGAAGGTGGCCAAGAATGTTAGCAAAATCCTTGGCTTTCCTATACACCATGGGTGTAAGTTTAAAAGCTTTCAGCATCATCACTGTCCCATCTAGCCCGCTACATCACCAATTCAAAATGCTACCCTCTTGCCACAGATGGAAACAGATGGTCACCAAGAAGAGTTCTTTTGCCAACTCCTTTATAACAAGTTTATACCATTCTGACTGACAAATGACCCATAGTCTACTTACCTGTAACACTAATTAGGACCTAACCTGACAATCGTTGTCTCTGGGTGGTTGAGTGTAACAGGGTGGGGGTGTGGGGTGTTCTTGATCCCTTATGAACAAACACAAACTTATATCCTGCTTGTCAACAGAAGCAGACAATAACACGAACTGTACTGCATTGTAAGAAATAGCGAGAGGTAAATAAAAATTAGAAAATGTTAAACGCACAAATTGTTGCCTTATGGGGGAGGAGGAATAAGCTAACCGTAGACTTGAAAATGTAACGAAGCGCCGTTGAACATTTTAGTCAGCTAACAATATAAACATTGTGGTAAATTAACATTTTGGTTAGGGATAATAGATGAACATTTTGGTTAGGCAGTAACATGAGCACTGTGCCTACTCAACAAGACGATCATTGTAATCCTTCGGAGAATGATGAACATTGTGGTTTCGTGCACACAATAAGCAAGATGATAATTTTGATTAGTAAACAAGGTGATACGCGATATCTTTCTCATATTCAAGAGCACAATTCCTGACTTGGTAGTCACTGAGCATTACAGACATGCGTTTATTGTCCACCAGACGAGGGAACGATCCAGTGTCTACAGACGACAGTCAGGAGGAGATAATACTCACAATGCGGCGGCCATTTGCGAACCGTAAGAGAAAACTTTTTGCGCTGAGTAACGGAGAGTGGCACAAGCTGTGTCTAATAAAATCCATCAACTTTTACTTTTTATATATGAAAGATACTTCTGAAAGCATTAATACATTAAAACCTCCATATTAAAACTCGCTAAAATCCACCACCATTGGGTGGTAACCGACAGGGGTCGCAGAAGGGAGATCACCCTGTTCTCTGTTCTTTCACGATGACTTCAAGCGCTGATAAATTCATTAATTTAAATGTTTAAATAAAGTTCTTTAAAATCATATCAAAGTGTTTTCTTTAATAATGCTTTTTTTTGCTTTTACTTGGTCACGCTTGACTGAAGATTTATAGGGTAACTAACTCTCCAGGTAAGATTAGTCGATGAATACAGATGTACCGTGGTCGACAAAGTTCTCTTAAAATGCATTATTTATATTTTTGAAAGTGAAGACATGTAAAAAGTTGCATTAAAACACAAACAGTTGGTAACAAGGGTTTTATATTTTTTTTAATATAAACACGTGACTACTGCAAAAGATCGGAAAACTACATCTTCCCAACACCGAAAGCCGAATCGACCCAGACCCAAAATAAATCCCCGAGCAGTGACAACTGTTTCATATTAACCGAACGTCTGCATGTGTGTGTGTGTGTGTGTGTGTGTGTGTGTGTGTGTGTGTGTGTGTGTTATAAGAGCATTCAAACAAAACAATAATCAGAATAAAAGCTTTAAAAGACCAAATGATGTAAAGAAAATCGGTGTATGCACCATTATGTGATTTAAAATGAAGTCTGCACGCACATTTAATACAAACAGCCAAACCAAAGAATAATGATGACAAAGGCTCTAAAAAACTTCCATAATTTACGAGAAAATCGCTTTATGCCCCGTTGTGTGATTTGTTCTTGAGTATGTATTGCCAAGCAGCTGTTTTCGCTCAGTAAGATGTTGCCTGAATTGGATGAAACAACTCATGTGTCTGCTGGCAATATTGGACCTCAATAGCTTTCCTGTCATCGGAGATGGATTCCACTTTCGGTGCTGGGACGATATGGTCATTACGGGGTCGATTCGACTCAGGCGGGGGGTAGATAAGACTGGAGAGGTATGATACGAGTTCAAAAAAACCGGTTATCAAGTGAAGAAGGAATCTCTTTTCAAAATGCAGTTCATTTATTTTAAGTGATTTCTTCAGAAAAGGCTAATAATATGGGGTAAAGAGTTGGCCAAAAGCAGTCTATTTTAAAATGCACTCAAGTTCTTTCAACATGCGACTTCTGAAAGTCGTAATAGAGTACAAACTGTCGGTGGTAAGTCGGGTTAAGGAGGTAGTCATAATAGAGATGACATTTATAAACATGTCCGTGAAAACATGTTGGGTCGTAACTAAGACGGTATCGGAATAGGAAGGTCTTAACAAGGAGGTTTTAATGTATTAATGCTTATATATATATATATCACGCATCTAACGATGATTTCTCAGCAGTTGACTGCAACAGATCAGCAAACATGAGGCCATCTTCTCTGAGACATTGTGGGTCGATTGCGAATCACACATGTTCACGCTGTTCCTTAAGGACTACTTTTTTGTGTTAATCCGACAAACACTCCGCGGAGACAACAGCTCACCAAAGACCTACTTTCCAGCACTCCTCTTTCGTCAGTCTGACTGCTCTTCGATGGGGTTGATGTTCTTGACGAAGTCAAACTGCCGCAGAGAATTCGCTCGCACGGACATGGCGGAATGAAGGGACCCTCCGGGGTTGAAGCGGGGCCCACGCGGAGGTTCGTGCAGCATCATCAGCTGCTGTCGCTGCCGCTCTTTGAGAGGCGGGGGCGGTTTGCGACAAGTGAAAACGCGGAGGAAGCTCTCGCGGAACTTCTTGTTCATGAAGCAGTAGGTGATGGGGTTGCAGCACGAGGACACGTAAGACAGTAAATGGAACAAAGTCTTGGTCAGCGGCGTGACGAAGCTGTAGGCACTCTCCTTGTCAAAGGCCATCCACGTCTGGATGACGTAGACGGGCGTCCAGCAGATAAAGAACTCGAGGACGACGACGAAGAGCATGCGGATGACCCGCATCTTGTTCTCGCGAATCTTCCGCGGGTTGCTGTGGCGAATGCGCTGCGCGTGACGACCGCGGCGGTGCGGGGGTGGGGGAGGAGGTGGGGGTGACTGCGACGCGGCGGCAGCGTTGATGGCGGCGGTGATGGTCTCTGTGTCGTAGGTGTTGGCCCGCGAGAGGGCGGGCCTGGGGGGCGTAGCCATGCCGGACATCACGGTGCCGGAGCGCGACAGGCAGGTCTCTTCCGTGGAGGACACGGAGGTGATGCTGCGGCAGGAGTCGCGTCCCAGCAGCCGCAGCTCGATGGTGCGGTAGTTCGGGATGATGGCTGTGGGCTGGAAGCCTGCAAGGGACCATATCGACGTATAAGTATAATGCATGACATCTAAAGATAAACTCAATGCTTGCTTCTAAGTGTAATGCGTAACACCTGAAGGTAAACACAAGGCGCCATGTTTGCATATAAGTATGAGGCATAGCATCATCAGATAAAGTTAATACGTGATGATTGCTTATAAATGTAACACCCAACATCGGAAGGTAAACACAAGGCCAAATGTTTGTAGATATGTATAATGCATAACATCTAAAGATAAGTGTAATGCTTGCTGACAAGTGTAAGTGTAAAGAGTAACAGCTGTATGTAAGCATAGCGAATAATATTTGCGCAACATTGTAATTGTAATACGAGGCAAACTCATCATTTACACGAAGTTACAGCAACTGTATGCAATTACAATAAGCAACATCTAAATATAGGTGTAGTGGGTGGTATCTACACAACATCTGCATGAAACTACTTCCCAACAATTCACCAACCTCTGCTTGCAAGTGGTATGCGTCTGGGACACGCAGCTAAACATGTAACATGTGATCCTAACTCTTTGATAGTCATCTTTTTTTGCATCCATTAAAGTGTTTAGAGTTAAAGATATGAGTGACTTCATGCTAAGGCCTATTTTCTTTGGTGCATACAAAAAAGGTCTTCGAAGGTCCAGTGTCTGTAGGGGCACGTGCACGGCGGAAGCTGCACCTCCCTCGGCCACCTTGCATCCAATCGGTTAAATCAAATGCTTGGTGGGGAAGGAAACTGTTGTTCATTATGTGCAGTTATTTAGGCCACGATCTGCATACGATATCATCTCTTGTATCGTTCTACAATCATTGCTGACATTGAAACGACAGATGAACATGCCTTGACAGAGGAATCTGGACAGGTTATGGGACTGCAAACTGGGTACAGATTACCATCCATTTGTACATTCATATCCAGTACACAGGGCTTTCTGACCGAGAAAGGAAAAATGGGACAGAAAATATTGATTTCATTTGGATTTTTTTTTTACAACGTAGACTCAGAGCGAATTATTTGTATAATCGTGCAAATATTCCTCGAACGTGGCAGCAATTAAATAAAGACTTGGAGCACTCGACGTGATGAGGGCAAAATTATGGAGGCAAAGGAGGGGCAGAAAGATGATGATAAAGAAGAGAGAGAGGATTTTACTTCAGCGTCGTTTGAAGGCCCCGGGGAACAAGTCGATATGCACCGTTTGAAAAGAAAAAGTAGTCTTGTAAAATATCTCTTTTGAAACCGTTTAATAATCAGCACGATCTGTCATTCTCTTTTTGTTTTTTTCCATGGTATAATTGTTCCCACATTTTAATGCAAAAAGCTCCATTCTTTGTCTCCTATAAGAGTTTATCACGAAAATCCCGCGCAAAACTCAGTTTATCTCTCTCTTTCTCTGTGGTACGAACTCTAACCCTCTCACCACCAGTCAGTCTTGTTTTCGTCATCTACGATGTCAAACCCAGGAAAAAAACATTCGTGACGAACACCACACAGCTGTTCGGAAAAGCATCACTGGAACCTACACAACGACAATAAAGCAGTGGAGCCGCAAAGATTCAGAGGTCAGCAAACAGAGCGAGGAAGTAAACAAACAACTGCAAAAGTAGACCAAGTGTCAGCAAATGACAGACAACATGGACACCCACCGCCTTACCGTTGGGCCCGGGCACCCCAAAGTCGCAGCTGGGCGAGCGGACATCGTAGATAAGAGCGTGCACGACACTGAGGTAGGCCAGGGACATGAGGAGGAGCGGAGCCACGAGGAGGACGACATCCAGCAGCACGGTGTAGGCTCGCTCCGACTGCGGCTCAGGCCACGTCTCGCGACACGCATGCGCATCGTTGGACAGGCGCAGGTGCTTCTGGAAGACGGCCACAGGTGTCATGAGGAGGGCAGCCAGAGTCCAGCACACGGCGATGGACTTGTAGGCGTGCGACAGCGTCTGCCAGGAGCGTGAGTGCAGCGGCCGGCAGATGGCGAAGTAGCGCTCCAGGGAGATGGCCACCAGGGTGAAGCAGCTGACGCCCACGGAGACCGCTGGACACAGCAAAGTGTGGACATTGACAACTGGGAAGGACAATGTCAATGACAGCAAAGTGTGGACACTGACAAACTTGATGATGACGCTGATGACAATGGGAACGACTGTGAAAAGTGACACGGGCATGGATCCAGAACACACACACACACACACAAACATTAAATAAATAAAAGACAAAAGACAATTTCAAAGAGTGGACATGGACATAGATATGAACAAAAACAAAAAGGCAAAGAGAAGTAAACAAATACAACCAGGAAAAAACAAGTAAAATCAATAAGACAAAGACAAAATAGACAAAAACAAGAAAGGCTATAAAAATCAAATAGAAATGTAAAAAGACACAGAAAGAAACAGCGACAAGACGAAGACATGGATAAAGACGAGGACAAATACAAGAACACTGTCATTGATACTGACATTGGCAATGGAATGAATCCTGTCACTGACACTGATATTGACACTCGCTATGACACGAACATTGACAATTCTTTGATTACAATGTTGATCGGACAAATGAATAGCTTGTGTTTATGACATCTATCCGTCACCATGAAGAAAGACAATGTAGACTAAACTGCTAGATTATTAGAGACTACGAACAAACAGTAAAAAAATAGAAGAGGACTGTTGAAATAAATGTATTAAATAATTATTTCCTTTTATTTACATGAAATTTATGTCCACACTTAAAAAAAAAGATGATGGCGCTTATTCCTAATATGCAAGCTGAATGCGTTCTTGTGTATTGTCAGTGGTGAACAGGGGGCCTCGACAAATAATCATAAGGCCCCATCCAGTAATGTCCTATCTAGATTATATTATAAATGTATATATATATAATTATCATGAGGCATAAACACGTTGTCTTGTCTAGGAGACAGCGACTCCACGGTAGCTCACCTTTTCTTTTTTAATTTATAGTAGGTTTGTAAAAATACACTAATTCTGAGCATTTTTTTCTCTCTCTCTCTCTCTCTCACACACACACACATATACATGCATACATACATATACACGCGTGCACGTGTGTGTGTGTGTGTGTGTGTGTGTGTGTGCGTGCGTGTGTGTGATGCTTAACTTCAACACAATTATAAAAATAATTCAGACGATTATCTTCACAAGTCATGAATATAAATGAAAAAGAATGGAAAGAGCGATGACAGAGTATAGAATTAGACTTCTGTCACAGATTCACTGGTTCCCTGTAGATTTCTTATTGATTTTAAAATTGCGGTGGTCATGGTGTCGGAGACATTCTCTCCCGTGTGCCTGCCCTCCATCTGGCCGTGAAAGTGTTTGATGTCTTGGCTGAACACCGTCAGATGGCCTCTGTAATAGGACGCACATACACTTACCTTGCATACGCACGACGCATATTATACACACACACCACGCTCGACGAGCCCCCAGTAGGTGGGGATGAAGGTAAAGAGATTTCTAGTTGATTTATGGAAGATGAAGAACTCGCTGCTCTCTTTTCTATCTGGCCATGGAAGCGTCTTCTTTCTTCTTCTTTTTACGTCATTCTTTTCCCAAAATGACGACAAACAAATGACGCACACATGACGTCATTCACACACGAAACAATACAAGACCTACCCCTAACTCAGTGCAGCCTCCTCTAATGTGTAGAGTACACATCGCTGATGTACAGATGTACACAGTCTGCTGCACGAAATGATTTCTTTCCTACTAGCAATGCAGTTTGCACTCAGCATAAAACTACATCCGATGTGTCCGTGTATGTTTAGTGATCAATACTGCTTAACTAAATCGTAAATCTGACAGAATCATTCAATCACAAAGATCAAAGCCTAATGCGATGTGTAAAAGGAACACCGCATAAAGGTACACCTGAAAGGACAACTTTAAACAGAGTACGAGCCAGAGTTACAAAGGAGGTAATCAGAGGATGGAGTTCAGATTTTCGAGCATAATAAGAAGCAAAAGAAAAGGAGGAAGAAGAGAAGGTAACATGTTGAAGAGGTAACTTACACCCAAGAGGCGGAGACGTCTATCGGAGAGCTACTTACTTGTCGATCGACAAGGGTGACATTCTAGACACGAACGTAAATCTCGAGCCTTCAAGAGAATTAGAGACATGGAACTGAAATCGAGGCCAGTTTGGATGCAGTTTCGAGACGATGCTTCTCAAAGACAGACGATGCCATGTGGGAGTGTGGGAGGTTGAAGTCTAGGCATTAGGAACTTTCCAAGCGGGGATGTAAGGGAAATCGCCAATAAGGGAAGACTGGCAGTTGTTCGTGGAATTTCAATGTTGCAGTTGATTCGTATTTGAAAGCCGTAGAGTTGAATCTTCTCTCTGAGGCTCGGTGTTAATCTCAGCCAATTCTTCTGCGATTTTTCAGTCGCTGAGCTCAGTCCGCGAATCAGCCCTGAACCTACTCGCGTGCTTTGCCGCATGGTCGAAGACCGATGTAAGACTTCCCCACGGTCCAAGTCTTCACCGCAGTCCACGTCTTCACGCCTTCCTGTCCATGCCTTCTCCAAGGTCCACAACTTTCGGACGGTCCAAGACTTCAAAGTTTCCCTTCAGTATACGATTTTCCCAGTGTTCAAGACTTTCCCATGGTACATGAGTTTTCTCCTCATTAATCGTGAACTACTCCCAATGGATCGTTAGTATTTTGTCAAAATATCTCTTAATGATGTTGTGTGTTACTATAATATCAACAAGTACTACTAGTAGTAGTGCGACTGTCAGGCCTATTGTTACAATTATATCAACATATACTAACAGTTCTTAGTACTGTTCCTATATTTAATATTTAAACCCGTAGCATTTAGAGCGCTTTAATAAATTAAATTATAATCCAATAAAAGTTGTTTTTATTTCTTCTTTAAGCATTTTTTTTGCCATCTGCGCACTTGTTTTGTGTGAGGTGCCCTGAGGCTGTATAAAAACATTTAGCATGGCTGCTCACCTGGCCAAGCAAACAGTTTGTCGACAGTTAGTGAATATCTTTGTACGTAAGACACTCGTGGCGGGACAAGATAAAGGGGATTCCCTCGCGAGGTCATTTTTCTCGGAAAATCACGATGGCGAGAGCTGGCCGAGAGGCGCGAACTCAGGACTAATGGACGGCCTGACGGATGGCTGCTTAGTGGCGGTGTCGAGGTAGGGGGCGCTTTAAATGAAATGCGCAGACACGTAGGATCACCCATCACCACCCAGGACTAGGGATGCAAAAGTCGACGTGGAGGCGGGTGACGTGTCTGGTGCTGGTGTCCTTTTGGCCCGAGAAGTTTCCCAGTAGTCCTCGCGACGAGGACGCAGAGAAAGCTGTGTTAGATGATGATGATGATGATGATGATGATGATGATGATGATGATGATGATGATGATGATCATGATGATGAAATAATCTCATCTGGTGATTTTTTTACCAATTGTCTTTTACTTCTTCTGAGGAGTAGAACACAATAAAGTACATGTATACTCCGCCTCCTGAACCATTTAATTTGAACAGAATACACCTTTTGTTGCGAGACTGTTATCTCATTTTAAAACAATATTAAGTTTTAAAAGGCAGAGTAAAATATGACAGCGATGATTACAAACTGATTCACTAGTTTCAAAGACTCAAATTTTATCATATGTCAAAAGGAAACTAATTTTTTTTAGAGAAAAAGGTGAAGGTTAAGAAAATGTGAACAGTAAATGATTCACCTAAGGTGACCAGATGTCCCGATGTAGGTGGGACAGTCCCACCTTTGACCCCGTGTCCCGCCTACTCATAGAATGTCCGGGGGGGGGGGGCTTTCATCTAAAAAGTCGACCAATGTCCCGCTTGTATTTAAAAATCTGATTACCGTACATTGATTTGCATCCGTGCTTTTGGTTTTGGCTTTTGCGTATCGCCGTTTTATTAATAATTTCTTTTTGTCGATCACTATTTAATTTTCCTTGCTCCGCGGGCTCCGGTGTGACCAGAGAGATAATGACCTGCCGGCCGATATCTTGGTGCACGGCGATGATGGTGGTCGTCTGCTCGTCCCTCCTAAAGTGTCAGCTTCCTTGGTTACGGTTGTTGGAGTTCCTCCACTTCCCATTGGCATTAACTGTCCTCCCTACCCGCCCATCCACCCACCGTGCGGACACCGTCTCTACTTGAAACTTAATTAAATTATCTTTCTAATGCTCACCTCCTCTTTTTCATCCTCCTCCCGCTCCAACCTTCCCGTGACACCACCCTGATCAATTTATAAGCTAAACTATTTTCCACGGACCTTCATCTGCTATTTTCGGGGGAGCAGTTTTGAAACTGGTTTTGCAATGTGTTCTATTTTGCCATTGTTGCTGGCTGTGATAGTATTACACACAATAATATGGTATCAAGTATCTACTGTGTAGACCAGCGGGCAAAATGTTCATTTTGCAGACCGGTCTCAAAATTCTAATGCCGCAGGCTGGTAAAATACGTAAATCCCCAGGGCAGGTGACTACACAACAAACCTTGTGATAATGGAACAGAAAACAAATGAGTACATGATGGTCTTCACTTACCGAATTTATTGTGTACAGTGAAGCTGTTTGAATTCATCACAATAAAACTTTAAAACCAACTTTCCTTTGAAAGCAACCGCCCCCGATGCTCTCTAACGACTTCATCAGACATGTCAGCCGTGTTATTTGTTATCTTTGTACTTTGTCTGTGTTAGAATGTTACTGACTGCCGATTTCTAACTCAGTTGTACTTGATAAAGCAAATTTAAGAAAATTAACCCAAGCTGAATTTAAAAAAAAAATAAAAACAAGTGAATTTCACGTTTTGGCAGACGGGCCGATCCAAAGACATCCATTGGGGTACTTTGTCCACCCCTGGTGTAGAGTTATAGACTAATGTAGTTTGTGTGGTGATGGAGAAACGGGAAGAGAAAGATTCACTGTGTCGTGAAGTAACTACGACAAAAGCACGTTTGACCTCTCACTTAGGGCTTACAGGCTGCAGCGCCAGCGGCGGGCCCCCATCCTCTCGATTCACAGAGTGGCCACACATCAGTAACATACCTACCTCCTCACTCTCAATCCCCACTTGCTTGCAGGCCCTCCAAGTGGCTCATTCATCCAGCGACCTCAATGCACGAACTTTCTTCTAGACGATTCATGGGCGATAAATCCTCGGTGTCCAGCGGCCTTCTGACCCCGGCCCGCCTACCTTAGGCCTGGACATTGTATACTGCAGACTTGAAACTTAACAATTGCATGTGTAATGCTTGGAATGACACTATCTTGCAAGAACCGAAACTTTACAAGGAGGTTTCGAAGCAACAGCCTCGCAAAATGACAAAGTTGCAGGACCATCGTCGGCATGAAAATTTGTTACAAGTCCGCAAAGTTGGCTGAGCAGGAGATAAGGTAGGTCGCAGGAACATTTTAAATTTTTAATATCGTTTTACATTTTTGTTTTTAAAATGGAATACTGTGGACAGATCTGCTGAAAGGTTCTCCCTCCCCCCTCTTTTTTCGGCGCTCTTGGTGGTGTCGACACCAAACTCGCCACGAGTCCTGCTTTCGCTCCCGAAACATCTGGTCCAACCTTCTTTTCATCTCCTTTCACTTTTCCTGATGAATCAGATACTGATGTGGTGAGTAGGCCGGGGAGAGTTTATGCTTTATCATCATTAAGCTTCACTTTGTTTTGTATCATCCAGGTCTTTGTTTTCTACTTTGTATTTTCAAAAAGTAGTGTTGATGCGATGCGGGGCAACACAGCTGCGTGTCATTACCAAAGGATCGATGACAAAACAAAATGACTCTGAAAGCAGGATGGCAGTAGTTTTGTGTAAAGAATAAACAGTATGCTTGCAAGGACAGAACTCTGGGGAATACCGCAGGAAAGTGGAGCAGGATGTGGCAGATGACCATGAAGAAAGCGCACTGTGAGTCCTGTCAGACAGAAAGTAATCAAACCTCGTCCGTGCGCTTCCAGAGATACCCTAGAGAGGGAGGAGTGTTGGAAGGCGGGTAGACTGATCAGTTGTATCGAATGCAGCAGACAGGTCAAGCAGAGTCAAGACTAGAAACTTCGCCACTGTCGAGGGCAGACAGAATGTCAGTTGTTACTTTGTTAAGGGGGTCTCTGTACTATGAAAGTGTTGATACATTGACTGGGTAGCGGGGAATGCCATAGTGAGTTTGTAAATAATTCCAGAGTTGTCTCAAAACAACATTAGCAGCCACGTTAGAGAGGAAAGACTCGGGGGGGGGGCGGTATTTGTGTAAAACATTAAAGTCAAGCACGAGTTTCTTTTGGAAGTGATTTGATCAAACCATTTTCAATAAACTTTAAATCCGCTTTAGAGACTGATGGAAACTTAATAAGAGAACAAACAGAAAGAACATAGTAAGAGATGTGGTCGGGTGCCAGCCTCGAGTCCGGAGATGTGCGAATGTCAAAGATCTTACGGATGAAGTCGTCGCTGAAGACCTGTGGTAAATGTGATGCTGGTCAGTCGACTTCAACTGTCCACCAGTTTCCTGAATGAGGTGCATTTTGTTATCAGGGTCTGAAGGTTTTGGTCGTGTGAATAAAACTTAGCAACATGTCATTCTGCAGGGTTGTTACCTGTCTCTGTAAGGTAAGTTTAGTCTCTAGCCACATGCTCGGTACTTGCAATTCTGCCTGACGAAGTCGATCATGGATTTCCAAGCATCAAGGTGTACATTGTGTCTGGGGTATCAGACATCGAGGCACTAAGAGAATGATCATCGAGAGTTTTACGAAGAACAGCGTCGAGTAGATTAACGGGTTGTAAGTGTTGTTTACTGCAATGAGTGATTATGTCTGCAATTCTTGTTTGTCAATATTGGGTAGAAAGCCTGTGGTGCAAAATGTCGGAGCCGATGAGGTCGTTACTAACAAGTTCAAGAAGACTGTAGTGATGAGACGAGAGATCGAGACAAACATCTAGAGAGTACACTACGTGGTATTTAGGTCTGAGCATGACCCAGTCTACAATATGGTCATCTTTCATGTGAGTTGACTGTGTCACTGACTGGACAGTGTCGGCATAAGATGTGGTAGCAATGTTCACACTAATGTCTCCAAGCAGGGTGGGAGGAAACTACAAAGTCCCTCACTGTTCTGTGCCAGAGAGTCTGAGAACGCAAAGAATTGTCCAAAGAATAGACGCAGTTACTAGTCATAACCCCAACTAAAAAAAGAAACAGAGGAAACAGCAAACAATGCCAAAACTACAGAACCATAAGCCTTGTCAGCCACCCAAGCAAATTCGTGCTGAAATAATACAGAACCGCATAAGCACCACCGCGGAGGACCTGCTAGCACAACTGAACTTCAACTGTCGCATTCTGATAGACAAGCCTCCTCAGCATCAGCGGGACCTTTATCACCCCAACCTTAGACTTAAAATGGCATTCGACTGAGTCTAGCACGAGGAGCTGTGGCATGTGATGGAAAACATTCGACATCGAAGGAAGGCCTCAATAAAATTATCGAAGCGCTTTATAATAGCTCAACGAGTACTGTTGAATAACCAAATGGGAGTTTACTTTCGCACTACAGTAGAAGTACGTAAAGGATAACCTCTATAACCGGTGCTGTTCACCATCTTGTTGGAGAACATCATGCGTGAAACCCTCCATGACCATCCCACTTTCATTTCCATTGGTGGAAGGCCGGTTTGCAACCAACGCTTTTGCAGACGACATGGGCCTGGTAGCAGGTCCTAACAAAGAACTCTGAGATCTTATCAGCAGACTGAAAGAAGTACAGGAGGGCTGTTTAGTGTATATCTGTAGCCTAGTAGATCGTAAAACTCCGAGAGAATTGTGGAGACTGTAAGCCTGTTCCTTATACGAGGAGGTTGTCTCGATGCACAGCGAGTGGAACGAGCTAATAAAGGCCACAGAAGACACGTGCACAAATTCAAAAGGTGTGTATTTGTGGGAACACCAGATTTGTAGGGAAAAAAACGGGTGCTTACAAAGAAATGATCTGTAGATGACAGCCGTTCTTCCAGCACGTGTAGGGCGGGTAAATAACTTCCGGTATTGTAATGAGGTGGGCCAGAACACTACCATCAGGTCGCAGTTAAACCCTTGTCTCGGTTATGATGAAGAGATCTAACTCGCGATTAGTGACAAACTCCACGATTTCAAGGCTTCGTGATTGACTGGTGTGTCGATGAGACAGAGACTGAAAAGCTCAATACAAAGTTGGGTGTGAACTCGTCCTTTAGAAGAGACCTGGCAGAATGTCGGGGCAGTCGGAGAGGTCTGGACATGAAGTGGCGTCCAGTGCCTTCAGTGCAAAATATCCATTAAGTTGAAGCACTTTCCCTTCAAATACGACAGCAGCAGCAAAAATATTTCAACTCACGAGTTTCTTATTACAATTTTTACCTGCATTTCGTTTATAAATAGCTACAATCCTGTGAGGAAACTTTGAGGACTCAGCGTCAGCTCTGGAGTGTTGGAGGCCATGGACAGGTCTTAATGGTACGGCCATCTCCTCGACAAAGACAAGGCAATGTTGACAGGAGTCACCAGTCAGGCAAGTAAGATAATTGACATAATCATCTACCACTCTTTGACCCGTACCGTCATGGTGCCAGAAAGATGGCGAATCACATTACTGCAGACCTTACACACCCTCCAGCCCAACTTTCGGCACGTGACATAATTAAACTGCTACTTACCAGTTGAAGTGCAGACTAAATGCTTATTGTATTGTAATCTTAGCAATATTTTGTGTTGAGTGTGGGTGCATGTGTGTGTACGTTGAAATGGGCATAATCAACTTGTGACACACTTGTAACACACTTGCGACAACTTGTGTCTTCAGCAAGTACTTGGCATGTGTAAAAACTCTACATTCCTCCCCTAGTTCACACATCGCAATTTTTTTTAAATTCCTTGAACTAAATCCTGTTTTTGTCCCTCTTAATTAGTTGTATGGCAATTTGCTCTCGCATCAGTTTGAATGTCCTGTCTTCTTTTGACGAATGCAGTCACGTGACTCCAGTGGACAAGGGCGTGATTCATGTGTACAATCATGTGACCGACACACCGAGACCCCGTGACTCGGGGAACAGCAGAGCCAGTGTATGGACCCGAAGTCCAGTAGTAAAGTGCTTTGCTGGGAAAAAAATAATTTCTCACTAAAACGCAAATGAGGAGGAGAGAAAATTGTTTCAGCAATGACATGTTGTTGCCAGGACAAAATGAGCTAAGGTCCTTCGGGATCCCACCAGTGACATTCACATGTAATCGATGAGGGAGGTGAGGTTTTGGGTCTGTCAGAGCTGAGGACTGCTTTTTGTCTTTGTGTCATCTCAGCCGGCTGCAGACCTCTCAGCCTCACACCAAGATCATAGCAAGTGTAAATAAGGTAGCAATGACACGTGGATGCTAAGGTCTCGTTGCCATAATAATCTTATGTTATGGTAGCACAGACGAAAGAAGATAATTTATAGAGTTTATTTTAAATCAGCTTCAACACTTTGAGTGTGGGGGGACTTCTCAGAGAGAGAAGATTTGCTGAGATGGACGATGTTTCGAGTTAAACATATCCCTGGTCTGACTGGCTGAAAATTGAGTGCTTCTCTTATTTCGTTTTCCCTGTGCACAAGGTAAAAAAAATATGTATGCAACAGAATATCATTATAATTGTCGACATGCTACATCATACATCATAATTCAAATAATTTGATTATGGTGTCTACATCGTGCCCAAGGTTGTGTTCCGCAGCTGAGAGATTTACTTCCTTTTAATTTTTTTTTTCACGTATTATCATCAATCAAGCTTTTCAGGTTTCAAGACTATAATCACTATATTCTTGTTTCTTTTTTATTTTTATTTCTGTTGAATACCACGCTAAGCTTATCTCACGTTTTGGTTCATAATTAATTAACTGCAATTAAAACTTGCTTCGTTTATTGATGTCCGTTCGGAGATTATGCTCATTTGTCACAAGTCCCTCATGTATTAGTATTTACTGTTACAATTCATTGGTGCATAATGCTAATAATTTTAATTAATCACCATATTAAACAAAGTAAGAAAACTTTTTAAATGGACTTTGATTGCAAGTCTTGCATGTCAGGGTAAATAATTCTCGGGATTGTTGATTCCCACACTCATGGTTTGAATAAAAGATGGACACACACATTTAAACACAGATGTCCCATAAGGCATGTTCTGATCTCTGGTGTTAGAAATATTCTGTCCCAGACGATGACACCTCCATATGAAGACGACATCAGCCGATGTGGTGGCCATAGATATTGGACAGCAATGCAACATGTCCATGTGGATAGTTCAGGTCAAGAGAGGAAAACCACCCACACAGGCGCCAGTGCAAGTCTCTGTGTCCATTGCTGTTGCCCATCAAAACTTCATTCAACAATTTCGAGTAGGGAAAGTCAACAACGACAATAAAAGGTCTTTTCTAGTGTTGGACAGAGTAAGTGCTTGAAGGACCTTGTCTAGTGTCGGACAAAGTGCTTCAATGGTCTTGTTGAGAGTCTCACAAGTGTTCAAGTGTCTAAGTGCCTCGAAATGCCTTCGGAATTCTGTCAAAATGGTTCAAAGATCGCAGGCATTCTAAGACTCAATCAACATTTTGATGGCATAAGCGCTTTCAAGATTTTGCGTAAACTTTGAAAAAGTGTCTCAGGACTTTGTCTGAATTCTAAAGAGATGTCAAAAGCAGAAAAAATGAGAGAAAATAGTATAGAGTTAATGAAAGATGTGGCAGAAACTCAAGAAAGGAGGAGGGTTTGGAACCAAAAGCATATTAGTTTTGAGATGCAGGCTACATTCAAAGAGCATGATCGCATTTTCTGAGAAAATTTTTTGCTTTGATAATTAAATACTTTCAGCATCGCAGCATATCTCTGTTGAAATGCCAACAGGTAGACATTGAAACCTCGGGTTACACATTTCTTGAGTGAATACCACGCTGTTGGAAAAAAATGAGAAAGATTTGGTTTGGTCCTGAAGCAGTGATTTGCTAGATGTCACATGTTGTTGATAATGTTTACCACTCGCTGTGCATCTACAAACACAGCCTACAATTTTTTAAAGATTTTTTGTGGGATGTTTTTAAGTTGTGATTTACAGCAAAGGCCACATCTGTTTTCAAGGCCTTACTTTTATCCTTTTTTGTCTTTATTCTATCATTCTTTGTCTTATTGCTTTATCTATCGACAGCGGCAGCAGCAGTTTGGTATATTAACTTTGGCAAAGAAGAACCCACCAGTAGTGCCCAGTATTAATGGAGGGGAGGGGACGAGACTGTAGCCGTCCACTCGCTTCTTTAGTCTATATTTTACAGTCACTCTCCTTATTTGCACGACACTTCCACCTCGATCTCTTACTCACACTAATTTCTACTTCAGCCTTACTTAGTCTATATTTCCACTTCGACCTTTTAAATGTATTTGTAGTATATTTATCAGTTTTGGAAGGATGGCTTGATCCCCAAGTCGCGCGCATTACCCCCGACTGTTAGCCTGGGGTTTGTCTGTCAACTCTGCGAGGCGCAATAATTTCAGCTTCACGGCACAACACAGCAAAAAGCTTCCGCCCAGCAAACTGGATGTAGGAATAAGGATGGATGCTCGGCTGCTGAAAACGATGTACGCTTAAGGATTAGAAGGAGACGAAATATGGCTAAAAGTCACGAGAAAAAGCACTCGACAATCAAAGCGAGGAGAAAGTTCCTGGAGTAGGAATACAGACCACATGAGTGTTTAGACAGTGTGGGGGGGAGGAGGTGAATACAGACCACATGAGTGTTTAGACACTGTGGGGGGTGAATACAGACCACATGAGTGTTTAGACACTGTGGGGGTGAATACAGACCACATGAGTGTTTAGACACTGTGGGGGTGAATACAGACCACATGAGTGTTTAGACACTGTGGGGGTGAATACAGACCACATGAGTGTTTAGACACTGTGGGGGTGAATACAGACCACATGAGTGTTTAGACACTGTGGGGGTGAATACAGACCACATGAGTGTTTAGACACTGTGGGGGTGAATACAGACCACATGAGTGTTTAGACACTGTGAATACAGACCACATTAGTGTTTAGAAACTGTGTGTGTGTGTGGGGTGAATACAGACCACATGAGTGTTTAGAAACTGTGTGTGTGTGTGGGGTGAATACAGACCACATGAGTGTTTTAGAAACGTGTGTGTGTGTGTGTGTGAATGCAGACCACATGAGTGTTGTGTGTGTGTGGGGGAATACAGACCACATGAGTGTTTAGACACTGTGTGTGTGTGTGTGGGGGGGGGGTTGAATACAGACCACATGAGTGTTTAGAAACTGTGTGTGTGTGTGTGGGGGGGTGAATACAGACCACATGAGTGTTTAGACACTGTGTGTGTGTGTGTGTGTGGGGGTGAATACAGACCACATCAGTGTTTAGACACTGTGGGGGTGAATACAGACGACATGAGTGTTTAGACACTGTGGGGGTGAATACAGACCACATGAGTGTTTAGACACTGTGGGGGTGAATACAGACCACATGAGTGTTTAGACACTGTGTGTATGTTGGGGGGGATGAATACAGACCACATGAGTGTTTAGACACTGTGAGGGGTGAATACAGACAACATGAACATGAGTGTTTAGACACTGTGGGGGGCGAATACAGACCACATGAACATGAGTGTTTAGACACTGTGGGGGTGAATACAGACCACATGAGTGTTTAGACACAGTGGGGGTGAATACAGACCACATGAGTGTTTAGACACTGTGGGGGTGAATACAGACCACATGAGTGTTTAGACACTGTGGGGATGAATACAGACCACATGAGTGTGTAGACACTATGGGGGGAATACAGACCACATGAGTGTTTAGACACTGTGGGGGTGAATACAGATCACATGAGTGTTTAGACACTGTGAGGGTGTAGACAGGGCAAAACAAGTACTGGAGTGTCTACAGACTAGATATATTATGGCATGTATTATAAAGTTATACACTACATGAAGTAGACACAGTTCCAATACTGAGGTTATTTACCGGATGAACACTGTTTATTGCCGAGATTGTTGACTAAGTTTATCACCCCTTCTTTTTTTGAGTTGATAAAAGCTGTTCAACCTGTGAAACATTGTTGCCCTGTCCGTCTCAACCAATGAGCGGTTAGCCAACAATCATCACGTGGTTGCGCCACCTGCGTAATTAAATTCTTTCCCTTGACCAACGGTATAAGCCCACTAATTACAATTAATATGTTAAGCTCCATTACCCCTCTCTCTCTCTTTATATATATATAAGAATGGCGCTCTGCGCAAAATTTTACAACATGGGTTTAGCCTCGATTTGGAAAAAATGCCGACTTAGCTGTATTCAGGTGACTAGCTTTAATGTCATGGAAAAAGGATGAACCCCTGAAGTACTAGATAGAAAATCACACACACACACACACACACACACACACACACACACACACACGCCCGCACACGCACACGCGCACGCGCACGCGCACATCGACATATACATCGACATATACGCAAAAATATTTACACCTATACGCACTAATAAACATAAATAATACATAAAGTACACAAGACACAAACTCTGACGACAGAGTGTACAATGGAATGAAGCAGAGGAGCACTCACCTTGCAGGTACCTGATGATGACGCACATGGCGGCGCCGAAGATGAAGTTCTGGAGGAGGACCGGCACGAGGGTGAAGGGCATGCAGAAGACGGCGAGCAGCATGTCGGACACGGCCAGGTTCAGCAGGAAGACGTTGGTCACTGTCCGCATGCGCTTGTTCTGAATGAGGGTGACGATGATCAAGAGGTTGCCCACCACGGCCAGCACAAAAATCAGCGCGTACAGCGCCACCTGGATCTCAGCGCTCAGTCGCGGCACCACGTAACTCTCGTCCGAGGCGTTGCCCCTCGCACTTCCGTTGGTCTCCGCACTGCCGTTGGTCCCGATAGTGAAGTTCGCCATTGGCCAGACTCCCAAACCGCCCTCGCCGTGACCTGGTCCTCTGTCTGGAAGCCATCGGGGGTCAGGTTTGTTCATGTGTATCACAGGGTTGATATGCTTGTGAGAGGAGCTCATCATCTTGCCACTCGCAGGTCGTCAGCGTCTTTCTTGACATGGACCAGAGACAACAGTCAGACTGTCACATCTCTCCCACCTGGCACTGAACACAATGCCGTTCTGCTTCTGCCTTTCGTGTTCACCTTTGTATAGTTTATCGATAAATTGTAAAATTCACCTGATCGCCAAATGAACCAAACAGCAATATTCATGTTTCACTGAAACCTATACTTGCATGTCTGATTACAAAACTCAGAAAAAAGATCACAGGTCCACAGAGGATGTAACTCCATATGATCTGCCGACAACTGACAGCCCTGCCCTAGTGGTCTGCATGGTCGTGTCTTTCACCGGGGAAAGTCAGCACGGCTGGAATGAAATAAAAGCAAAAAGATATAAAAGGACGAGGAAATTACCTTTAAAAAGTAATGAGTGTGGTTAGGCCTTCCTGTCTTTGTTCTGTCATTTCTTTGGGTTGTTTACACGATACCCGTGTAGTTTTACCTTCATAAATATTTTAAAGCGTCCCTTGATGTCAGCTGGTGCCAGTAGACTAAGAATTTTCCAGGGAATTTTCTCGTAAAAGCCAAGAGTATGGAAATTTAACACATATTCCAAATGGTTTCCTGTCAGTAAATGTTAGCATTTTTTCTACAATGTTCCGTGAGAAATGTACATTTTTTTAAATCAGAGTGCAATGCTCAAGGACATTACTTTAAGATGACAATAATTAACATACAACATTATTGTTTTTGCAAGAAACAATGTCTTTAAACTGAGAACTTTTTTGTCTGGGTCAACAAAACTGGGAACTTTTTTTTTGTCTGGGCGAAAAAAAAAGATTTTAATCTTAACTTCACGTTAGTATATGGATGTGCTTACATTGTTAGGATTGTTAGCCAAAGGGTAATGATGATGATGATGATGATCATCATCATCATCGTCGTCGTCGTCGTCGGCTCACATTTATGAGAAAAGCTGAAGATGTGTGCATGCCCACAAGTATTACCGCCATTGCTAAGAGGTTGGGGGAGGGAGGGGAGGGAGTTAGTGCCTCCTCCGATTTCTTTTGCTGCTTCAAAGCCAGTTGCCGTGTAGCTGTGACGTTTCTCCGTCGAGGTACTTCACTCGGAACTCGACTGACTGATGGCGAGCTTCGCCCGGCTGGGTGGCGAGGGTGCGCGCTGCGCGATGTATTAGAGTTTGATTGGTCGATTCCAATCCATCTTGCTTCAGCTGTCTGATTTTCTCGCTGCCGCCTCCCTGTTTTTTGAGCATTGAATTATCTCCCCCTCGCTTTGAAATTATCATAGCAGCCCAGCGATGCCTTGTTCTGAAAGACGACTTATGGCTGGGGAATCTGTTGCTAGATTAACTCTCCTTGGAGTGCGTTAAAGATGGATGGCGGACTGGGTAGCGGGGTAGTTAGTTACTGTTTTATGTCGAGTCAACAGCTGTTAATGTGGTCATGGAAACTAGTCCAGCTTCGTAAATGTAAATAGAACAGAGGGATAGATAGATAGATAGATAGATAGATAGATAGATAGATAGATAGATAGATAGATAGATAGATAGATAGATAGATAGATAGATAGATAGATAGATAGATAGATAGATAGATAGATAGATAGATAGATAGATAGATAGATAGATAGATAGATAGATAGATAGATAGATAGATAGATAGATAGATAGATAGATAGATAGATAGATAGATAGATAGATAGATAGATAACCACCATTCGACTTCACCAATCAGATCTGTCTGCACGCCAGAGGGCAGCACCGTAACGTGGACCCCGTCTCATTCAGAATATATCTGGAACTCTTTGACCATTTCGGAAGCCATTCATATGCCGCACAATGTAATCTCTTGATGTAGAAAAGCTTATTTAGTCTTTGTTCTGTGTGAGACCTCTAGTAATCACAGCCTACACTCCCAGGACTGACCAGACTGTCCAGACTTAGTACAATCCTGCGCATCCTCCTGCCTGGTGTTGTCGGCTTTGTTCAATGTTATCTTCACACAATATTCTGTGTGGAAGTTGGGTGCAGCTTCGCTTAACCATCGACCTCCAGCGGGTATAATAAAGATATCAAGCAAAGCTACGCCCACATGAAACAAAAAGCAAACTCCCACGCAAATCTCAGCTTTCTTAAAAAAAAATTCAGGAAGAAAGAAAAGCAAAACAAAAAACAAAAACAAAAACAAAACAAAACAAAACACAAAAAACACAAAAAAGAAAAAAAAAGTTAATACTAGAAGGGCTCGGTCCTCAGCCTAGTATTATATATGTGTGACCAGTGATGAAATCTCTGTAAGCCAGCACAAAAGAAATGCTTCCTTGACTTCTACAGGCCGGCCTTTCCCACTGAGCCACTTCCCCGCACGTCAGTGGCCCCAGGCAAAGGTCAAAGCGTCCGTCTGCAACATCGTCAAGCATTTGAGGCGCACTATGGGCACCACAAGGGGATGGCTGCCGGCTCAGGTCCCGGGGCCAGTTATGACCAACATGTTCTTATGATTATTCTCAGAAATCATGCCTGACCTTTAACAGGGTGGGCGACATCTTCCTCCCATTTCTGCGGCCTCAGGATGTCCTCCGGCTTTAATCGCCTGCTTGTCTCATCTCGGTTATCTTTAACTGTACAGTCCTTGCAGGGGCCGGCCCCAGTGCCTTCCAATTTAATTGCGGAGAAGTATACCAGCTTTCTTTCTTCCTCCTCACCACCTCTGGAGGGTTTGGAGAGAGGCAAAGAGAAGGTGGGTACTAATCGGTTAGTTATGTTTTCCTGGCCAGTAGTATTGAAGATTTTTTAATAATGGTGTGTGTGTGTGTGTGTGTGTGTCTGTGTGTGTGTGTGTGTGTGTGTGAGTGAGTAAGCAGAAGAGCACGTGCACTATAAGAACTGAGATGCATATTTTTAGTATATGGATGTTTGTGTAAGCTTGTTTGTTCATATCTCTTTAAAAAATCAACTTTAATATTAATGGATTATGTCGTCTGTGATTTTCATGTTGTATAACGATTTTCATCAGATGTAATCTCGAGAAAGCTCAGGTCTTGTAGCAGCAAACAACCAATCAATCAGTTTTCCCCTTCCTTCACTCATCAGTATTGATGCTGCATTCTCCCTCGCCTTCAAGCAAATATTTATGTCATCTCTCTCCCCAATGTACTTTTAAAAGAAAGATAATTTCAGGCTTAATATCAGTCTCTCCCTTTTTATAACTTTTTATAAAGTAATTCTGATAGCCTTGGGGTGTTTCCACTTCAAGGATCAAACATATTTGTGCTTATGCTACAAGGATGACAATGACATCTCTGTGTCTTTCGAGCACAAAGCAGGAGATGGAGTCTTGTTTCTCTCCATTTCTGTAATATTTTTGTTTGTGATGACATTTTTCTTGTAGTCGCATGGTCGTGCATTAGTTTCTTGTGAGGCTGAGTGATGAGGGGTCGCAACAGATTTTATTTCTAGCTTGTATTTCTCAGCCCCTTGCCTCCTCGGTAAGAGAAACAATAGAGAAGAAAAGAAACAAAATGGGTGGTGGGGTCAGGAGTGTCACTCATATGTAACACAGGTCAATCGTGAGTTACTCATGCACAAAAAAATGTTGTGTGTGTCACTCATACAAAGAAAGGTGGCTTACATCACAAAGAAAGTAACAGAGTCGTAAAAAGTAAACAATACGACCGGAGAAACAAAAAAAGTGAACAAAAGAATAATGATATTTTTTTCTTTCCCTTCCTTGTCTCCTGTATCCTACCCTCTTTAGCTCCCTCTAATCTCTTTTTCTCTTCTCTGTTTTCTCTTGTCTGTATAGCCGTATACATGCCGGGTTTCTCCTGTCTGTATAGCCGTATACATGCCCGGTTTCTCTTGTCTGTATAGCCGTATACATGCCGGGTTTCTCCTGTCTGTATAGCCGTATACATGCCCGGTTTCTCTTGTCTGTATAGCCGTATACATGCCGGGTTTCTCCTGTCTGTATAGCCGTATACATGCCCGGTTTCTTCTGTCTGTATAGCCGTATACATGCCCGGTTTCTTCTGTCTGTATAGCCGTATACATGCCCGGTTTCCTCTGTCTGTATAGCCGTATACATGCCCGGTTTCTCTTGTCTGTATAGCCGTATACATGTCCGGTTTCTCCTGTCTGTATAGCCGTATACATGCCCGGTTTCTTCTGTCTGTATAGCCGTATACATGCCCGGTTTCTCTTGTCTGTATAGCCGTATACATGTCCGGTTTCTCCTGTCTGTATAGCCGTATACATGCCCGGTTTTTCCTGTCTGTATTTCCGTATAAACGCCTTCAGTCAGTTATTTCGTGCATGTGTGGGGCGAGGGGTAAACGAGGGAGGGAGAGAGAGCCTCATGCAAAGCGACTGCAAAAGCCGATGGAGCCTGGTAGCAGCTCAGTGCAAAAAGCAACTGGTCACGCCTCAGTGAGCAGAGCGGTGAATGCCGGCCGTAAATATCTCAAGCAACAATGTTTTATAACGATTGTTCAGTCAAAGGCCAAATCCATGGGGGAAAAAAACCCACATGGAGGCAGACTTTCTGGTTGTAGAGAAAAGCAAAGAGTACGGGGTGTGCATGTTATCTTGAAGAGTCGCACGACACGCACCGCCGAGAGAGCGAGAAACTCCGGAGAGTTTGTAATGAGGTAGAGGGGAGGAGTAAAAACATTAATCACACTTTGCACTTCAGACACAATCACAGTCCACTGAGAATATTTAGGACCGTTTGTAAAAAAAACCCCAGAAAAATGGCAGAGGCAGTTTAGAGGAATCTTTAAACACACCTGCAGGTCAGGGCATTAAGTGCTTTTCTTTTTTACCTCGAGGGTCAGGGTCTGGCGCTTCAGAATATCCACAGTTTTTAACGCATCGGTGACAGGTAATGTCGTATAAAAATGCCAACAGTGTGTTTATATCTTTCCAGATATTTTGTTGCTCCCATCTTGGAAAACCTAATGGGCTGGCATATTCCACCACGTGCATGAGACCACAGCTAGAAAAAAAAACTGTCACAGAATAATGACAGAGGAGTGGTAGCTTGGACAGGTTGAGTTGCGAACCTCGTCAGATGAATTTCATGCGTGCAGGAGACTGAGGAGTGTGAGAGCGACAGGAAGGCAGGGGAAAAAAGACAGACAGAAAGAGACCAGCAGAGAGATAAAGACATGAAGCCAGGCAGACAAATAGACAGGAATGTTTACAGACTTCGTGAACTCATTTACTCCTTTGGTATTCCTTTGTGAACCTGAGTCTTTTAATTCTAATTTCGTCATTTGTGGTCTTTATTCAACGACAACCACGTAGTTCACTTCCTGCCACCGGATCTTTTGAACTGGCCATCACATAATTAATCCCCCGCGTGTTAAACAGTCGGGATTAAAAAGATTTCGTAAGAGGAATTGATTCATCGAGACTAGTCAGCAAATTCTCTTTGCACAACCTAGGGATGCCGGGATTCATGGGAGAGAATCATGATGGTCTCTTTGTGGCTCGAGGGGACGCTGGACGGCAGGGAGTGTGTCAACCTCTCGCAGATTCGATCTGCAGTTCACAACCACGCGACCCTGAGTGATCGATCATCGGCAAACTGAAACGACTTTCTCTTTTGAAAAAAAGATCATCGCTTCGAAATGGAGAATGTGCTCCAAAAGATGCGGTCATAAACTCCAGGCCGGAAGTCGGGGATCCAGCCCGGACAGCCAATGCTCGGAGGGAAGAAGGCAAGGTGTCAATACAGTCGATGAAGACGATGGTGCAGCACTCCGTGTCGACGGCAGTTTCAGGCAGACATTGTTCTAACGGCATCTTCTAGTTGTCCCGGAGGCCATCATAGATTTTTTACTTCCGCGAGGGCTGTATCAGAACGAGAGTGAACAGTGTAACCAAACACATCAAACGATAGTTGGGCAGCGGAAGATGCTGGTCGGATCGCCAAGAGCGTTGCTAAAGAAATAAACTTGTTTACTCATGTAGGATGGATTTTCGTAAAGCTTTCATAAAATGTTATTCAGAAACGCGACAGGAGAAGAAAGTTCTGATGGATTCGAGTTCTCTTTGTAGCTGTAGTGTGGCCAGGCTTGCCCTACTACTAACTTGAAACCTACTACTACTACTTCTCCTTTGCTACTACTCTACTTCTGTAATTATTTCTCTACGCCCCTTATCTATTCCTGCTACGACCCCCACTAATGACAGTAAAAAGATGGTTTAATCAGCTTTAATACTCATGTGGTTAGCGAAATAATTTCTATTCAATATAATGGATTATTGAACGCTGTGAAAAGTGGATCTGAAGACAGGCGGAGGAGCGCGGCAAGGTGTCAGCCTGCATCCTGCTTCGTACAGATGGGGATGTGAGGGTCGAAACACGATTTGCTGTAGTTTACTCAGGCCCATGCTTCAGCCAGTCACGCCATGATGCCCTCCACACTCCCCCCCCCTCTCTGCGCATCACAGCGCACGTGCTAACATTTGGAGTATTAACGAGGAACTACTTCTTGCCGCGGCTCGTTCCAGGTTTTAAGGTCAATCGAATTATGGCAACACTTTGCGGCTGGAACAAGAACTTATGCAAATACGAGGCAGTAAGAAATAATCAAAGAATCGTGAACGTGTGGACAGAGGAAGTAGAGTGAGAGGAAAAGGGGGAATAAAAGAAAACACAGGGAGGAGGGGGACACGGAGACTGGGGAAAGTTGTAAAGAAACTGCTTCGGTTATCTGAGATGTTTTCCAGCCACAGAGCCAACCAGGCCTCGAACCAGTGACCTTAAGCAAGGACTGGCATCTCATCGTCTTGTTACATTACACATTCACCAAGCCTGCAAAACCTTCTGTTTACAAAGGTCAAAGTAAAGAATTTCCTGGCAGAAAGTGGTTCTTCATGACTAGGGAATACGCGGAAGAGTCGAACCAGCAATCTTACTTTCCACAGACCAGCGCACCAGGTAAACCATAAGATTATGTCATCTCCCAGCCTTCTACATGATGCCCCATACATGTCATATTCCCCAGGCGAGGCATAGAGTAATAATCATCTAACATCTTGGGGCAACAACTATTAATATGAGAACATCTCGAAGGCAATGTACTGGAACCTCAGAACATCACGTGCCTTGAAGAAGCGACAGATGTCCTCCATGGAGGCAATGTCTGAAACTCGGCCTGAGGACCACGCCATTCATCTGTCGAATAAACTCTCCCAGTTCTCATAATCGGAATGTTATGGCGGGTACACTCGGCACAGAAACTTCATCTCTAATAATGATATTCAGTGTCAGTCTAGCGTGTCAGAAATAAGAGTAATCATCATTTTTCAGCTGAACTGGAAATCGTGGGCTGTCAGCTATAATCATCAAGATCAAACTCTTTGGTTTGCTGTATTATTAAACCTGTAATTTCTACATGTTATAGCCAGCCATCAGCACTCTAGCTCCTGTCTGTACCCTGGGTATCAGGGGCCTGGTGGTACCCGGCGTGAGCTGCGATCACCGAACCGTCAACCTCGGTGCACACTCGCCTCACTGCTGACCGCATATTGATATCACAGCTGTAGCCTTACTTGAAGAATTGTTTAAGATAAAATAAATCAAACACGACCAATGAATAGATTCTTGGATAATTATTAATGTCCATGCAGCCTCGTATAGAGATACCATGGCCGATTTTTGTCTTTTGTGTGAGTACGCATGCTAAAATAGTTCACGCCCTTAGGGCAGCGTTCAACATTTACATTCAAATATTCCAAATTTCCAGTTCTCAAAGTTGACCTAGTCCCACTTTGTAGTTGACTGATGTTCATTTTAAGAATGACCAGCCTGGGACCTTTCAGAATAACCTTGTCTAAGAAAGCCAATGACCATCAGTTTCCCAAATGCTCGTATGTACTCGGCAACAAATGCCCCTTCTTTCTACATAAAGACTAAAAAAATACTTCACTTCTTAAGAATTTAACAGTAAATGTGTCCTAAAAAAACTACCAGTACAATAATTGTTTTTGTACATGCCTTGCCCTGGACAGTGAATCACGACCCCGATGGCAACTAGGCTGTAAAATCGTTTATCTTTACTTTTATGATAAGCTTCTTAAAATCAAACTAAATCTATGCAAGCAGAATTTTTAAAATTTTGCATGAGAGCCTGAGAACTGTGCGAATTAGCCTGCCTCCATTTTATCTAGAAGTTGCCTGAATGTTGCCAGCTTGTCGGAATGTTGCCTTGGTGTTGTCTGCATGTTTCTTGTCATTTATAAAAGCAAAGCTGACAGGGTCTCCATTTTATGGGGATCTGGTTGGAAGAGGTCAGTAGGGGCATGGAGAATAATTATTCAGTTTAACCGTCCTTGGCACATCATCAAATCTGGTAACCTGTTATTGGTGCTGTGTGCAAGCCGCCTGTGGTTGGGCTGCATGCCTCGTATGACTGATAATATTTACCCCGCCCTGCCCTTTAACAGTGTTGGTGAAGGTGAAGAGAATGACTTTAACGTATTTTGCGTCAGACCGAGGGTTGGGGGAGAGAGAAAGAGTCTCAGCGATGGAGGAACAAAGAGTGGAGACGGGGCCAGACTTGAGATGGGTTGTACCAGAAAGAACCCAGGAACCAACCACTGCGGTCCTCCACGAGGAGGCGCACTCACTGGCAACTAAATTCGACAGGCAGCCGGCGAGGATAAAAACTGAGTTGGACAGCAGACTGTCGAGATCAAGTGGAGAAGAAGGAACTGCTAGAAGCAGGACAGCACACAGTGGATGCTCTTTTGTTTCCTTGGCCATTGATGTCTTTAGCTAGAGGCCTGGACAGAAGAACACGCGAGTAATTGGTAGCGTGAGTAGAGAGTGAGTAGTAACAGGACGAAAGAGCACTTTTCAACACAGACGGGGAGGGAGAGAGAGAGGGGGAGTATCACAGGATGGTTACTAAAGAACAGTCACTCGTGACACGTGCATGCTCTGTCAACATCAACAAAACTATTGTTTGTCAGGTTGTCCTGGTCATAATATACCAGTTTTTTGGACAAAGGAACTGGGGCAGGAAAAATTGAAATAAACCTTGTTATGCAAATACGAGGCAAAGTGAGGATCCCGCGTGGTTAACAGGCTCCTTCTTGCGGCAAGGATGTTAAAGGTGCACTCAGGGTCCCTACTGGTCATCCGTCTGACGAAGGAGAGGCCCAACACAAGACCTACTGGGGACTGGTACAGGTGACAACCACTGTATTGTCCAATCAGAGCAGAGGTGAACAAGTCGACCCGTTTTTCAATTCCAAGGCAAACATTCGGGATCATTCCCGTGGGTCCTACATCTGCCCGGGAAAGGAACGAGTAACTCGGTGCACAGTTACTAAGTGCATACAATGCACAGTTCTTTGACTTCCCTCACAGGCTTCGCCTTTGGCGTGAAGCTAATGTTCATGTAGTTTTTCAATATAACGGATATTAAACTTTTCTAACAAAAGATATGCTTGAGCAAATACTCTTTTCTCAGTAACACAAAATTTCATTAAAAAAACACACATAACCCCGATTCTAATTCAACTTTAGATAAATACTACAAAACTACATAAATCTCACTCAAGTACTATTCATAAATCTCTAGGTGATCATACAAAATAAGCTTTACCTAGATTAGACATGGTTACTGAAGTCATTCGGAGACCGCGGCGGTATACTTACGAGCATAACGAGCGATCTCGAAATAAATATGCTTGTGCTGTAAAAAAGGCTAAATCGTTATTCGTGCAGGAGCAGCTAGAGGCTGCGAGTGGAAATCCCAGAAAGACTTTTGACATTGTGAACAGCCTGCTGGGTAAGAACGGAGCTAGTCCGGTTCTTCCTGAGGTGGATGTCAAGTCAGCTGCTGATCAGCTGTCTTCTTTATTTGTTAATAAGATAAAGGAAATTAGTGCTGGACTTGAGAGTGCAGCTTGTGAGTTGCCAGAGTGTGAGGAAGACTATTCTGTGCCATTTGCTGGTGTACTGCTGACTTCTTTCACGTCTATTGATGAGAGCTACTTGAGGAAACTTGTAGCAAGATCAACAAAAACTTCATGTGCTGTGGATCCTGTACCAACTAAATTTGTTATTCAACTTCTGGACATTCTATTTCCTGTCATTTTGGACATTATTAATGCCAGTTTGAGACCAGGTTGTGTTCCACGGTGTTTTCAACAGGCTGTTGTCAAGCCCTTGTTGAAAAAGGCAAACCTGGATCCCTCTGACTGTAAAAACTATCGTCCAGTGTCAAATTTATCATATATTTCCAAGCTACTTGAGAGGGTGGTCGCAGAACAGCTTATGACCCCTTTTATTACTTATGGCTGCCTAGATAAATTTCAGTCAGCATATCGTCCTGGCTTCAGCACAGAAACTGCTCTTCTTCGTGTGACCAATGACATTCTTTGTAGTGTCAACTCTGGCAACTTAGTGCTGTTAGTATTACTCGATCTGAGTAGTGCATTTGACACCATCAACCACCGCCTGCTGCTCCAGAGACTGTCGTCAGAGGCTGGTATCCAGGGCGCTGCGCTGCAGTGGATTGACTCCTATCTTGCCGAGAGATCTCAGAGAGTGATTGTCGGCTCTGCAAGCTCTGAGGCAGTTCCTCTGGTGTGTGGCGTACCACAGGGATCCGTTCTGGGTCCATTATTATTTTCTGTATATACTTCACAGCTTGGACAGGTAATTGAACGCTTTCAGATGGGACGACAGTTCTTTGCGGACGATACACAGATTCTGAGCAGTTTTCCCCCCGACCCAGCAGTGGCTAGGAATGCGCTTCAACGACTTGAATCTTGTTGTGTCGCGGTGAAGACATGGATGACCAGAAATCGTCTTAAACTCAACGACGACAAGACAGAAGCGTTACTGTGCGGCCCCAGGGCCAGAAGGGAGCAGATCGGCATTAGTGATGTGCAGGTCGGTGACGCCTCCATAGCCTTTGCTGACTGTGTACGGGACCTCGGGCTGTTTATTGATGCAGAGCTCTCCATGTGTAATCATGTTAGTTCTGTTGTGGCAAAATCCTACTACTTTTTGAGGACTTTAGGTAGACTACGGCCCATGCTGACTCAAGCTGCTGCCAACTCACTTGCTGTGGCTACCATCATATCAAGATTGGACTACTGCAATAGTGCATTGTGGGGTATACCTGCTACGCAGCTGGATCGACTCCAAAGAGTTCAAAACACAGCCGCCAGGATTGTCACCCGTGCAAAGTCGTCCACTGAGCACATCACGCCTATACTACAGAGCCTTCACTGGCTCCCAGTGAACAAGCGTCTTGACCACAAAGTGTTTCGATTGCACAGTCCTGCATGTTTAAAACTGCTCCTGACTATTTACAAGAGGTAGTTCCTCCTTACCGGCCGTCACGTGGTCTGCGCTCCGGCTCCCAGTCACGCTTCTGTCTCCCTGCAGTGGAAGACACAAACAAGAAGCGCACTGGAGCCAGGGCCTTCACAAACGCGGCACCTAAACTGTGGAATGCTCTGCCATCGTCATTGTCCACCATCACCTCACCAACCACGTTTCGAAAAAGACTGAAGACCCATCTGTTTACTTAAGACGGACTTAAACTTAAACAACCAAGAAACACTTGTGTCTTTATTTTTTACTTTCCTGGTGTTTATCTATTTATTTACTTTATTTTTTTTCTTATTTTTTATATTTATTTTGTTTTTGCTGCGCAATGAGCATTCTTCCGAATGGATACCTGCGCATTACAAATGGACATCATCATCATCATCATCTCTGAATGCTCTTTGTACCCGCACTTTGAACACATCGGTCAACCAAAGCTCGAGAATATTCCTTTAGTCCCGTGTAACTACCTCTGGTTGTATATAATATTTCCTTTCTCACTTAAAGCAACACACACATGTGTCAGTTTTACTTTGAGCGGACATGTCCATAACAGAGAATAGAATGACAATTCTATTATTTTATTTACAAAATGAATTGGATATGCAAACATATTTTTATATTGTGTGTGTATGTGTGTGTGTGTGTGTGTGTGTGTGTGTGTGTGTTGTGAGGGAAAGTGTATGGTTTTGGGTGAGCGGATGGATAGATGGATGGATGTATGGAAGAGTGTGTGTATGTCCTGTGAGAGAGAAAGTGAGTGAGTGAGTGAGTGAGTGAGTGAGTGAGTGAGTGAGTGTGCAGTGGGAGAAAGTGTGTGTGTGTGTGTTTGTGTGTGTGTGTGTGTGTGTGTGTAGTGAGAGAAAGTGTATGGTTTTGGGTGAGCAGATGGATAGATGTATGTATGTATGGAAGAGTGTGTGTCTGTGTGTCCTGTGAGAGAGAAAGAGAGTGTGTGTGGGTGTGTGTGGGTGGGTGTGGGTGGATGGGTGGGTGGACAGATGGATGGATTTATTGAAGAGTCTGTGTCGGTGTGGGTGTGTGCGTCTAATCCTGGCCTATAACAGGGTTAAGTCTGAGTTCCTCAACAGAATTACTCCCAGCAGCTTTACTGTTCTACTTACACTGTGTAAGCCATCCGGCTCGCAAATTAGAAAACATCCCAGTCGGCAGCAAGCGGGAGAAATAAAATTCCAAACAAAACGAGACGCTTACATATGTGGAAGGGAAAAGCAATCTCGGGACCGGTTACTCGCGCCACTCCACTCGTGTCTCCCTGTCACTGGGCAATGTAGGAGCGAGAGTGAGGCTGTATACATGCCCCCAGGGATGGCGGCGAGGCCAGGGAGAGGGAGGCTGCCGTATTTTGACTGTGAAACTTCTCGGTGTCTGTTTAAACCACTGCAGACCATCTTAGATTGGATTGCCCTCAGGAGACCCGGTCCTAACAATGGCACCAAATTGAGAGCAAGTGGATGAGCAAGCTTTGAACAGCAAACCCACTAAGACTTAGGATACGATATCCAGCCCCGCAAGAGTTTCAGAAATAAGTAATCAACTATCATCTCTTTCAGCTTTGTCCGACTATAAGGGTCCTCCTCAGACTCTTGCTCTGACAGGGGCAGGGTGGAGAAATACTAACGGAGTTGACATGTTTCCATCGATACACTGAACCTGCTGTATCAGTGCACCAGTACTTGCTGTGTCGATACTTTAGTACCTGCTCCATCGGTGCATTAGTATAACAGGGTTTTTTTAATCTCAAAATGTTCTTATTACTCCCGCTACAGTCACATGAGACCACAGGCTAGCTGAGAGGAGAGGCTAAGACCAGTGCGACACTCTTCCAAATAATAATAATAATAATAATAATAATAATAATAATAATAATAATAATAATAATAAAAGTTAGCTTCTCCCTTTATGACGAACTCAAGGCGCTTCACAAATGACACATGGTGTGATGTCAAAATAATGTGACGTCAGAGCAAAATGACGGAGCTCCAGTCATAGGGCAGCGTCCACGCACATACACATGGAGATTATTGCAGGAAACATAAGCCCATCAACCATTGATCAGGACACTCGCCCACCTACTACCTGCCACAGACATCGAGACACAGCGTGAACACAAAACCTTCCGTCTCCTAGCAACGCCAGATACCCCTCATGAACCGGGTATACTGTTAGCTATAATGACACAATGTTTGGACACAAGCGAACCTCAGCTTACACCCAGTGAAACAGTCTTGACAATAAGTGACAGAGTATTTCAACAGAGCAATACAGCGACACGACACGTTGTCATATGATGTACAGTAACACGGGGTTTCAGCTCAAATGACATGGTAACTACACAGAAGTGTAGAGAAACAGTATTTATGGTTAGTGAGGCCATGTTTTGAGGACAGGCTGGCCTGGGGAGGCTGAGCACTGGACATGACACTGACCAGCCATGTGTGTCGACAGATAAGTCTGGCGCCATTCTCACAGGAGGATCATATAATGAATACGTATATTAAAGGGGTGGTGTACAAGTCCCACTTAGTAGAGAGATATCATTGACCACCACAGCCCATCTCACGGACAGTGTAACCCAAACATGGCGGAAGCTACGGCAGACGACCTCACTTTTCAACATTCTTGGTAGTGAACAAAAATGAAGACACCACATTTCACTATCAGTCTACAAATATTCAGCTCATCGTAAGAAATTTCAGTTTACAAAAGAAAAAAAAACAAACAAACACAGCATAGAAAATTAACCCACTTACAAGTTACGACCGAGGGTAACTCTCCCGCGAAAAAACAGCGAATATAATATTTGGTCAAACACTCTGACATTTGAACAGTTTGACCTCTTTATATATTTGTATAGTTTATTAAAAATCGTTATTAAAAATAATATACTTTTGTTGAAAGATACAGAAATTGATGTCATTGGAAGATGACGAGTGAGAAGCCTCATAACAGCCTCCACACTCCTCATTAGTTAAACGATTTACCTCCAACCTCGGTGTTCTCGCAGTTTAATTTACTCTACTAGGTTCTCCATCTGAAGGAATTCATTCATTAAACATGGTTGCCTTCTCAAATGCATTTTAATACATCGGCTTGATCCTAAGTGAACTCGAGTAAGTCAAGGTTTTCCAGCTAAAAATTGTTTTGCTCTTGAGATGTGGCAGCCATTCAAGTTCTCTCAGCATCCATACAACCTCGGCTGCTACATGACAAGCTATAACATGCACAGATTATTTAACGGGGATGGGGAAGGAAAGTCTTTATGGTGGGTCAATGTTGGCTTAGCTGGGGAAATGTAGTCTTGCTTGCTGATCTCTCGTAAATACATGTCTGAGTCTTACGTGTGTCTGGAGATGGACTTACTCAAGGTTCAAGTACCTTCTTCCTTTGCTGGTCTTCTTTCTTTTCTTGCTCAACGCTACATGTATTAACTTTTACATGTATTAACTTTTACATGTGTTAACTGTCAGGGCATATAACACAAAAAAATACCCGAAACACTACGAAGATTGCGAAACCCACACCTTTCACACTTTACGAATACTACGTGTTCAGATTTCCAGTATTACTGGAGTTGTAATCATAAGTAATAAAAAATATGAAACGGAAATCACCAGTGTGATTAGTCTACAATACAGGAGTAAAAACAAAAAGAGTTATACTAAGCACAGGAACCATTAAGAATTATACTTAAACAATTTTTCTGGTCGTTGGACAGGACTGAGTTAAGAGTCTGTTAGAATCAGCAAGTGAGGATATTCAGTCTGGTCACGTGACCATCCTTTTTAGCGTAAACAGCTTGTTGATGGTAAACACATTCTGTCACGCGAAGGTATGGAGGAAGACTGACCTTAAGGAACGGAAAAACACCCATTTTTCTTGTCATCCGCGGGGAAAATTGGCAAAAGAAAAGCTACAAATGCTATCTGCAGGCGTTTGCACGGAGTCTCCTGCAATTTTCTTTATCTCATTCTTTTCTGTGAGACCTGCTTCTGCCTGACCTGTAGCTGACATTACTTTTATGTTTTTTTTAAAAATATTTTGTGGCAGATATGGCACGACAACAAAAACAAGGTGGACAGGATGAAAGCCTGTTGAACATATAGGGCTATACATAAAGAGATTTTCACAAGAGTGGAAGCAGGTGTAGGAAGAGAGTGAGACTCGTTGTTTCAAGTCTGTAAGACACTGGCACACACACACACACACACACACACACACACACACACACACACACACACACACACACACACACACAGTGCGAGCAATTGCTACACAATTATCGGAAGTAAATGTTTTGCACATAATAAATAATAAAATTCACTATTATATCGAAAATGTAAGTCCGACACCTATAGTACACCTATAGTACACAAAGCGGAAAAAACACACTATAATAATTATTATAATTACTGGACATAATTGCTAATCACACTGTGGCAGCAACTGTTACTCACATGGAGTAAGTCAACATTCTAAATATAGTTGAACTTATTGTTTTGTTCAACAAGATGTTCTTAACCGGAGAAACATCAAATGTTTGAGAAAGTTTGTCAGCTAATACAACGGGGAACTTGGAAGATGTGATACGATGGCCTTTTACCCAATTAAGAACAGCCTGTACCTATAGGTGATGAGGGTACAATGTATGTGACACGGACAAGTCTTACTCCAAATGAGTGAGTGAGTAATTAGGATCCACACCATAAGGCTAACTGTGACAACATCCAAGCTTACTTTGCGATGGTAGGAAGTGACTGGCAGGGCTGCATCACGCATCCGTGAAGTGCCCCCGACCACCCGGTGCTCACAGACAGCTGTCTGGAGGCGGCCAGCCACGCAGGCAGGTGTAGAGTGGTCCGTCCGTCCGCCCAGACAGCACCAACACCAACACACGGTGGATGGTGCAGGCGGCCAGCAGTGGTCCAGCGCAGCTCCGGCGACTGGCGGCACACGGCGCATTCACTGGCAGCGCCTCCTGACACGAGGGTGCACGAGTGCTGGGCCCAGGGAGTGACGAGGGCTCGGCACATGTCTCTCTCTCTCTCACACACACACACACACACACACACACACACACACACACACACACACACACACACACAGATAGTAACCAAGCTTTCACTCTACCCATCGGCTCATTGACCTACCCACTAACCTACCTTGCATTTACATCCTTCGTTTTCGACTTCTGTCTGTTCATCTTGTCATTATATATTGACATTATGCCAAATTACTGCGTTTGTCATTATGGCCACAGTGGAAGCTGTTATTACAAACCTTGACATTCACATGATTATCAGTTAAAAGTCAATTTAGTTTTCAGTTTTTCCACTCAAAGCAACAACCACAAATTAAAAAAAAAAAAGTCGAATGCTTGCACGACAAGCCACAATAGGCGCCTGGATGAAGAAAAAAAAATAAAAGGCAGGGAAGCACATTGTTTCCACAAGACAGCTGATGTGCTGTTGCCGCAACAAGTCTAGAGGCAAAAGTGTGAAAACACTAGACTGCGATGAATGGCTGGAGGGCGAAAATCATCTTCGTGGCGGTGATAACAGTTGAAGTAGCCGCCAGTGTACAGCCAGGACCAGACTGAACTCTCGCCAAACCTTGTCCCGAGCGTGAGCTGCCTTCAGCAAGAAGTCGTCCCAGGGTTTAGCGACATTTTCTATCTGAAAATATTTTCATCAGCTTCTCTGCGCCCTCGCGCGCTCGTGTATGTGTGTACGTGCGTGTGTTTGTGTAGTGTGTGCATGTGTAAATGCGTGTGCGCGAATGCGTGTTTTGAGTGCATGTGCCTGTGTGTGTGTGTGTGTGTGTGTGTGTGTGTGTGTGTGTGTGTGTGTGTGTGTGTGTGGTTTTCCGTGCCTGATCGAGTTATGTACACTGAACCTCAGTTATGTGTATAAGTAGGATGATGGGAGAAAGAAAAGAAAAACCCACCCGAGATAACGAGACAGGAGAACAAGTGAATAATGCGTTCTCTAACAATGTAGCATTGACTTTTACAAGTTCAATAAACATCATTCTGCCAGCAACATTTTATTGGTGCATGGATTGTAGTCGTCGAGCCCATTCAAAGGTCTTAAAAGGTTTAAATGACTAATAAGGATTATTTATATTTTTTTTTTAAATTTTATTTTGTAATGATAGTGTAGAGCATAGTGCAAGATACCATCTCCCCAAATCAGGGAGAATAAGCCCCCCCCCCACACACACACACCTTTTCTTCTCGAACTATACACATACACGAGGTGCTTAATTCCTAGTTCCTAGCTTTCAATTGGCTAAGGCCGTCACGTGTCAGTGACGTAGTTATGCACTCTATGACCTCAGTAATGTTGACCTCGCTCTGTGAATGGGGATTTTTCTAGGGGTGGATTTCCAAGAAAGAAAGTGGGTATTCACCCTGATTTAGGGAAATAGTATCTCGCATTGAGCTGATTATTAACTGATTAAAAATACACTTCAGTAATCATTTAAAACCACAGCTTTACTCGCTCATACTCCGCTACAACCCTCCAAAACCTACCTGTGTGGAGGCCCAAGGCTCTGTATTTAGTAAAGTATAGTTCGCACATCGATTCGATATGTGACTGTCCTTCCATTTTCTTACATTTTTAGAGTTTGCTTTAAAGAGATCGTAAATGTGTGAGCTTTCTTCACCGGCCATCAGTGAGGTACTCACGCCACACGAATGCTTCATCAACCATCAGTGAAGTACTCACATCCAATCCTTTACTTCCTCCGCGTTGCTAACAAGAATACCTTGTAACGGGTATCAAAATACTAAGAGATAAAAAGTAAAACACACAGCATAGTTGAGGTTACACCCAGAAGCAAAGTCTGAAAGTAAACATAAACAAGAAATTTAAAATGATTTAAAAATTCAGTTCTATAGCGTATACTCCTATCATCTCGAAAGAAGGGTTGGATATCATGAACCCGTGTATCTCTTTCGCAGTTGGAAAACGGGGCGTACTGACACTTTTATGAGAGAAAGGAAATTCCAGTACTCGGGGAAACTTGTCCCAGCAGCTAAAGAGAGCAGCGATCAGCAGCCTGAACTACACCATACCAGGGACTACAACCTTCACACAGGGGATCACGCCAGGCAGTCATGCGAGCAAAGATTTTCGGATATCAGGATCGCACAAAGCTCCAAGCCCTTTGTGACCTCCTTAACTGTGCTTAATTGCAGCAGGTTGAGTCAGTTTCCAAAAAAAAGAACTCCCATCGCAATAAGATTTTATGAGAGAGAGAGAGAGCAGGAGAGGGAGGAAAGGAGACAATTGGTGCTTTTATGCCATGTCAGCAACTAGAGTTATAATCACGATAAAACAGCTGATCCAGCACACACACACACATGCACGCACACACACACACACACACACACACACACACACACACACACACACACAACAGAGCAATCTGAATCTGAGAGACAGAGGCAGAACGCAAATCCAAGCAAGAAAAAAAGACGGAAACGAGCATTTGAACAAAATAAGAAAGACGCACAGATCCAGAGATGAACAAAGAGAGAGAGAGAGAGAGAGGAGTTTGGTTGGGAGAAGATTGCGCGATAGTTTGGCGGCCCACGAGATGACCCACTCGCATTATTGATAGATGATATCTCCGCGCTACAGGCAGAAGTGGGGGGGAAAGGGGGGGGTGAGCAGCTGTGAAGGACATCGATTTTACAGAATGGCGTCAGGTCCTCGTTTTGCCACCAGAAACCTCGTATTCCCACAGGCAGACTGCTCCTCGCCCATTGCATACTGGGACTCCACAATTACGCCAAGAATACGGATTGAGCCTGTACACACTGAGTCACCTTCACCTACAGATTAAACTCATCTTGAGCCAGAAATAGGCTTCTGTAGCTACAGACTGAGCCTCCTCTGTATACGGAGCGAGTCTCATACAGCTACGGAATTAGCCTCCACGAGATACGAACCAAGCTCTACCAGCTAGAGACTGAGATGTTTTCTAGGCACAGATTGAGCGATAACTGATGGAGCCTCCTACAGCTACAGACTGAGTTCCTCCAGGTTCTTCGCATGTCTTCAGAATGCAATGGTAGTATGAGGCAGCCTTCAAGTGTGAAGTGAACAAGATGCTCTCAGCTGCCTCTGTGGCAGATACCTCGTCATGCAGGGGTCAGACTATTTTAACATATTCTTCGATCCCACAGTCAAGAGACAATTCTGTCCCTTCAAACACAAGTGTACCAACATATTGAAAGGGAAATAATAATAATAATAATAATAATAATAATAATAATAATAATAATAATAATAATAATAATAATAATAATAATAATAATAATAGAAAAGAAACCAATCTGACATACAACCGAATATGCCCTCACATGTTTCTCTGTCGTTTGGTAATTTTTGTTGTGAGACAGGCCGCTCTGTCCTCCTGTAACGTCTGTCAGGGCCCAAAGCCGACATTAACATGGTAAGAACGTTGGTAAGAACGTCCCCCTCGAGCACGGCGTGCAGCAGACTGACGAGGGTTAGACGAGGACATCAGGGTGACCACTACGAGTGATCGCCTATCAGTCTTGCGTGACAGTCGATGCTGAGGTAGACGGCGCGTAAACGACGGCAAGACGCGGCCACCAGCAGCCTCATCTCGTCCAGGTTTTCCTGTGGGTGAAGGAAGAGGTTGCAGTGGAGATCGAGGCCTTCACGCAAACACGTGACGTGACGTTTCTCGTGGGCGTCGCACGAGGCTGTTAAATCGACGTCACACTGTGTTTGGCAAGCACCTTTCCCTTGAAACTGTTTAAGAAATATTTTCGTTTTCCCCGTTTGTCACGATATTTTTTACTGCAGAGTCTTCCGCAAACCTGTTTGGCAAAATTGTTTCCCTCGTGTTGCTCCTTGGAGAACACTTCTTCTGGGAGCGATTTTTTGCTCAGCACAATGGCCACAACGGACCTGCAAGGGTTTTAACTCATATATAATTGACATTTTCACTTTGTTGTGGAATAAACCCCTAATTGCGGGATCTTTCTGGGTCCAAATATTTAAAGAAGTAATTTAAATAACTCCCGCTTCTTCCTGCAGATAGCATTTTCTTCAACTCTGGTCAATGAATGTACTGTGCAGCTATGTCTCCAGTTTGAGTCAACGTAAGTCCACACCATGTCACATCACAGTTCATATCACCTCGAATTTATCACAGTTGATGCCATTGTTTTATTGGTGTCATACCATGAACTTTCAAGTTGTTTGTTGACCTTGGAAGTGTTGCGGGACGCAGGTATCGCAATGTTTCCGAATACAGATCGCCAGCGGGAGAACTGATTCTAGAACGGTATTTTTTCACATTATTTTTCTTGCATTGTAGAAACTGTTGGCTCACGGACCTTCATCTACTGGATAAGTGTCTCAGGTTTATATCCGGTGTAAGTCTCGGCTTTTCTTATCAGCGAGCCTGTGTTTCCAGTTCCGGTTTGCCGTTGCGAAGAGACACGGACCTTTATTTAATTTTAATAAAGGTCAGTGGTTTGCAGACATAAATGGATTAATAAAAATGGACAGGTGCAAATTGTTGCATTGTTGGATGTCATACCAATAAAGCGAGATGTCGTTATCCTCAACAAAAAGTAAACAAAAAGTAAACATCTATCCTCGTCGCCATCATAGCTTACAATAGCAACCGACCTTAGCAACGTGTGACTTCCCTATTGTCGTCTGCTAGTAACTGGCGTTGTCGTGAACTCAGTGCTACCACGGACCTTCATCTGTGGCATTTATTAAATTAATTCTTAAAGTATAGGCTTTTTGTAACAGAATAATCTATATAATTGTGTCCAAAAAATCAAAAACAGTGCTTTTTAAAAAAATTGTTAGTGGTAGAGCAAGTCAATAGCATCTGTTGTGACGATGTTTTTAGATGATAATATTGACGATAAACCCACATGCGTTTTCTATAAACAACCAAAATACATTTTACAGAAAATACTACTGTTGATTTTGCAATCAGTCTTCTTTAACAAGGTTCTTATGACAGAAAAGCTTGATTACTTCTAAAATTTCTTCGACGTTAGAAAAACCCGCCATTTTGAAATCGGAAGCGGAAGTGAAAATCTAACGTTTGTAGGGTTTGTTACAATTGGTCACTCCTATGATAGTGCAACGAGGCAACGAATGAGAGACACTCATCCAGTAGATGAAGGTCCGTGTGTTGGCTTAACACACACGTTTCAAAACATTTTTTTTTCTTTTGTTTTGTTCTTCGTGAGTTACGGGGTTTACTGACGTGGTGGGAGGCAGGCAACACTATGATGAACGCTCAGCTATTAGCGAGAGGAGATACAATTACTGTAACAGATTACATAACATTCAGTGCATAAATGATTTTTGTAGCATAACCAACATTTTTCCCCTTCTGTGCAAGGAGCACACGATAAAAAAAACTACAAATTATCGACGAAAGTTTTGATAGCAATTGACCAGTTTTATAACCACAAAGAATTTAATATCACTCAAATAATATTTGCGATGCATCCCCGCGGACCGTCATCCGATTGAGAGTCGATTTGTGTCTGGCGTCTTGGCTCTTGCGGGCATCGTGTCAGACGCAGTATCACCTTCATACAGGAATTAGAAATACAGACAGAAGGTCTCTGATTCAGAGAGGATTTTCCCCCCACAGATATGACGGATTCGTGTATGTCAAATATATTTTATTCAGACTTACACCACCTGCCATACATGCATCAAATGGCTGGGCAGAGGGACTTTCTCGGCTGTTGTTTACCCGGAGGTCTACATCAGAGGTTTCGAAAGAGTGAAGTAAGTGTGGAGGGGTGGGGACATTGTAAGTCGTCAGGAAGCCTTTGTGTTCCTGCACACTATGTCTGTGTCATAGCTCTGCTTCATCCTCATGTGTCTGTGTCATAGCTCTGCTTCATCCTCATGTGTCTGTGTCATAGCTCTGCTTCATCCACATGTGTCATAGCTTTTATTTTGTATATACTACTGCGAGAAATCGTGGACGAACCTCATTTGAAATGTTTTAGTACAGTATACAGTAACGATAGAGTATTGATTGCTTTACTTTATTATCTCACATATCAAAGATAGTTAGAATTAAGGGGAGGATAACTCGACTTACTCATGAATTATACACAATCGAGGGAGTTCTGTGTCCTAAGCCCCACGTATACCGAGGACCGACTGCACTTGTTTTAAAGTTGAATCCTAACCCGATGGAACTTAATGATCTGTGCACAAACTCAGTTGATGACAACACTGACCAAATGCCTTTCTGGTGTTTTTGTTGACCGCCACTATTGACTGGCAGGCGGGGGGTTAATGTAAACCGCAGTCAGTCGACTTGCAAACACCTCCAGCGATGGAATCAAACAAATGGAGCAAATCACTCTAAAGCTCTCTGTACTTCCAGAAAACAAGTTAAACTATTAATTTGGTCAGCGTGGTTTATACTGTGCTTTAATGTTGTAAAATATCTGTAACGTTATATAATAAGTGGAACTCTGTAAAATATCTGTAACGCTGTACAATAAGTGTAACGCTGTAAAATATCTGTAACGCTGTACAATAAGTGTAACGCTGTAAAATATCTGTAACGCTGTACACTAAGTGTAACGCTGTAAAATATCTGTAACGCTGTAAAATAAGTGTAACGCTGTAAAATATCTGTAACGCTGTACAATAAGTGTAACGCTGTAAAATATCTGTAACGCTGTACAATAAGTGTAACGCTGTAAAATATCTGTAACGCTGTACAATAAGTGTAACGCTGTAAAATATCTCTAACGCTGTACAATAAAAGTACGCTGTAAAATATCTGTAACGCTGTACAATAAAGGTAACGCTGTAAAATATCTGTAACGTTATATAATAAGTGTAATTCTGTAAAATATCTGTAACGCTGTAAAATTTATGTAATGCTGTATAATAAGTGTAACGCTGTAAAATATTTGTAACGCTGTAAAATATAGGTAACGCTGTAAAATATCTGTAACACTGTACAATAGTTGTAACGCTGTAAAATATCTGTAACGCTTGTAATAAGTGTAGCGCTGTAAAATATCTGTAACGCGTATAATAACTGTAACTCTGTAAAATTTCTATAACGCTTATAATATCTGTAACGCTATATAATAAGTGTAACACTGTAAATAATCTGTAACTCTGTAAAATATCTATAACGCTGTACAACAAGTGTAACGCTGTAAAATATCTGTAAAGCTTGTAATAAGTGTAACGCTGTAAAATATCTGTAAAGCTTGTAATAAGTGTAACGCTGTAAACTATCTGTAACGCTGCACAATAGACGTAACGTGTAGCACTCCGGTTACACAGTTGTTGACAGACGAGGGTGAAAATGTGGCGAAACAAAATGCAAGAATTTTTTTTCGAAATTGCGGGGTGGATGGGTGAGGGGACGACTCGTGTGGGTAAGACTAAACCAGTAGTTAGGAGATATAAACGCTTGAAGAGAACAGAAGATTACATATTAATCGCTGTAAAACTTAGTCGATATACACGCCTAGTGAATGAGGGAAAGTATGGAAAGCATGAACAGTGGGACAGGACTGGCCCAATTCTCTCGGGAAAACGCGGAACTTGTGAAATTCTTGTCGTCCATGAAAGCAGCTGCATCCTGCTGGAGACAGCAATAAAAGGAAGGATTTATGGGCCCAGTGGTCTGGCCTGTTATTGGACTGGTGCCGCAGTTCACAGACATCGTAGCTTCAAAAGAAACGCCAAGCTGTAGGTTATTAAACAAAATGTGAGGTGGAAGCATTCCCACGGTGATATTGGTGTCACTAGATGACACAAAGTGCCCGGATCAGTGTCAGCCGGTGCCAGGGTTTCGATCGACAGTCTGCAGCGATCGACAGTTTGGGGTTTGCTTTGTTTTCGCAGATGAAGCTGATGATTGTGTACGAATACAAATTAAACATTCGTCGGGAACTGTCGGGAAATAAGTTAAACTGCAATAAATAGAATAAACAAGAGAAAGACTGGTTCAGCAGGAGTAAGTCGGTTTGTGCTCCGACAGCAGCCCCCGGAAACCTGAAAAATGAGGATGTTCAGTAGTTTAGAATAAACGGAATTTGAGACGAGAAAAAAGAAACGTTTCAGATACAAACTATCACAAAGTAAGAAATGACATAAGACAATCATGAAGTTTTGCGAGCTGCAAAATGAGAAAAAGAACAACAACAACAAAAATAAAATAAAGTCGCTGCGACCCACACACGACTGATCGATGCATGCAAACTAAAAGACGGGCGAGAGAGGATTTAACAACAAAACAAAAACAAATTGTTGCTCACAGTTGTATATTTAGAAAATTGTTTTGTAGATTTAAGCCACATTTTAACAAAGGTTTAATAACATGATGATGATGATGATGATGATGATGATGATGATGATGATGATGATGGCCTGCATTATTAATGTCCTATACCTGTTCTCAAAGATATACACGGTGACACCCTCCCGCCCGCCACACTAAGAGTGCAGCCCTCGACAAGAAGCTGACAGTTGAAGGCATCCCTGGTGTATCATCTGCTTGCCGTCAGATAGACGGCGATAGCGTGCGAGTCTCATCGACAGCCCGGACACGCTTTATCGTCAATGAGGAGGCCTCGCGGTGCACATGATGTGGAAATCCGGGGAGTGGGGGACTGGGAGGTTGTGCTTCGCGGAGCCTGGCCCCTAATTCATGTCATGTAATCCTGATGGCGTGCCTGGGAGACGGACAGGTCACCGATGTGACATTTAGCCACGAGGATGAGGACTTTTCTGACAACGACACACATACACCTCTGACGGAGCAAGAGGTGGCATCATCATCATTATCATCATCGTCGTCGTCGTCGTCATCGTCGTCGTCCTTCTCTCTGGTGGTCTGGACTGGCAACAGTAATGAGCTTTTAGTTCTCAGGCTCAATATTTTCTTCTCCACTCCTGTTTACAGGATCTGCTGCTTTGCAGCGACATAACCTTTGGTGGTGTGTTGGCGTGAAACGTCATCCCATACGTCTCCTCACTTTTAGTACCACCACCACCACCACCACCACCACCACCACCACCACCACCACCACAAAAATAAATTCATTATTCTAGTCATCCCTTTCAGAAAAAAAGATTTGACTATCGCACTGCAAGCAGACCTACCCCCTTGCCGTCAGCAGAAGGACAACTGTTCTTTGGCGAGCGCCACGCGAGAACTTGGTTCCGCAAGGAAGAGTAACGTCACGGATAGCCCAGGGGGTCCTGTGATTTAAACTAGCTGTGGACGCCGTTGTCGTGTGAATAACATTTCCATCCGGGCATTAGGCGCGCGCTAATGAGTCGGAGAGGGACCGGCGCACGTTGTGGGGCTCACCACCTGGCTCCTGGCGCCTACGTTGTCTCCCGAGTTCACCGCCAAGGGCGCTGCATGACTTTTTCCAGCGATGCAGTCTGTGGCAAACTCTCTGGTCTGGCCGCACCCTGTGGTATGTGCTATGAGATGGTCAGCGTCAAAAGGTTCGATAAAACTGGCAACATGTCAACACCGAAGATCGTTCAGCCGCACCCTGGTGCCAGTGAATGAGTCTGTCGGCATCAGAAGGTTAAATAAAGCTGCAGACAGTCCACACTGTATTCAGAACTTAAAAGCTCAAGGTATACAAAGAGATAGAATCTAACACAGTGCAAGGGGAATGGCATGCCTTTCTTCCCATTTCTTCTCCTCCTACCACACACACACACACACAGACACACAGACAGAGAGAGAGAGCAGATCCATAACTAAGACTATGTATAAGAGGGAATGGAGGGTTAGTGGGAGGGGTCCGTCTGTAAATACCACTTACACCACCATTTATCTGCATTTTAATTGATAAATAGTTAATAGTCCACCAGGTTTTTGTGAGTATGAATTTAGGTAATTTCATTTATGTGGAATTCTATTATAATTCTATTCTCCTAAGTTTTTCAGACTGTTACTGCCAGGAACTTGACATATACTCAAAAGCAAAACAACTTGTGTGATAGCTGTCCATCAGGAGCAGTGTAGCGAGAAGTAACTCGCACTCAATGACTAAGTGCTCACAGATAGTGTATGATGCCGTTTTTCCTCACCACCTCTCACCTCACCCATCATAAAGATGAGAAAACTGGAAGGTTCCTCAATCTGGTGTAAAATCTCTTTCCCCAGTCCCTGTGTCACATACGCACAGATCACCCATGTCGTTTCTCACCGATAAATGATATTCAGACAGATTTCTAGTATATTACTATAACTGAAGGTCCCGCAGCCTAATTCATGTTACTGTATGACGGGTCACAGAATGGAAGGGGAGGCACTCTCGAGATCTATGAATAATCCTCAAAACGCTTGTCTCCCTTGAACCAATGCCATTGTCGTCGACAGCTTATCAATCACTAAGAGCGCCACGCGGCAGGTTTCACCATGGAGCTGTATTAATTAAATGTGGCTGTCTTCGTGTTGTGTTCTTTCACCCATGCCTTACATACGGGTATGTTTCGCCTGGTCATTCTTAATTTGTCTCATTTAGGAGACTAGGGGGCGGCGTGGTCAGTGCGTAGACGCCAGCTAGAGCAGGCTGTGGACATGAGATTCGAAGCTTTCTCCTCCTTTCCTTCTCTCCCAGACCTTGTGTCCAATACCAATAAATGGTATAAGATTTATTTCCCTTTGCTAACTGGCTGAGGTTTATGCCTTCTGCTGGATTTGCGTTTTATGCTCAGCATCATCGATCTCCTCCTATGCTCGCCATCCACCGGCTGAACCCTTTTGGGTCTACTGTCTTTTTCTACAGAAAATGAGATTTGGGTCCAGCATATAATCTACTGTTTATCTCGCGTCTTTGATATATCTCTGAGTATTTGACTTTAGATTGTGACTTGGTGTTAAAGACTTCGAACTCACATCCATGGTCGGGGGAGCGCTCTTTGAGGAGGAAATGATTATTTTTGCTGTTGATGTTGCTATTGTTGCATCAAGAAAGGTAGAAGACAAAAGTCTGGCCCTGAATACCAAATCCCATGCAGGACACGCTGAAGAGTCGCCGTTCTTGATCTTCGTGTCTTTTCGCTGCTCTCCCTTTCTGCCTCTCCGCCTTTTCTCGTGACTTGTCTTTCATCAACTTTCTGTTCTCTACACTATTCATTGCTCTGTGTCCTAAATATTATATTCTCATGTCGAAATTAAAAAATATCACAGATTAGCAACTAAAAGCAAATGTACCATGATTTTCTTAATTACATTAAAAAAAATTACTATAAAAAAGTTCAAAGATTAAAGGAATGATGAAAAAGACTGAAGATGAAAAAGGAAAATTCAACAAATTAATCAGTTTATCGATCCGTGGCTTATATCGACATTTATGTGAACAAATTGAAGAACAGACTGCAGGTACACTTTCCAGATTCTTCGTTATCATACTAGAATAAAATAATTATAATACTAAAATAATTTTAATTATAATACAAGATGCATAATGATTCTTCAAGGAAAGAAAGAAGGATCGAAGGAATAAACGAGAGAAAGAAAGAGAAAAAACATCAAGCAAAGGGATCAAAGAGCTTTATTCGCACCAGCACAAGAGCTACATTCACACCAGCACAAGAGCTACATTCACACAAACACAAGAGCTTCATTCGCACCAGCACAAGAGCTTTATTCACACCAACACAAGAGCTACATTCACACCAGCACAGGAGCTTTATTCACACCAACATAAGAGCTACATTCACAACAACACAAGAGCTACATTCACACCAACACAAGAGCTACATTCACACAAACACAAGAGCTACATACACACCAGCACAAGAGCTTTATTCACACCAGCACAAGAGCTACATTCACACCAGCACAAAAGCTACATTCACACCAGCACAAGATCTAAATTCACACCAGCACAAGAGCTAAATTCCCACCAGCACAAGAGCTACATTCACACCAGCACAAGAGCTAAATTTACACCAACATGCGCTACATTCACACCAGCACAAAAGCTACATTCACACCAGCACAAGAGCTACATTCACACAGACACAAGAGCTACATTCACACCAGCACAAGAGCTACATTCACACAAACACAAGAGCTACATACACACCAGCACAAGAGCTTTATTCACACCAGCACAAGAGCTACATTCACACCAGCACAAGAGCTTCATTCACACCAGCACAAGAGCTACATTCACACCAACACAAGAGCTTCATTCGCACCAGCACAAGAGCTAAATTTACACCAACATGCGCTACATTCACACCAGCACAAGAGCTAAATTCACACCAGCACAAAAGCTACATTCACACCAGCACAAGATCTAAATTCACACCAGCACAAGAGCTAAATTCCCACCAGCACAAGAGCTACATTCACACCAGCACAAGAGCTAAATTTACACCAACATGCGCTACATTCACACCAGCACAAAAGCTACATTCACACCAGCACAAGAGCTACATTCACACAGACACAAGAGCTACACACACACACACACACTACCGCGACTGTTTGACAGATGGAGAGAGGTGGTGGGGAGACTCGGGGTAGACAGAAACCCCATTTTCTATGTAAAAACATCGGGTAGATAGCCCCTTGTTGTGTTGCCCGAGATTCACGAGCGCTCAAGTCGATGCCGAAGCAATTTGCATGGCTGCAAGGCTCGGGAGGAATTATTAATTGCTTCCTCCCGGGCCATCAGCTGCCCTCTCGCCGCTGCACGTGCACTTAGCACCGGGCACTCCCCGCAAGGTCAGCTCCTCATCGGGTCATGCTTGACAAGAACAGTCCTTACAAGAACCTCCCTCATCGTGTCGGGTCATGCTTGACAAGAACAGTCCTTACAAGAACCTCCCTCATCGTGTCGGGTCATGCCTGACAAGAACAGTCCTTACAAGAACCTCCCTCATCGTGTCGGGTCATGCCTGACAAGAACAGTCCTTACAAGAACCTCCCTCATCGTGTCATGCACCAAAAAGAGTATTCTTCATCGCGTCATTCATCAGTCCATTCCTCATTGAATAATTCATCATAAGAATCATACATCTGGTCATTTTTCACACAGTTCTCTGTCTTCATCGGATCATTTCTCACTGAATGGCGCAATGACGGGGATTTGAATGACCCTTTTATCGATGTCGTGGAGGCACGCGCACTACAGGGTTTTTTGTAGGAGGGGCGTTTTTGCTTCGGGGTTCGTTGTTGTTTTACTTGTTTGTCTGTTTGTGATCTGAGTATTTTTGTTTCGCTTTTTGTTTTCCAGATTACAAGGATTCTTTCGTTTTCCTGGTCCTTTTTGTTTTGTTTTATTTTCGCAGTAGAACTCGTCGATCAGATCGTGGCAGGCAGGCATTAGCTGGTTAATCGCTTGAGTTCACTTGCAAGCGGACAGTCAGGGCCCAGGGGCACAACACGTCCTTATGTCCAGGCTGTGTGAGTCAGTCGTAAGTCTGCTGATATTTTATAACCGACTGCTTGCCTTCGCCATCCACGTGGCGAATAAACTATCTGTAGTGGACCTCGTCCCCGGTGTCGAGAAACAAATGATGCCTATACAGTAGTGCAGCATTTGTTACCACGTCCTTCTGTCACTTGGGGAAAATCTCAACAATACTGACATGTAGATTTGTTGCTGCATAACTCTGCGGAAATAGATAAATAAAATGACACGTTTTCATTGGCTGTTTGAGATCCTCTGTCTTACGAAAATAACATGTTTTTCGAAAAGGATACCTTAAGTTTATCTCTTACCCCGTCCTTTAAAAATAACTTTAGTACATTGGTAATTTAGTAATTTTAGTAAATATCCAGCTCAGCTGCTCCTTTACATCATGTCATTGATTCGCCCACTTACGGAAACCACTCACCTGTAATCATGTCACTGACTCGTCCACTTACTGAAATCACTCACCTGTGATCATGTCACTGACTCGTCCACTTACTGAAACCACTCACCTGTAATCCTGTCATTAACTCGCCCACTTACTGAAATCACTCGCCCACTTACTGAAACCACTTGTGCACTTACTGAAACCACTCACCTGTTATCATGTCATTGACTCGCCCACTTACTGAAAACACTCGCCAATAATCTAGGTCAATGCAATGTAAATCCGTGGTTAAGTGTTTAGGTCAATGTAGAGGATGTTTTAGGGTGGGGCACGATTTCATCCCACACACAGGGTCCTACTATTTCAACGACTAACGTAAAGTCTGATTATGAAAAGTGTTAAAGTAGTTTACCGTTAGAGTTGATGAAAAGGGCATGAAAAATCTCTAAACCCTGACATCATTCATCGTACATCTATCTTTCATGCAAATGACTTCGTTCTCAAGGCGACCTGGACAGTTCAAATTAGTTTTAAATCTTTTCCGATTGGTGAAATGTTGTGCGGACATGCGGGGCGTGAATTTTCCGTCTTGACGCTCGTCAGTAAAGCTCTGGCATCGAGGGCTGCAGGTCTGTGCCAAGAGATGAAGTGGCTTTAATTGCATGTGTCGTCACACCCAGCGTGTGGCTTGTCCATCACGGACGCGCTGGTGAACACTTGCAAACTTTCGCGCTAAATGGAAGCATTTTTCCACGTCTGGTCCTGATCGTGTTTTAGCTTCATCTCTCAACTGTCTGCCAAATCAGATTTAGCGGGCTGTCCTGCGTGTCAGCCTTTTATTTACACTCATTCCCAAGAGCCACCAAAAATCTGAGGCCCAACTGTCGCCATCATTCGAATACAACATCTTGCCCGCTTGCAACCCCCTGAAAGAAGGGTCCGAGTCCCTTTGGTACTCTGTCATTGAGTGTTTCAGCCTGACTCAACAAAAACTATTTTTCCAACGCGTTCCCTTTTACTGCTTTCCCAGAAGAGATTCCTGTGATGTTGGTAATAAAGATGACCATCTCCGTGTTGTTGCTGGTTACTAATGGTGCTGGCAGGTTTATTAACATTCTCTCTCTGACTCCTGATTGTAGTGCCGCTACGTTTATAGTCATATGGAGGGGAGAGGCAGTGCTTAAGGTTTTACAGCTTCTAGAGTCTGGTAACCAATATATGGTTCTTCCTTTTTCAATTTTGTCTGTTTATCTTGTTTCCATCCTTCCTTCCTGTTGGTGTGTTTTTCTTTCCCATTTCTTGCGTAAATCGACTGCAGTTTCGATTGCTTTTCTCTCTTCTTTTCTTTTTTTTCATCTATCCCTATCCTACTGTGTGTGTGTGTGTGTGTGTGTGTGTGTGTGTGTGTGTGTGTGTGTGTGTGTGTGTGTGTGTGTGTGAAAGGAGGTACAACCGTGTTCAGACATGACATAATTGTCACTTTCATGGACGTGAGGTACGCAACTGCTCTTGATGTTACTTAACCTCTGGGGCCGTATTCATGAAACGTGGCTAAGTTGTTGTCTTGAGGAAATCATAGTCATGCATATTTTCTCCATAGTTATAAAGCGACCTTCAAACTTGTTTCCTTATCCCTGTGATCGAAGTTATAAAGCAGGGGCAAATGTATCTTGAGGTAAAGTAACATAAAGCAATATCCTCTTGGTGTGGATAGTGCGTTGTAACTATGGAGGCAAGAAGTTTGTCCTTGATTTCCCACGTTTTACCCCTAGGGATCGATTTACCCTCGCTTAATCAATACGACTTCTAAATAGCTACAGCCCTTGGGAGTCCACTGAAGCTACATCGAATGTAAGGCACAGGACCAAACTCCAGAAAAAAGAAACCGCGTCTGCTGGCCAAAAAATCCTGACGTGCCGAAACTACCTTTCTAGCCTTATGTTTCCATAACTAAAGCGCCTAGCAGTGCATCGTTTGTCTTTAGAAAAAGCTGTGTTTTCTGCTTACTGTTTATTTCTTGTTACCAAGGTAATGGTGGAAGCACATGTCTTCAGGGAAGCGGATGGCCGAGTGGTTAGAGCGCTGGCGTCCGAACCGAGAGCGCGTTGGTTCAATTCCCGATAAGCGCAGCAAACTTCCCCCCAGTCGACCCAGCTGACGGGAATGGGTACCTGACTCTATAGAGTGTTGGGGAAGGTAAGCAGCGAGGGAGAGGAGATTGGCACCACCCTCATGTAAAAGCTGGCCCCGAGAAAAGTGAAGTCTCTAACACCTCCCTCCCCCACGACCTGTAAAGGTTAGGGCATGACCTTTACCTTTTACCTTTATTCTGAGTTTAATAGGTCATTAAAACATGGCAGCTAAGTGTCCGCGACAGGTCGCGTTGAGTAATTGTGCCATGTTCGACTGGCGTATAATAATTTGCCACGCATCACTGCCCTATAGCAATACACAACTCTCCAAGTCTTCAGTCACGGAGTGAGACCTCACGTGTGTCCATGTTTGTAGCTTGTGTCTCGGTAGCGGAAGGTTTCGTTCTCTCAGATTTTAAGAAATACTATTTTGCCGATTTTAGCCATTTCAGAAGAAAAAGCGCTGCTCTTGTCTAGCAAACATTTTAGATTGAGAGAATTATCATATTCACTAAAACACAGCCAAACATGTTTCAAAATCAAAAATGTATCTTGTTTTTTTATTTACAATCTTCAAAACATTCAACTCCTGGGCTGACATTTAACAACAGTAACAGTGATGACAAACATGACTGCACAAAATATTATTGCGCAAGAAACTTTCACATAATTATGCCCGACAAAACTATTTCAGTTCGTGAAACTGATTTCCAAAACTCCTCAAGCCATCAGCGATGAAATAGGCGCAAGGGGCAGATGTCGGTGTCCACTCCAGAACTGTAGTAATATCTTCAAGACGATGATTTTCCTAGACTGGGCATCATATTATCTTTTTATTAAACACGCATTCTGAAATAACATGAAAAAAATCTACTTTTACTTTCAAATATATATATATATATATAAATCGTCAGTGTGAAGTCAACAACCTCACCACTGGATCACAAAAAATCAAATTAGAAATTCTCAAAATTTCGTAGAGGCATCTCCGAAAATGCACTGGATGCGTCTTATGTATGTACAAATAGATGTACGTAAGTTACGCATGTATTTGTGTATATATATGAGTGTGATTGTATTTATGAGAAGGACAGCAAGAAGGCCTACGAAATACTAAAGACATTCGCAATCATACAACAAGACCTCGGTTATCCAAGACAGCAATGGCCGCCTTCTTACAGACACCATTGCTGTACTCAACCGATGGACTGAATACTGCAAAGACCTTTACAACTTCCAGCTGAAGACAGATGCTAATGTCCTTCAGAACAACTAGACTAGAGCCAAAGAACCTGCAGACTTTCCAGTACTACGGGAAGAGGTCTATAGAGCGGTACACAGTCTAAAGGGAGGAAAGTCACGTGGTGTTGACAACCTCCCAGGTGATTTACTCAAGTAAAGTGGGTATGAAACAACCAAGGGCTCACCACTCTGTGGTAAAGGGCGTGTAAACGCAAAGAATGGACGCAGACATTAGTCATATCCCCTTTCCAAAAAAAAAAAAAAAGAAAAAAAGGAAACAGTAAACAGCGCCAGAACTACAAAAATAACCGACCACCCAAGCAAGGTTACGCTGAGTAAACCAGAATCACATCAGCACCGCTGAGAAACTGCTAGTAGAAGAATATCTTGGCTTCAGACCTGGAAGGGGCATAATTTAGCAGATCTTCAACTATTACACACTGATAGACAAGACTCCTCGGCATCAGCGGAACCTCTATCATCGCAACGTCGTAGACTTTAAAACGGCGTTTGACAGAGTCTGGCATGAGGGGCTATGGTCTGTGATACAATATTTCAACAACGAGAAGAGTCTTGTCGAAGGCATCAACGAGCTCAGTGCTGCTGAATAACCTTATGGACACGTTCTTCCACACGCCAGCTGGCATCCGTTCCCTGTTGCCTGCACTATTCAACATTTTCCTAGAAAACATTATAGGTGAATGACAACCATCAAACTTCGATTATTTTACGTATGATGTCAACCTGATTGCAGGCATTAAAAGAGAACTGCAAGACCTTACACACAGACTGACAGACTGTTCAAGCGCATGGAATGGAGACCAGTACTGATAAAAGTCGTAACCATTGGCGACGACAAGGCAGATATCTACATGAACGGCTAGTTCAGACTACGGCTAGAAGAGGTGAGGAGCTTTCAGTATTTGGGAGCCACCCTCTCGAGACAGCTCCACGTCAGATATCCTCATCGTGATCCCAACATCAGCAGCGGCAATGACTAGGTTGGACAGGGTCCGGCTCAGCCGCATCACCAGTACAATCTGTTTAAGTCCCACGTAGTATCGATCCTGCTTTCCGAATGTGAAACATGGGCACCACGGAGAGCAGAATCCAGGCATCTGAGAAGAAGTGCTCGAGGGGAGGCTGTTTCCAATCACTTACAGAGAACATCAAACCAATGACTTTGTACAAAGCATGGTTACCACACTCGTAGGACACTAGCAACACCTATTTGCAACAGCTAAGGGGCGTTTCCTGGTCTGGTTTAGCCATAAGACCCGGCACGACACTTTGTCTTTTAAAGTACCTCGTAGGGTGTGTCACCGCCGTGGTGGCCAGAGGAAGAACTGGCTTAAAAATGTGAAGGAGTGGACTGGTCGTCCTGTGCAGGACTTGTTCACTATCGCCCAAGACAGGCGTGAGTGGGGAGGGGGGCTTGTCAGCTGCCTCCTCTATCCATGTGCTCCCCCCCCCCGTCAATCCATGTGCTCCCCCTCCTCCCAACGACCGGTTCCAGTCAAGGGACGAATATGTATTTTTGTCTGCATCTATGTTTGGATTATGTATTTATTAGTGGGGAGCATGTAGGTACGTATTTACTACACCAATGTAAATCAATTTGCTTGTTTGTATGCGTGCGTGCGTGTGTGTGTGTGTGTGTGTGTGTGTGTGTGTGTGTGGAGGGGTGGTTCATGACTTGGGGGACCTATTTCTGACAAAAGAGAACCTAAAGCACGATAAACAGAATATCTATTAAAATGACATGCAGAATGTGACAGAGGAGGTACCGTTTCTTTATTGTGAGTGCTATAAATAGCACCTGGGAACTTGCAGATTGGGGGAGAAAATTAACTTGTCTGTCTTTATTAATTGTCATTTGACCCCTGCAGAGAAATTCCCGGCAGCCAGGATGTTTCTTGTAGTTCACGTCTTATATTTAGCTTTCCCCATGCTCTCTGTTACTTACCTCGGGAGTAGAGCTGATGTTTATGAATGCGCAAACTGGGCGGAAGCCGACAAAAATTTCAGAATGCCATGCCTTAGACATGGTGAACCACCTGCTAATACATCCTTATTAGCGAAAGGACAAACTGTGTGACAAGACGTGGACTGGGTACTTCTACCTCCTAACCATTCTCTTAGGGTCATCAGGTCAGATGACTTGACCCCATTGTGTCAAAGGTCAATAAATCACCAAATGTTGACAAGTTTAACGATACATACATAAAATCCTCTGCTCCTAAATATACACAAGACAGCCAAGTCCAACCTGACATAAGGCATCGTAACTGATGTTGTGAGCGCTGGAAAGCTGAAATATTCACGGATATTCAGTAACCACAACACAGTCAATAAAATGAGCTCCCATGAACTCAACAGCCTAAATATTCATATTTTTCCAAATATAATATAAACCATATGTGACTTGCTTAAGTGATCTTCAACGCGACGGCTTGTTTATAAATCGTATCGGCTGTCGATCACGGGGGGGGGGGGAGAGGGTGAACGGCAGGAGGTTACAGAATGTGGGAGACCCTCGAGTAATACTTTCTCTATAGACTGTAGGCAACAAAGATCGAAACACTGAGACAGATTTTCGCTGAACGTTTACAACTGTACGATGCTGAAGCGTTCATGAGAGAATTTCTGTCATTGTGAACAACAAGGATGCAATGATACTGTACAATGATCAAGCGTTGATGGCAGAATGTCTGTGATTTCTGAACAGGACGTAGTTACTGTTATAGTTATTATATTTACAGAACACTAGCAATCATGACGATGACAGTTTTCTGAAATATGTGTCAAGGATCGGTGGTGCGAGGGCAGCAGCCAGGAGTCTGGTGACAGAAGTTGTGTAAGACACACAAAGAAAAGAAAGTAGTCCCAGTTAAACCCACTGTATCACCCAAGTCAGAAGACCTCCAAATGCCATCCTGCCGTCGCTTAGCACACAGAAAATTAACTGGATTAACTACATCGACTGCCTCTCGTGGCCACAGGCGTAGTAGCAACTTCTAAATTCTTCTTTTTCTTCGACGGCAACACTTTTAAATGGCTTTCTATTCTTTTCGGCAAAATGTTTCTTGTATTTTAAGGTGCCTAACTAAACGTGGCAAAGAAAGAGACATGGATGAATTCATCACACAGTTTTGCGGTTTACATCCCAAAGTTCAGAATTACACTGACTCACAGAGGACTTTATCTTTAGGGAGAGAGGGTCTTTTCCCAGTAAAAGTTTCTTGTCTAATTTTTGACTCTCGATCAATTTCTATCAGGTCCCCAAATCACAGGACACAGGTGCAACTGAGGCGCCGGACAGAGAAGAGGAGAAAGCATTTGAGACAAGCAGGTCTCGTGGGAGAGGGAATAACCTCCAGTCCTGGAATGAGAAAAGCGATGTTGGGAGTCTCTAAGCTAATTAGACGAGGGAGTTACGAAATGTGCGTGCTCTGTCATACTTGGACGTCCAACGTGAAATGCAAGCATCGGTGCCGTGAACCGCTTCGGTCAGGAGAGTCCTCTCCGAGAATATAACCGTGACCTGCTGAGCTACCACCTTTGACCTCACCCTTGCTGTATGCTAGTGGGTCAAGGCCGAGACCTTCCTTTGCCTGCATGTAGAGACTGACATGTGTGTGTGTGTGTGTGTGTGTGTGTGTGTGTGTGTGTGTGTGTGTGTGTGTGTGTGTGTGATTAGAAGTCACGGGTGCGACAAGGCTGTGGTGATCTCTGTCGTCTGCGTCAGCAGCATGGAAGCTGAAGACTTCGTTGCAACAACGTCAACACCCATCGCTGGCAAACATCAGCACCAGCCGTGCAAACCACTCCTGTCGGTACACATCAGCATCAGCTGTAAAGCTGCCCAGCGTCCGCTTCAGAACGACTTCTCCGACATGTCGTCCGACTCGCGGATCTTGTCGTAGTTGGAGGTCAAGTGGCTGACCCCTGTGCGCGAGGACACTGTGTGACCTGAGAAGGAGAGGTCACTGCGGCGGCAGGCGTACACGTGGCGCCGCCTGGAGCAGCGAAAGACGGCCAAGAAGCTCTGTCGGAAGTTGCGGTTCATGAAGCAGTAGGTGATAGGGTTGCAGCAGGCCGACAGGTAAGACAGCAGGTGCAGCAGCGACTTGACCATAGGGCTAAGGTGCATGCGGGCGCTGAACATGTCGAAGGCGATCCAGGTGGAGATGACGTAGGTGGGGGTCCAGAAGACGAAGAACTCGATGACGATCATGAAGAGCATCTTGATCACGCGCTTCTTAGCGGCCCTAGACTTCTCGCTGTTGGACTGGCGCATGGCGCGGTGCACCTCCATGCGGCGAAATGGACGACTGGAGTGGACAGTAGACGTACCCTGCTGTTGAAGGGTGTCCGTGCAACGACCATCAGCGTACAGCGACAGGCTACCATTCTCAGTGCTGTAAGCGGCTTCGGTTCCATTCCGCTGCTTGTCTGCACCGAGAACAATGCAAAGAACACATAAAGTGCATGTTAAGAACATTTCAAGAACACGATGTGCATGTTAAGAACATTTCAAGAACACGATGTGCACGTTAAGAACATTTCAAGAACACGATGTGCATGTTAAGAACATTTCAAGAACATGATGTGCATGTTAAGAACATTTCAAGAACATGATGTGCATGTTAAGAACATTTCAAGAACACGATGTGTCGGTAAAGAACATTTCAAGAACATGATGTGCATGTTAAGAACATTTCAAGAACATGATGTGCATGTTAAGAACATTTCAAGAACACGATGTGTCGGTAAAGAACATTTCAAGAACACACTACATCATGTGTATGTAAGGCAAAGAGATAGAATCCGGGACGTGTATGTAAAGAATATTCCAAGAACACAAGATGTTATCACTAAGGACAGTACAGGAATTCAGTACACAAAATGTTTACAAAGCACAAATGTTGTGCAGTACATATAGCGAACTCGTAATACAAACTATTACACTAAGTGGTAAAGAACGACTTAAAAAATATTGTCACGACTTGTAACCAACGGAAGACAGACGAACACACAGACAGACAGACAAAAAAGGTAGGCAGGAGACAAAAAAACAAACACAGGGAGGCTGGTGGGTTGGCAGAAAGACAAGCATCACTATGCCGACCCCCACCCCCACCCCACCCCCCCACCCCCCACGTGAATGGAGGCGAACTGTTGTCAGTCTGCCGAGTCCTGAAGAAGTCACTAAGCCTTGAGATCAGTGCATGCAGATGCGGGGCCCCGCCGCTAAGACAAGCAACCTTTGATTACTTCCTCTTCCGGTGGCGGATCTTGTTCTTAGACGACAGGGGTCGCCCTAATGGCTCTGACGTCAGCAGATGCCCCTCCGATGCACGTTAACTGTTTCCTTTCCATAGTTTCTTTTTCTTTACTTTTCTGTATTTTTTTCTGAACTAGAGCTGGAGGGCTGCACATTACTTGTCAGAATTCGACAGCAGCCGCCGTCATTTGTAAGTAATAGCCTGTGATCACCTTTTCTCGTTACAAGTCGGGAGGAAACTCCTTAAGGTGTTAAAAATAGTGACTTTCTATACGAAGACACCGACCCCAGGTTTGTAAATTGTAAGATGCAGAGGGTGGCCGCCATTTAGCCACATAAACAATGACTTGAGGTCCTAATGATGGAGAAAAGCCATAAAAACACAAGGCGTATTAGTCACTGTCTGTTTAGCTGTGGAAGCTACACAACTAAATTCCTGTGCAAAGGTAGAAATTGGGCAGAGAACTGGCAGTGCAACTGCTGACATTTGACAGTGAACTGGCAGTGCAACTGCTGAAGCTGGACAGTGACATGCCTGGGAAACTGTTGGAACGAGCCCATGAACTGGGGGGAAGCGGATGGCCGAGTGGTTAGAGCGCTGGCGTCCGAACCGAGAGCGCGTTGGTTCAATTCCCGATAAGCGCAGCAAACTTCCCCCCAGTCGACCCAGCTGACGGGAATGGGTACCTGACTCCATAGAGGGTTGGGGAAGGTAAGGCAGCGAGGGAGAGGAGATGGGCACCACCCTCATGTAAAAGCTGGCCCCGAGAAAAGTGGGGTCTCACTACTCACTCCCCTACCACCTGAACAGGTTATGGGATGACCTTTACCTTTACCTTCATGAACTGTCCGACGATGATAACTGAACGATCTGACCTTTTAAATGCACTGTACCAAGACCTGACTGCCTGAAGTTTACACATCTAATAGTTCCAGACATTGATGGCTTCCCTTCCATTATCACGAGAGTAAAAAAAAAAATCTGTTACATCTACACTTGATAATCGATATTTTTTTTACCGGTCTAATGTTATAGATTGTTCAACTTTACTCATTTACACACGCCTGTATCTGTGTTACAACCGTCCATGTTTTCGACTTGTTGCCACCAGATCTTGTAAGAAATGTTCTCACGTGTGTTGCGTGTTGCGGCCCGTTGCCACCCGTTGCGTGCTGCGACACAATCTTCAGTCGGGTGGACTGGGTCGACTGGTCTGCCATCCTGTGGATAATCGACTTTTGTGTGTGGCACTGCGTGGCATGCGGCTAATGCCGGTGCAGCTTTATCTATTTTAATGACTGGGATACGGTTATTACAAGAACGTAATTCCACAGGTCTGAGAAAAGGATGCGGATCTTTTCAAGAGCCACGAGTCTTTCAACCTCACAGTGAGTGGTTCGTGAGGCACTCTCCACATGCACGCGCCACCTGCGAAAACTTCTCACCCTTTCTGTCTGCAACAATCAGCGGTTGGTATATCAGCCCCTCCATGCTTCTGTCGTCTATGAAATGATTTTCGCTTTTCCCTTTCTTATTGCCAGAAGATCTCATTATTGTTTGCGTTTTGAAAAAAACCCATAATGATTTCACTTCCTATGACGAATGAAAAGTATGCTGGGTGTTGTACCAACGACTGATTCTCATCTACTCGCAGCCACACCACTGACTGACTCCTACACTGACATCAAAACTATGTTAGGTAACATAAATAAAATAAAATATTCACGTTCATTTTAAAATCTAATCGTCAAAGTCAATTTAAACTTTTCTCGAAAAGCTTATTATGGCGATGATGGTCGGTGTTTCGGGTGTAAACTTATCCAAGCAGAGATCTCTCGGAAGCTTCTGTAAGTTCCAAAGTGTTTCCGGGAAGTAAAGATGTGGTTCGAGTCTTGATCCCTCTATTACTTTCGAATCACAAGCGTGGGTGGACAGGCTTCACTTGCTGGCAGGTCGTCACGAAGCTGCCTGTCAAGCTGACTGCTGACTGAAGTCACATCGATCCAGAAAAGTCCCAGGACTGGCGAGGTGGACCAGCAACATCTTTCTTTTGCGTTTGTGTATGCACTATGGCAACCATCTAAGGTTGATCCTAGCTGTACATGAGAATTTTATTTCAACTTAACTTCAGTGTCTGTGTTTAAAATATGGGTACTTGACTCTTCACTTCAATGCTTATTGCCTTTCCCCTAATACCTAACCTATAAATGTCTTATTATGGCTTAAAAGATGGGGTAGACAGTTTGTTACAGCATGCCTGGACTGTATCTTGATTACAAATGCACAGACCGTAGGTTGCTGACACATGCCTGGGGCCTACCTTGATCACACAGGCCCGTGTCCGACTTGATGCCGATCCACAGGGTGTAGCACACGCAGCCATAAGCTAAGGACATGAGGAGGATGGGGAAGACCAGCAGCAGCAAGTTGAGGATCATGGTGTAGGCCTTCAGCCAGTCCTCGTTCTCCCACACCTCCATACACATGAACGCTGTCGGTCCAATCTGAGGAGAGACAAAGGGGACGTAACACCAAGACTTCAGTTACCTCCCCTTTCAAACAAAAAAAAGGGGAGCTGTATGTACCTAACCTTTTGGGGCATTTAGAACAAAGAAATGTGCATGCTAAAGACCAATTTAATGAGGAATAAATATGTTATAAATGCGCGGGTCCACTGTTACCTGCTTGAGGCGGTGGTAGACGGCCAGGGGGATCATGATGATGAAGGCCAGGGTCCAGCACAAGATGATGGACTTGTAGGCGTGCGACAGCGTCTGCCAGGAACGTGAGTGCAGCGGCCGGCAGATGGCGAAATAGCGCTCCAGGGAGATGGCCACCAGGGTGAAGCAGCTGACAGCCACCGACACACCTGTACACAGCCACAGACACACAGATGTTAGACACACACAAACAAAAAGACAACCAGGAACACGGATAGGTCAGATAGAGACAAACATAAACAAGGCGAGAGATATACATGTCAGATGTCTATAACATCAACACAGTGATGCTGAGATATCAGACATACACATGAAAACACTCAGACATACGGAGATATCAAATACAGACAAATACAAAACTTAATAGACAAATCAGAGGGAGGAGGATGCTAGCTATACACAAACATGAACACAGGAAAACAGAGATGTCAGAAACAGAGAAACGTGAAGAGAGAAGAGCGGTTATGACACAGCTGTCAGAGATATATAAATATTGTCCCATACTGAGAGATATTTTACAATTTAGTGATAACTTGATTATCACATAACAATAATACTTTACGTATTTTGCTGCCAGACCTTTTCGAGGAAAACATGAAAAAATGTCTAATGTTTCAAAATGATTTATTCATTTCGTTCTCACACAAAACACACACACATCAAAAATATGTATATTTCTCTCTCTCTCTCTTTCTCTCTCTCTCTCTCACACACACCTACCCACCCACCTTAATAAAGTTTTTTTTATAAATGTTATGAACAAAACGATGAAACTCCTCTTTGCCTTGGGCATGCTGTCTTCATCCAGATTGAAAATGTCAGCTTTTAAAATAAGCACAAAGAGAGATATAAACAAATCTGATAAAAGAAACTTAATCATAGTGACAGACACGCAAATGTCATATTTACCATCGTTAACTTCTGTTAGGTGAGCGAGAGAGCCATCAATACCCGTGATCGCCATCCGTAATGCAGGACCCACCCAGACATTTGTATGAATAGAAATATTTCTTCCATAAAGTGCGGTTACAAGAATGGTGCTATTTATGGTTTTGTGCCCAAGGAACCCTTAATCATCTTTTCCCCCCGTAAATGTAGAATTGAGATTTTCTCTTCAGAAATATTATCCATCAGATCAGAAAAGAATTCCGTGAAACAGTTCAGTGTAGTCTTGTCGTAAACATGCTAACATCGTGACTGGTCTGTCGTGTAGTTCAGAAAAGAACAAGAAAAATAGAATCTGACACTCTTCCTTTTCACAAAATGAAGGGGTTCAGCAAGTAAAGAGTCTGCAAAAATAATCAAAGGGATTTTGCTGCGCCTACAGCTCACAACTTCAGTCGATAAGAACTTCTGAGAGAGGGCGTTGTTATGCGTGTACTTTAATCTAACCTGCGAGACAATCAGAAAAAAGAAATGAAGCTGACACATCCCTATATTTATTTATTTTTTTGAAAAGAAAGGCGATAGAGTAGAGTGCGTTTACTTAAGCAGAGCACTTCACGAGGGTTTAGCTGAAGATTATCTCCCTTTGATACTAATTCATTCAAAATCGGGTGTGTGTGTGTGTGTGTGTTCGTGTGTTTGTATGTGTGTGTTGTGTGTGTGTTGGTGTGTGTGTTGGTGTGTGTGTGTGTTAGTGTGTGTGTTGGTGTATGTGCGTGAGAGAAAAAGAGAGAGAGAATTATAGATATAATTTTCAAGATTCCAACTTCTCGCAGAGTTTAATGCAAACTTCATTTCGCCTACAAACAGATCGAAGATTATTTTTAAATCCATTTTGCTGGAAGGTGCAACGAATTTCAAAACATTAATAAAACCTTTCTATTTTCTATTAATTTTACTTCGTCTTGTAAACAGAATCTCCACAATGTCATTAGATGATGAGTGCAAATACAGGAAAACATTAAAGTGGATTAATCATCTGCATTATTACAGTTTCAATCCTGTCTCACTGGGTGATTATATGCAATGACGATGTTTCTTTCCTTGTCGGCAGGTTTGTATTAGCCGGAGGGTTTCCTTTCCTTCGATTCAGAGCCAATAAATAGAAACAAATGTTAGCGACCCATTAAAATATGGACGCAAAAGGGTTGTGAATGGAACAAACAAATTAAGGAACAGAGGAGGAATCTAAGCATCTTGATATTACGACAAAGCTTTATCTTCACTCGGATCACTCCCGCCCTCGGCAAAGGAGAGTTTGGATTAGCTTTTGGTGCAGCTACCTTTTTCACTGTGTGTGTGTGTGTGTGTGTGTGTGTGTGTGTGTGTGTGTGTGTGTGTGTGTGTGTGTTTTCTCATTCCGCTGCCGCTAGTTGCCACGCAGGGCTTCATGAAGATGATGTGATTAACGATGAAACAAACATCACCGTCCTGATAATGTCTTTCTGTTTTTCCTAAACTCGAGTGTTGGGAGCAACTTTATGAACGCCCATTTCGCTATAATTTCAGTTTCGGTAATAAAACCACTCCATCTGCGGTGTGCACGTGCGGACAGAAACAGAGAGAGTCAAAGGTCAGGTGTCGTGACTCACGGGCTAGTCTTGCTGTTCAGCGATATTGGGGTGTCCCTTGCAGACCACGTCTCCTAGCAACCAAATATCAAGCCTACGACGGCCTTGCCGCCTACAGCCTACACCAGTGAAGATGGGGTACAGGCCAGTGTGTTTGTGTGTGTGTTTGTGTGTGTGTGTTCGCGCGAGTGTGCTAAGCGTCTGCGTACGTTAATGTGAACAAGAGAATACAAAGTTAGTTTGAATAGGAATCTAGCGGAATGATGTGAATGAATTTTTCATGTCGGGTGATTAGCAGCCAGAATCCCAGGCTAGATGTGAGGATGTCACATGACTACACGCAGGCCTGTATGCTAGAATGCAATTTAATACATCACCAGCACGCTTTCTCATTATGCATGAGAACATTCATCATTAAACTTCCAGACGAGCGACTCTGTAAATAAATGTTTACAGGAATGATTGACTGTTTATCATCTGCTGACTTCCCCTTCCTAGTATTGTCGGTCGTTGCATGTAATGATTGCTGTGTCTCTACCCTTATTTCTCAACCCGAAAAAAACCCCACCCCATAATATTGCACTGTACCAAGCGCTTTAAATGTCGATAAATAAAACTTGAGCAATAAGTCCTTGATGTGAGTAAAGAATGAGTAGCTATTATATGGGCTGAGTGCTTGATCAAATGTTTTGTTGTGCTAGCGGCAAAGAGACGATGTATATTACATGAACTTTCCTCTTTGAAAAACAGATTCAGACTAATGGAGGAGCATCTTCTCCAGATAAGATTTCATTGTATCTAAAGTTAAAGCCTAGCAGCGGCATGATAAAGTTACCATTATAATATATTGCATGTAGCTAGCTGCTTCTTTTGTTTCTCTCTCTTTTGATCTTAGCTACCTGTTCCCAGTTTATTACTATAAGCATTTTCAGCCGAAGCCATCCTTCAGGCTCCCATAATAACAGAGGAGACATTAAACGTCAAACGCCTTGACCCGAAATTAAAAAGAAAGTTACCCAAGAAAGGTAATGAGGTAGACATTTTTGTCTGGTTTGTTGATTATCACAGAAGAGCGAATTTATTCCGTGATTTTGCTGGATAGAAATGTTAAACTCAAGTGACCCTTAGATCGCAGTACTGCAGACAATCACAAAGGGGTCCACGAGATGTAGACAGGGGGTCCCCTGATATCACCCTGATATCACCCTGTTATCGCTTTGGTGCTTGTGATAAAAGTATTTGAACACTCATTTTTCAAAAGTTGTATGATCTGTAGGGCAAACCCATTCATAAACACACTAGCACTCTCTCTTCCTTTCACGCACGCACGCACGCACGCACGCACGCACGCACGCACGCACGCACGCACGCACACACACACACACACACACACACACACACATAAAATAGCAAGTGAATGGCAGAGATAATAGAGTATCTACATCTGCAGATGGCATTGACTGTGACATCATGATACAACCATCTGTTGGTGACAGCTCGTATGGCTGTTCATTGACTACAAGGAAATAAAATTACAGAAAATCAATTCTGTTATTGGCAACGTCCATCATGGAAGTTTGCACTGGAAATCTTCAAACACGGCAACGACCCATCTATCATCGTTGCAATTATTCGACACAGATGTAAGGGAGACGAAAGCGGGAACTTGTTATCAGCGGAGGCGTAAAACAATTTTAACTTGTCTGTCTTTGATTCTAATTTAGTTTCACAATCCTGCGAGCTATGGAAATTACTGGGCAAGTTTTCCAGACATGTACAGAGTCCTGACGCCATCGACCAATGGTGGACGAGGATCCACGAAAACTAGTTCTGCGGAGATAAGCAAAGGACCTTTCACCTCGCACAATGTAGGTCCTGCTCGGCGTATTCTATGCTTAATGTGTGGTCGACAGTCAATGCTTTGAATGTTAGATGCTTCAGCCTGTGATCACGGCCCTGAACATCCTTCAAGGAGTTCGATCACTGATGTTGGCCGCACTTCAAACGGTTTGATCACCCATCGCCGACGGATTTCGCTGTGACTGCTGGCATTGCATTGGACAATCACAGTCATAAGCAAAGTGAACTGTTGGAGAACACCAGACGATTTCGGGGACATAGACATCTTGGTGTCCCACTGTCTGTAACAGCACCGAAAGCCAGCGGCAAAGAGCCGTGACAATTAGAAGTTGTGAACAAGTTGAAGAGGTCTCTAGTTTATTATCCTGTTACACCAGTGACTGGACGATGATATTATTAACACTTTGATGTATTTATTACACCAATCACACAGAAAAGGGTCTACGTGTCTCGATCGTATGAAATCATTGACACTGTCTCTGGATCTTTCCAGCTGTAAAAGTTAATCTTTGACATGTAAACTTCTTCAACACTTCAGGTGGCTGACAAAGACACAAATCGAGAGACAAAGAGAATGTGCATGCACACAAAGGTCCCGTAAACCCATTATGTGTGGAGCTCCGTGACCCCTTGCTGTCTATGTTTATTTATTTGTATGTTTGTCAATGCTAGAAGCGGTGCATAAGGAAAAGAAATTCTGTTTTTCTTTCTTTCTTCGAAATTAACATCCCCCTTGGTGAAAATCCTAAACTTGAGTGCGTTGTCTTGGACTCTTCTCGCCATCATCCTCCAAGATGGATCGAGTCCCTCCCTCGGCTGCTCGAGGAGGAGGATTTTACACAAGTAGAGTTATCGATCCTTTTTTGCGGAATTTAATTTCTCTGAAGGAATGCGGGCTCACTGTGCCAAATGAATGATAAAATAAAAAAAAATTCAAAGCGAGGTTTGATGACGACAAAATGCTTGCGGGTGAGCATGGCGACTCTCCTGTTCCTGCTCGCAAAGTGAAACATGATTTTCATTTCTTACTTTCATTTTTTTTCTTTCTCTGCTTATTTTTTAAAAATCTAGCTGCCAAATGGAAGTGGTTCTTCATACTGAGGGTAAACAGCGATTCACAAACGCTTTGTCGATAGAATTTACGACAAAAGTAAAGGCGGCTTTTATTTCAGTCGTTGGACGGAAAAAATGTCTGAAACTAGTGTGATGCTACATCATTCTTCATCTTACGATTTCTTTGTGTCTCATGTCAGTTCATGCGACAGCATAAATAAGGACAATGGAAAGTTTCAAAACTTGAACGATTGACAATCGCTTAAGGCGATGGGGGTGAGAGAGATTCAGGGACATGGCAGGTCCTCCCGTTCATCAGTGAGGCACATCACGCCAGGGGTCAAGCGCTGGGGGGGGGGGGCACAGGGAGGCGCTACTCGATGGCTACTGCGTAACAGTCGGCTGAAAATAGCAGGACGGGAATCACAGGACCACCTTTGACCCGAGAGGGTCGATGACCCTTGTTCACTCTATCAAACTATCAAACATTGTTTGAAGATTGTCAAGGAGGAAGTAAAGCCCTCGCGTCGGCTTCGCGCGCGACAGTCCTCGTCATTTTCCGGTGTGCGTGCGCATGAATATCTCACGATTGCGTGACCCACGAAACTGAAATCGTCTTCAACGTATCGAGAGAATAACAGTGCCATTGTCATTTCCACTAATCACAATAAAATAAAATAAACCAATAAAACCCATGTTGTTAACGGCTTCTATCTCTTCCTCTCCTTCTTGAAGAGTGACAGTAATGGCAACAGTCAGGAACTCTTCAAAACTTATTACGAGCATTTTCAGCAAGTTACCATGACTACACAAGCGATAAGATTTTCCATTTACAATCCTGTCGATATAAAAGTTTTTTTGTCACAAAGGTGGCCTGCGTGGACAAAGACATTACAAGCGAAGCACGTAGACCCACAATCTTGTCACAGTGACTTCATACAGCAACCATTTCTACTCGACTTTACATTTTCTTTTATCTGATGCAAGTTTTGATCTCCATCAACCTTTGCGACTTGCTGGGTTCTTTTCCTCGACACCGTGTCTTTGCCAATATACTGGGGGAGTCTCGGTGGAGTTTTGATTATGGTCATCTATCTTCCATAAAGCTCTCCAAGCTGATGGACCTTTGTGAAAATACATCGGCAGAATTTTCTGTTTGCTGTATTATCTTTAGCACGCACTGTACAAAAATTTCGCCGTACCAACTATAGGGTGGACAAGAAATGCCTTCAGAGAAGCCAGAATTACCATGGCAGCCACATGGAGGATGCTGGAGGACGCAGGTTATAAAGCCAACATAAACACCGAGTGAAACAGACAGTTGTTGAAAATGTGCCAAGGATGAGCTGAAAACACCACGTGAAGCAAACGAATACAGAGTGAAAGAGAGAAATGGGCTGCCTATTGCGCCTTTCCCCCCCCCCCCACCATCAAGAAGGTGGTCCGGTGGCGCAACGATTTGCACCTGTCTTCACTACAGTGAGGATTGCCTGTCCTGGGTTCAGATCTCGTCTCAGGCAAGCTTTCCTGTCTCTGGATGTTTACAGGGCCCGACACTTTCTCATGATACAGCCTCAGTTGCTGGATCGGCGTAAAACAATCCTTTCCACCACCACAGTCAAGGCGAACATCTGGCTTCACAGTCTAACGTCAAAGGTACTGCTCATAAACTGCCCTGTAGTTTAAAATGCTGTCAATAATAAATTACTTTCTTTCTTTCTTTCTTTCTTTCTTTCTTTCTTTCTTTCTTTCTTTCTTTCTTTCTTTCTTTCTTTCTCCCTCTCACTCACTCACTCTTTCAATATACACCAGAAAAAGTGACGGCCATGGCTGATTTGATGGTTGAACACAAAGACGAAGCAGCGAGTCCTATAAGATAAATACAGGAGTACTGAGCGTAAGGGATCCACCTTGTCTAATGTGGAATACAAAACACAACCCTCTTCTGTCGTCGCCTTTACAACCTGTGAACATCCGGTACCTGCTTCTCCTGGAACATCAGGTATCTACTTCTCCTGGAACATCAGGTACCTGCTTCTCCTGGAACATCAGGTACCTACTTCTCCTGGAACATCAGGTACCTGCTTCTCCTGGAATATCAGGTACCTGCTTCTCCTGGAACATCAGGTACCTGCTTCTCCTAAAACATCAGGTACCTGCCTCTCCTGGAACATCAGGTACCTACTTCTCTTGGAACATCAGGTACCTACTTCTCTTGGAACATCAGGTACCTGCTTCTCTTGGAAAGCTACTAAGTTGGGAGACGGTGTTTTCCAGTCAAACCCCCAGCAGGACTCGAAGCAACGACCATATGCAAGTATGTCTGGCAACTTAAACATCATGTACGGAGTTCACCAGCACTAGCAATAAAAAAATAGAAAAACATCAGTTGACGGAACGATGATACCGTTTAGACTACAGTCTGCAGTGTACACATCCTATCCCATCATCCATCAGCACTTCCTCAACATTTGCTGCTATTTTATTGGAACCCTCTAGCGGCCAGACCTGTGCAGACCATCCTTAGCTGTGCAACTGACATGACAGGCGATGAAACTTACTGTCATCGCTACCGTCATCGCTACTGGCATGCAAATGACAGCTCGTGCACGTGCCGTGACAGCTCGCGCGCCGTGGCTGACCTCTGACGTCATCGTCCATTTCCACAGCAGACAGGAGTCTGAGTGAAGCCAGCACTTGCCGCAGGTTTCTTCAGACACACCCAGCCCCACATCGGCACAAAACAAGTTAATTTACAGTTTTATTTATTTATTTATTTTGTGGCTGGAATAGTTACAAGACTTATTTATTGCCTTACTCTGACGAACTCTGTCGGCCTCGTGTACACGTGACGATCGAAGGTCGTAAACCTCCCAAACTAAAGTCACGTGTGCAGATCAAAGGAGCGAATATATATTCACAACATGTAATATTTTATGGCAGTTGCGGTGTAACAATATCGTTAATATCTGTGTTCATAAAATGTTGATGTGTAGTCTAGGTGTTTGGTTGCTTTCTGGGGGGTGAATGAATGCACTAAAAATAGTGTCATAAAATTGTTAGCAGCCTCCATGACACTAGCAGGAGAGACGATGAGGAAATCGATCTCATGCCATTCATCCTCCTGGAAACCCACAAAGACCTGGAACCGGCAAACCGCCTGGGTTACAGTTACACCGGGGATAACGCAGCTGCCGCCTCTTTCACGCTTCGTTCGGTCGAGATTAACGAAACAGCTTTTGACCAACAAGTTCAGTTGTCCAGAAAATTTACACAGTGGATGGTATTTATTTTATGAAGTTGTAATATGACGGACGTACACTTACCTTGCATACGCTCGACGCATATCACACACACACACACACACACACACACACACACACACACACACACACACACACACACACATAACACGAGCCCAAACAGATAACGATGAGGACGAGAAGGTTAAGGAAGACGGAGATCTCGATGGTTTCTTTTTTCCATCCGCCCTTGGAACGTTGTTTTTCTTCTTTTTTACGTCACCCTTCTCCGAAATGACGTCGAACAAATGACGCACACATGACGTCAAACACAAGACACTGATCTTCGAGTATTGATGTCATGTGCAATCTCTCCAACACACACACACACACACACACACACACACACACACACACACACACACACACACACATATATATATATATACAGACAGGTATTTGCATGCGTGTACATGTGTAGGTGTTTCAGTGAGCTCGTGGATATATATTTTGCAGGATGCAGTGGATGGAGTAGCGGTCTGGTGAGGTTGATTCTGAATACGCGTGTATATAAGCAGTGATGTTACACTGTTACTGTGTGTTACAATGTTGTTACAGTGTAAGAATATAGGCACAAGCATCAGTTTCCAGTCATCTGTCCGACTCAGGACACACCACTGACAGGATGTACACATCTTGTTGTAGTGCTTCATGCCTCCCCCCTCCCTTGTCATCAGGGTGTGTGCCGAGCTCATGGAGCCGACATTGAAAGTTTGGGGGGGGGGGCAGTTGGTGGCGACTGGGGGGAGTGTCCAGTGCTGCCCGAACCACAGCCAGCGAGTGAAGCAGTGCCCTTGAGAGCAGGTGAGCGAGGTAGAAGAAGGAGAGCCATGAACGTCGACAACATGATGCTTCTCTTGATTTCTCATTTCATCAATTCCTCTGAAGGACTCTTGGTGACAGAGAGAGGAGACTGGAAGATTCCTTCATTTCCAGCTCGTTACAAACTTCAAGGATTTCATTTGATTGGTGCAACAACAAAAACGTAAATTGAATGGCACAATATTGCAACTTAAAAGTTCATGTCATTTCCTGTGTAAATTTTAATATTAAGTGTTAGCTTGGGCGCACTGAAGCTTTTTTAAAAATTGATAACTTTAATATTTTGGTTTCTCATAGCAAAACTGACTGCATAAAAATGTGAAGGAGAGGTTACATGGGGGTGTACACTACATCACAGTTTGTAATGCACCTGTGCATACTACAGCTGCGCAGACAGGACTACTTCGCGTGCACACGACACACGTGCAACCACATTCCTGAGAGCGCACGTACACTCCGAGATAGGGTAAGAGAAAAATAGAGTGGAAGATAATCAAAGGATGGAACATTCTGGATGTCCTTCATTCCTCGGGAGCGAGCTTTCAGATGGGTGAGCAAGAGTGTTTGTGTGTTAAATCTGCGTTTGCCCTCGCGTTTCTTTCTTTTTTTTCTGTGTGTGTGTGTGTGTGTGTGTGTGTGCGAGCGCGCGCGTACGTCTCTGCATGTGTCTGTGTCCATCAACATCTATTTTCCGGCCACTTTGAACAAATTCTCCAAGCATCGGAGGAAGCCTCCAAGCCACCGAGGTATTTTTACCATGTATAGTTCTCGTAATCACCGACTCTAAATTTATCCACGATTTATCTCTAATTGCGTTACTTTCTGCTGTAGGCGTATCTAAGTGCCTGGGAGATGCTGAAGCCTTTTTGGCACTGCTCATTACTAAGGGAGAGTATCCACAAGTCTTGCTGTCAAGCAGGGAAACGTAAGGAAAGGGGACACAACTACTCTTGCCTGACAGCCCGGATAACTCTAATTACGACTGGCAACTATCGGGGTACTGAGTTTGTTTCTCCGCAACCCCAAGGTTGTCTTTTGATGCAGACGATTTAACACGAGAAAATGAAATTTAGGTTTCAGAAGTTGAAGCTTTGTCAAGAATGTAAAACATTTCTCCAGAATTGAAACCCTGCTGACCATGGGCCCTAAAATCATCGTCGTTGCCTTATTAGGTTATCTTGAAAAGTCAAAAACTTAACCCAACAGGAAAGACATTCCAGCCACCGTATTCTAGACCAGTTTCAAGCTGAATAATTAATGTTGTGTTAGGGGTTATAGAATTTACCTTTTGTTGACACGTTCATCCAAAGATGAAACTGGTGATGTCCCGGTGTCCACAGATACACCCAGATATCATCTACCTCACCTACTACCTGTAACCTCGACAAGTTCAGTATTACCATTAAAATGTAAGTGTCTGTGTGTTTCATCTATGTTGGTACATGGTTGGTAGAGGTTTTTGAGAATGAGGGAGGGGTGAGAGGATTTGACTCATATGTGGGTTAGTTAGTTAGTTAGTTGTTGTTTTATGCCAAGTCAGCAACTATGGCTATCTCATGGCAAAAACAATGTGCATGACTATTCAAAGGTTGATATAAAGTAATTGTACAAGTCTATAGATTTATCTTTTCTTAGTTTTACAAAATAACAGTTTTTTAAACATATAAGTTCTATCATATCAGGTGAAAAATCTGAATGGACTTTACATATGCCAGGATTGATTTGGAAGAGTGTTTGGCAAAAAGGTCATCAAGAGTCTGTGCTGTAAAATAGTTTTGACGAAATGTAGCGAGTTTTGAACAGGAGATGAGCAAATGTGTGAGAATGTGTGACTCATATGTAGGGAAATATTATCTTACTGAGCATTATCCAGTCAGAAAAGATCGGCAGCCCTAGACCTTCAAGTGCATCCCAGTGCTCTGCCCAAACTCTTCCCCCCCCCCTCCGCGTTTAATGCCTGGCATTCATAGTTTTTTTTTAATTTCTTGTTTAAGAAGTACATGTCTTGTAAAATTACCCCCAGATGACACAGCATGCTCTGCCTTCCAATCCGTCGACATGAAATGGTGTCTCGGCGCCTGCTAAACAGGCAACCATCAGTGTTAACACAGCATGAACACCCCGCCATCACAGCCACAGGAATTTCTCCCCGGGACTTATCTCGTAGAACTCACTCAGGTACTGATTGCCAGGCCCCGTGGGAATCACATTTATAAAATCGCCCCAGAGCTCTTGATGGAATAAGTTTTCTCCCTGCAGTCGCCATTTGCAGCAAATATTTGGAGGCTAATCGCATTGGTGTGTGTAGGTGTAGGAGTCTCCCTTTACCTTCTGTCAGCACCCGGTGTACATCATATCTGCTCAAAATGCATTCTAGTATACACATTGTTATCCTTCCATCGGGTCTATGGCTCAGAGGCAAGATAATTCTTATGGCCCACAGAGAGTCACAGAACAAAACGCTCAGCTAGAGCATAAAAACCTCGCAAGTTAAAACAAGAAAAATAAGTGGAAAGAAGAATAAAAAGTTTGCTTCGCTTTACGACTTCTCGGAAAAAGCGTTTTGCCAATGAGGCTCTCTATTGAATTAATTTCACAACCACATTCTCTGTCGCTCTGGTGAATGCCGCTTGACTTGCATCGGAATTGGAAAGAAAGAGAAGGAGGACAAAGAACACAAACAACAATAAGAAGAGCAAGAACAAAAGAAAAAAACAGCAACAAAACAAAAATAACAGAAACAAAAATAAGAATAAACACAACAAAAATAAGAAGAATAAACACAACAAAAATAAGCGAAATAACAACAAACAAAAACGAAAAGAACAAAAACAACAACAACAACAATAACAAGATCAAAAATAAAATGACACCAGAACAAAAATTAAAAAACAAGAACAGCAAGAAAAACATGATTAAAAATGAACAAGAACAAGAAAAAATAAACATAAGAACAAGAACAAAAAAGATCAGCAAAAGGTAAAAAATAAAAGAATAATAGGAGAAGTACTAGGAGCAGAAGAAGAAGAAAAAAATCATTCGACCACAAGAGATGTCCTTGTGTGTCTTTTATTCTGAAATCTTTCACAGGTAAAAATATTATTCATTTCTAACATTATCCTCGTCAGGTTTTCCTTACCAGTGTTAAAACTTGGTGCTATTTTCAAGAAAACATCTTGTTCGAAACGAAACCAAATCCAAAAATGCAAAAGAGACCCAAGCGTTGCATAATGTTGTTAAGAGTAACACGTGGCCTGCCCAGTATATTCACATAATGAAATAATAATAATGAAATTAAGATGGCAGTTGACAGGCGGCCTTTTGCTGTTTACGTTTATTCGCAGGATTCACTAAATTATATCTAAAATGAAATGACAAACGGTGACTTTGCTGAAATATATTAAATTAGGTGTGCCACTAACTTTTTAAAAGTTACAACGTTTTTTTTGTTATTAAACATCAGCTGCAAATTTGGTGGCACTGTTCAGGCGCCGAGTGCTCAGACGTGGCAGCCATGTAAGAATATTGGAAATATCATATCGATATTTTCACATCAGGTTCATTTTTGAGTAAATTAAAACAACTGGCAATAAATCCAGCTGACCTGCTTCATCAACGGTGCCTCAGTTTGAGGATGCTCTCATTCAAACTTCTGAACAAGGCATCAGTGACCATTTTAAAAAATGTATTTTATTCTCCTGCGAACGTCGCAATTATTTAAATTGCATTTTTACGATGAGAGGTTTTTTTTTTTTTTTTTTTTGCTGCTTGCCTGCGGTCTGTTTCCTTGGGACTGGAAGTAGATAATGTGTGTGTAGGCGGGTTGTGATTCTCAAAGTATCAGTTGAGTTAGCCCTCGCTGAGCCCCCCCACCCCCCTGACAAACTTCTGTCGCATACCAAGTGCCGGACACAACTCAGGTCCTTGCAGCATCTGGAGGCGTGAGTCGAATAGACACGATAGTCCATCTGAGGACAGCGGGGGGAAAAAACAGAATGTTTGGGGCAGAAAGAGACTCATCTAATAACAGTTCACGGTACGTGTGACTTGAGGTGACTATGTAAGTGAAGTAACGAAGGTGATAATTAATTACTGTCATGTGTGGATATTTTATGTTCTTTCTTTTTAAAGACAATCGTGCATACTGAATCAATTCAAGCATGTGAATGTACAGAGTAAAGCAAAGCAATTATATGACTGTACCTTATCGAGGTATACACCACAACTTGTAAATACAACAGCACACACGAGGGGTTAAGACAGGGCACGCACGCTGGCTGCCTTGGCGGGAAAATGCTTCAACAGGTGATTTGGTATGAGGGAATGGAGAGGGGGAAGGAAGCCAGAGTACCCAGATGAAATCCTTGACAGCCAGCTCTGCGAACAGGTGTCACATACAGAGAGTGTCCCGAGACGAGATCTGAACCCTGGGCCTCTCACTTCAGTGGTGACAAGCGAGTGTTTTACCCACTACACCATCGGGCTCCCCGACACCAGATGTACGTTTGAGACAGGCATTAGGACAGTAGGTGTGTACTCTCCTTAGTTGATAGAACAGTAAAGATTTCTTCAAACAGTAAATGTGTGTCCAGTCCTAACGGTGCCTATATAACAGTAGATGTGTACCATAAAGAAGTCCCATAACATCTGCATCTTATTTTGGTCCTGGGACAGCAAATGTTTAAATAAATCACACAACACGTGTACTCTATTTAGTTGATAGGAAAACAACAGTGCATGCACACCCTACTTAGGTGCTATGACACTAGATGTATATTCTAGATATATATTAATACGCAGTACGTGTGCACCCATCTACTTGCTATGATAGATAAATACCCAGTACATGTGCACCCATCTACTTGCTATGATAGATAAATACCCAGTACATGTGCACCCATCTACTTGCTATGATAGATAAATACCCAGTACATGTGCACCCATCTACTTGCTATGATAGATAAATACCCAGTACATGTGCACCCATCTACTTGCTATGATAGATAAATACCCAGTACATGTGCACCCATCTACTTGCTATGATAGATAAATACCCAGTACATGTGCACCCATCTACTTGCTATGATAGATAAATACCCAGTACATGTGCACCCATCTACTTGCTATGATAGATAAATACCCAGTACATGTGCAATACCCAGTACATGTGCACCCATCTACTTGCTATGATAGATAAATACCCAGTACATGTGCACCCATCTACTTGCTATGATAGATAAATATACCCAGTACATGTGTAACCTTAGCCCCGACATCAGCTGTGTATCTCAGGGTTCTTGGCACTACTCGCAGTCACCAATGTGTATCCCTGCCCTTGATTTGCAAGTAGAACTATTTCTTCAGAGTGGGGAAGGCGGCGGTTAGCCGGTTGACTAATTCTGACTTCACGAGGCAAGAGCGAGTAGTGTCGGTGCACTCCTTCAAGGCGCTCATCCTCCCCTACCGCGCTTTTTGTGGCATTGGCGCGCGCGCGCACGCATACACACGCACACACGTTCACACACACACACACACACACCAGAGTGGCAAAGAGACATCACAGCCTATGGTGGCCCTGATAATTCAGTACAAAAACAGGTTTACGAGGGAAAGTAATCAAATATTCTTTCAGTGTGGGAGGGGATTTGCGCTGCCCACCATCAGGACCTGTAGAGCCCCCTAGACTCGCGAATTGTCTGACCACTTCAACTACGACTCGTCTGGTAGGAGAAGCACCTGCCGTCGTGTCGTCTAATCTCCAGTTGCACTCCATACACTGTTGTTTTTATCTCCTTTCGCGTGAAAGCCAATTAGTAAGAATGACATTTCAATCCCAGTGTCCACTCGTCTCTACCACAACTTGGAACATACGCTGGTCTGCACAGTGAATAATGCACAACAATAGGGATCATATGTCTTGAAATCATCAGGGAACGGTTTCTTTATAGGGTCCACAAACAAGCAACAGTAGAACTGAGAAAAACTTTTTACAAAAAGATGAGAACAAAATATCAAGATGTCTGTTGCAGTGTTAGCAGACGTAAAGAAACTGGATAATACGGTGTTTTGTCAGAAACATTTGCACTGCCAGGCAATGCTAGTCAATCCATGCTTCATGTCTGAGAGACGATTCAATGTTCTAACCACCCAACAGACTGACTCAAGTATTTCAACACAACATCGTATAACAGTCGCTCGTCAATGTTGCAGTTGTGTGTGTGTGTGTGTGTGTGTGTGTGTGTGTGTGTGTGTGTGTGTGTGTGTGTGTGTTACATGGTTCAATGGATCAAACAGTAATCAAAAGTAACATGATTACAGAGGAGTGAAAATCGCTCCAAACTTCCGGGAGGGTTTTAAAGGAATGAAGAAAAATATTCTCTTTGATCTGAGAACAGACTATTATATTAATTATTTTCTTTTAGAGAATCGAAGGAGAGGGAGGAAGAACGAACTTATGTGATTTGATAATGATCGGTGATACACGTGGGTGTCTGTTCCTGAGAGAAGAAGAAAAGAAGGAGAAAAATTGGCAGACAGACAGACGAACAGACAAGCAGCCCGGCAGGCAGAGATACAGATAGAAAGAAAAGATGAAATGAGACAGACAGAAAGATGACAAGCAAGAGGTAGTAGGAGTCAGATACAATGACATTTATTCAGGGAGGCAGAGAGGAGAGGCAACACTGCGAGGCAGGACCGAAAAATGTACAGAGTTTGCGGCTACTCAGAACTTCCGCTGACACCCCCCCCCCAACTAGCATCAAAAGATGGATGGATGAATGGATGGATGGATGGTCGATTGTTCTGTTGCTCGGTTGGTTTAATAAGTTTCTGAAAGCGAAGCTGTTGACCCATCGGGAAGAAGCCACTTTGGAAGATGGCGATACATCCATCTTGACCCACATCTGGTCAATAAGGTACAGTTAACATTTATGTCCCCAGACACTTGAGCAGGGGCCTGAAGGGGCTGTCCCCACCAGACCTGTTAAATAAGAGAAGGTTAACATTCTCGGGACAGTTGGCACGTGCAGCGACACCAGCCGGCGGCCGCAGAAAGTCTGACTTCAAGGCCAGAGGCTGAAACTTCTGATCCGCCATGATTCTCTTGTTTAACAACACCCCTTCGTTTACCTCCAACGATTGGCGATCTTCTCAACTTCTTCCCTCGCCTCCCTCTCGTTTTTTCAATCTCTTCTACCCATTCCTTTCCCGCACCTTCAAAGAGATATTGCCGTTAACAAAATTTAACATCGATAAATCGTTAGCGAAAGGTTCATTGTCCTTCCAAATGAATGTGTTTTACAAGCGAGGTAATCTGTCGATGCATAATAACGGCTTCATGGTCGATCCATTTGTTATAATTCATTTTTGTGTTATATCTGTTATACCAATTTTCTCTTCCTACTTTGTCATGTCTATTTTTCACTAACACTGGTTGCCGTCGATTCTCAGAGCAAATGTCAAATTTCTTTTTCTAAAATATTGTCCTGTTTCCCAGATCATTGCGATTTGTCCTTGTTTTTTTTACAAGAATGTGGGTAAGCAATAATGTTTTTATTTTTATATTTACCATTTTCTGAACTAGATTCTGTTTGTATGCCTTAATCAAGTTGCTGTCATGATGATACAGTGGACAAATATCTTTGTACACGAGACTTTGTTTGTCTATGATATTCCCTATGCTTCTCAAAATGTTATTTTAAAGATTCGTTTAAAAGAAGTTCTGTCCTGAAAACTTGTTGTCCCCCGCAGTTTCTCATCAATAGGTCAATAGTGACATGGAGACATATTCACTTTTCTGGTTTGCCGTTTGATGTTGCTTTAGTCTTTTTTTCCTAAGTCAATGGAGGTCAGTTTAACCGATTTCTTGTAAAGAATTGTTTTAATTTGTCCGCTTAATGTAGCTTGTGTTTGTGAAATTAGATTTTGTTGTAAATGTGTAATTTTCCGACAAGCGGTCCTCTCAGACTTGCCTGGTGTGTCACACCAATCGGTTTCAAAAACACGATGAACATTGTCTGGGTGAGCAAAGGGTATACATGAGTAACTTACTCAAAATTTTCTCTTATGACTAAAGTACATCCGGGCCTTAAAGACGGAAATGGACGAGAAAAATATCACTCCACACTTGGGAATAAAAGCTAGTCCCAAAGAAATACTTCACATGGCATGGCCAAACTATTCGGTATGGAACCAGAGATGAGTTGTTTACCCTCACCAGGAGCACCACTTGCAAGGTCGAAACCAAAGAACCTCGAAGAACGGCAGCAGTTGGGTATCTGCGATACTTTGTTGTAATACCCTGAATGTATTAGCACCCTAGGGCGCTGGCTATAACTTTCAAAGTCACATGTGGAGTGGGGGGGGGAGTAGCAGCAGGAGCCGACAGTCTGGAAAACTCCAAAGGTGACGCCGGGTTGACAAGTTGGTGTAGGGCCTAGTGGGTCTACTCCACAATCGTCCTGCCGCTCGGATGATCAAATCTCCAAATCGTCTCCACGCCGCGAGGCCCCAGGGCAAGAGCTCAGATCAATGGCCGGGGCCCCTGAAATCTCTTCAGCATCTTTCAGACACTCCGCTCGAGTTGTCAAAATGGCCTGAGGTGAAACCTCTCAGTCATAAGACAAGAGCTCAAGACTCAGCACCTTGTGACCTCCCAACTCTTTCACATCTGATGTTTGAAAGTAAGGCCGTGGAAAAGTACGAACATTCAAGTGCACGTGCATTATTTCTAGCGGTAACGTGCCTGTCAGTCTGTATATTTTGTCTGGGTTGCCGGATTCTACGTTTGTGCATCGTTTGTATCAGGTGAGCAGCTGTCAGCAACCTCGTTAGTTCAGCTGCTCACCTGTCAGGTGCAAACCTTGGAGACGACAGACAGCCACGTCATGCCTACTCATACCTTTTCTCCTTCTTGCTGCTGCCCGAGTATTTAGGGAGGAAGTGTATATGGAAGCGGGGGCGCCGCTACTTCCGGTGGCTGACAGCTGCTCAGTCAGATGCTGGATGTGGGTCAGACGAGTTCACCTGCACCAACAGCCAGGTGCTTCGTGTGACTGGTAGCTCGCTACACGATGTTTCCACGTGAGCTTTCCAGACAAGACTACATTTTGGCTGCCGCTTGCCCTCCATCTATTCTTCCCCACGTGACCAACCCACGTGAATCTATATTTTGTTCACAGCTGCTGCTGGAGACAGCCGCAGCCACAAACGTCAAATGATGTGGTTGTGATTTTTTTCCCCCCAAATATTCATGGCTTGGACGGAGCGAAGCCCGGATGTGCGCGGTGTGCATGGTCTCACAGCGTTACGTCTTGTGACGTCATGTAGTCGGGACAATCTGGATTGTGTGACGTCATAAACACGTGACTATTCGCTGACAGGTTGTTTGTTGTCTCGATCTTCCTCCTGCCTTCTTCTATAGCCGCAGGTGGGTAATCGATGAGAATATTCCTTTGCAACGTGTGTCAGCAGAATTCTCAAATAAACCCTCAAATGAAACTGTGCGCGCGCATTTTTGTCGTCTGCTGGGATTGCGCGCAGTTATTTTCCTAGAACATTCCTCTTCTTCAGAGTGACTTCCCCTATAATGGACTATATTTGCTGTTCGCAAACTGTCTTCATGAGCGTCTGATGTCTATATCTACCAGTAGATCTTTTTTAACTTGTCACGTGTATTGTTTTTTTTGTTTTTTTTTTTCAAACTGATGCTCTACTGCTGACGAGAGCTGTGGGATCGCCAAGGGAAATTAATCGTATGGAGGGCCCCGTATCCAAAAATATAAGAAATATATGAGACCACATCAAAGCACTCAAAAATGTTAATGATAAATAAAGCATCGCATACAACAACTAAATAATTATTGCTGGAATGTAATTAAGTGGGAGGTTAGGGCGAGATTTATATAAAAAGAAATTATTCTCGAGGGCTATCGTTAGATATAAAACATTCCGACTGTTCAAAAGATCTGAAGACATGTATGGGCGCCCAGTACTGACCAGGGCTCACGTGTTATGAGAATCACTGAGGTGGACAGAGAAGCAACTTGCTTGTACTCAAGATCGAGAAGTTTACTAATTAACGTAAGAAAGACACGAGCGCTGCTTGTCTTTCCTTCACCCGCGAGCGAGGGAGCGACGACTCTGTCTTGAAGCAGACGATGTTAGCCACTGGCACTTTCCTCAACTGACGACGACGGCGACGATGACGCCGTGAGGGGACGCCTTTGTCGCGAGCCCGGCACGAAGTCATCATGCAGTCCGTGCAGTCTGAGCCGGCCATCCAGTCGCCATGGAGACTGCGCCCCTGGGTCAAGCTACGGACGGTCTCCAGCAACCTGGGTAGGACCAGCATTCGCCTCATAGCACGCGCTTCACGAATTAAAGAACTAATAAGTGAGATTGACAGAATGTTCTCTCCATCTTTCCCTCTCTCTCTCTCTCTCTCCTCTCTCTCTCTCTCACAAGAATCTGATAAACACTTGCCAGAATAAGGGGCCGCAAAGAAGAATACCTTTCTCACGTAAATGCGCGCCCTTATGTCTGTTACCTGTCTGATTGCGCCACTTGTCAAATATGCTGTGGGGTATTTTTTAACCAGTGAGCTAATAACATAACTGTCATTTACTTTCAGATTATCTCCATTTGCCATCAGACGAAGGTTTTAAATTCAGATTACTTTGTAGCAATGGAAGCAAAATGGAAACAAATAGTGCGTAGTGCTATTCATAGTTATTTTCTCTTACACCCATCCACCCACACACACACACACACAGGTCGGTTATAAGGACTACAGAATAAAATCCATCATATCGACTACAATACGAAAACATCGCCACTTTTAACACATGGACTATAAAGCAGATAACATCTATTTATCAATCACCGAATGCTGCTCTAGTCGCCTCCACACTAGATCAATGCGCTGGTGTGTATTTGATTGCTAGAGAGGCCCTCTCACCAAGTGTGCTGGAGAATGTGTACGTTCGTGTGTGCGTGCGTGTGTGTGTGTGTGTGCGTGTGTGTGTGCCTGAGTGTGAGTGAGAGAGAGAGAGAGAAAAAAAGTGCCGTAGGAAGATGCTAGGCTTTGGTGGGGTAGGGGGCAAACTCCATGCTGACAGTGAACACCGCTCACACTCGCACAGTAAGAAACAACAGGAGGGGGTGGATGAGTGCAGCCATGCATCACACACACGCGTACTCAGTGGCAGCATCACAACACATGCTGCTGTCAGTGACAAACCAACATGTAACAAGAAACAAAACTCTTTGAAAAATCACTCACACGGTTACTGCAACCACAAGAAAATATGTAAACTTCAGAATAAGATAAACTTTATAATTCAGTGTGAAAAAATGAATTCTGTCATCTTTGATTAATGCTTTTTATTTTGTAGTAGTGTTTCCTTTTACTTTCTTTAGATCAAGGGCTAGATGCAAGGCTTTGCTTATTCTGTTGCCATTGTAACTAAAGATTTGTCGTTTGTCATTTTTCTCTCTCTTCTTTCTTCTACCTCCTTTGTACTTTTTGAAGAATGATCTCAAGATATTCTTGCCACCTCAGAATCTTTTTTAGGGCCAGCTTCCCCCTTGCACCCTGGTTCCTACGCTACTGAGAGAGAGAGAGAAAGAGAATGTGTGTGTGAGAGAGAGAGAGAGAGAGAAGTTTAGTGTCTTCCTGTGTGGGAAGCCTGGCTGACTTGTCACCCGCAGTTTCTCATCAATAGGTCAACAGCAACATGGAGACAGCCGACTGGCGGATGGCAGACCTCTCCGTTTCTACGGATGTTTGCTGACGGGCTGCCCTCCACGTCGGTGTTAAAACGAGGGCTGGAGGCGTCATTACTGTTTTCTCGGCGCTGAACTTGATAAGGCGCCTATTGATCTCCGACGACTTAGGACAGAAACATTTCGGACATTTTATTGGACCACAGTCAAGTCAGCCGTCAGGAAACCTAAAACCCAGCCGCAGAGTAATCCTCAGCCTATGGTTAGTCTCTGAATAAATTCGCTGTCAGTCCGGTGACGATATCACGATAAGTACTGTTAAAAAAAGGTGATAACTTCGGTCTATAGGCAACAAGGGAAACAAGTCATTGTTGCCTGGGTTTGTCACCATTGTCGAGGTCATGACTGACTATAAGCTCTTGTAGGTTTTTTACACCTTTTTTTAACTTCAAGACCTGTACCTGTCTGTGGGCCAGTATTTTCGAGGCAATTTGTCCTCGTTTCATGGTTACCGCCCTTGAAAGCCAAAGGGAGATAACAATTTCCCTTCCTTGCATCGTTCGTAGTCAGGTTTTTTCCAAATCAATTGTTAAGATAACGAGAGCAGTGGAAACACGAAAATTATCGTCAAGTGCTTCGCGCATGTCAAATGGACAGCTGGATTGCGAACACACCTGCAAGTGTAAAAAAGTGAATATTGCAGGTCGACTGAAGTCGATGGTCGCTGCCCACGCGTTTGACAGTCAAAGGAAATCACGAGAGACGGGGTGAGATGTCATGGGGTGAAAGAAAAAGTTAAGCTGCAAAAAAGTCGAGCAAGGTCAAAACTCTTTTTTTTTCGCTCCTAGACGCTCATCAGTTGTTCCAGGGGGACTCACTGTCCACCAACCGTTAACGCTCACGCCTCATGTAAAAGCCCTCAGAGGACTAGTGTTCACCCGCGAGGCGTATCAGCAATTCAACGGATGTCGGGTGCCGGTCCCACCAGCGGTCCGGGGGAGAAAGACAAAGATGATTGATGTGTCATATTCAGCAAAGTCATCACGATGGGGGTTGGGGTTTAAAATGAGCCTTGCTGTTCCCTTTGTCGCTGATCACTCACCAAGGGAAAGACAAGGAATCAAATACAGCCTCAACGGCCTCTCTTGCTGTGTCGTCTGCTCGCCGCCACACTCGGTAATCAATCCGATTTGATAATAATAATAAATGGAGATTTTTATAGCGCATATTCACACTCTCCTCCGGACAACTTTCTGGGTAGCGCGATTTTTCCGCTTGCACCTTGAATTAATGATTTGATTTCTCACCCATCAGGCAGACTAGCTAGTTCCTCATCGATATTTCAAACTGTTTCATCGCCACCGTCCTCATCATCATCATTTTGTGTCTTCAATCATTTATTATTGACTTGCTGTAGAGACATATGACGGTGGTAGGACTAACTTTCTAACTCTACACAGTTCAGAATGCATCCTGTTTACTTGCTACAAACATACAAGTACTCGCAAGACACTCGAGTCAGTACTAGTCAGCTAGTTTTCAACAAGTAAGTATTCAGTAAAAACTGTATCGACTAGATTACTCAAATTACAAACTAGTAGATTTGACCAGTATCTACTAGTATAAACATATAAACTAACGACTAGAGGTAAACGCATGTCAAAGCAACTATCCCAACAAAATAATTTATTGAGTGTAACAAACGTGTGTTAATCAGGACATAGTGATCGTGTTTTGGTAAGTGCTCGTTTCCAGGTTTAGAGCAGGTCCACTGATCACCACTCACGATTCTTTAGTTATCAATAATCCGGCTGCGAGAGGTGGGCGAGACTTTGCTCTATCGTTGTACCCCGAGTCGTTCTCACAATGCACCATCATCTGACCGCAGGCTGAAGAGTTAATTTAAATGGGAGATAGTGGTGGAGGTCTATAGCCACCCTCCAGTCCTTCCCTCCTGACTCCTCAAAGATTATCCTCCGTGCGAGCCTTACAAGTCCTTCCGAAACGGTTGAGATTTGAACTTTGCCTAGACCAGAAAAACAGAGGTGTGGATATTGTCTGATGTGAAAATTGCCATGGCAAAAGGACATGTTGAAGAATATCGAGCCTGAATATCGGGAAAGTGAGAGACATGAAGATGTGAGAATTCTGGACATGTTAGCTGTGGATCGTAGTCCGACTTCTTGATGTCAGTTCCCTATTTTACATCAGGCATGCTCTCGACTGTCAGGATAGTTAGCAAGACCTATACAACGCTGAATATCACCCACCCATCCACTCTGTGTGTGTGTGTGTGTGTGTTTTTAACGTTCATAAACGCGCCCAGCCGTCCGTTTCATGCCACTGTGTGTACAAAGCTGTTTAGCCGCCTCTGATTGATCTGTAAGGGTCGGAGTGATTGCTCTTACAAGAAACATTTCCCATTCAAAAGCAGCGCTTAAAGGGGCGGCTAGGACTACACATGGGGCCTTCGACAGGGAGGTAGTCTCTCCCCGCCTGCTAATGCGAAACGCCAGGCTTTTAGTCAGACAGACAAGAAACGCCTTTAGTCTGCTATAGAGACAACGCTTTTCACATAAAGGGTGGTCCTCCCTCCCTCCCTCGCCCCCACACACATCAACTTGTGGAGGGATCTGGATGAGTGCCTCCTAACCATCCTTTTTATCCACGTGATACACAAACACTAGCATCGTGACTCTCTCCGCCATCTTGCTTCCCTAGCGATGTTTTTTTAATTAGCGACTGTCATCAGTTTTTGTTTTCGCCATTGCTACCCGATGTTTGACTTACATAGAAATCAGATCTCTACTCTATTCATGTAGATGTCTGCTTTGCCGTACCCAAACCCGTTGACCATGACTTCTCTCTGGTCAGCTTTACTCTCATTATTCACGTTGTCCGCCAGTCTGTAAAGTCCTGTAATTTGTTGTTGCTGCCTGCCAGCAGGTCAATGTTGTCTGCAAAGCTCAAATTACACAGAGGCCTCCCACCCACAAAAGTATGGTGGTTGTATAGGGTCTCCCCCATTGATATACCCCAGCAAGATGTTGAGCAACACGTCCTTAATGAACACCCACTATTGTTTAAAAGCTAGTTGAAGATATTTTCTCTGTTCCCGAGATGCAGACCAAGAAAATCGCCGATAGAAAAAAATATCAGAAACACTGATGGTGACATTTATAGGCAAGTCTCAAGAGAATGGAGGGAGCTATTCACTCAAAACTTGGAGACATCTATTACTGAGCTTGACTCCAGTGATTTACAAACCTTTTCCTCTCTAGTAGACCTTTGAATAACATATCGTCCACGTTGATGTTGATGTTACTGAAAATGGAAGGTCTTTTGGATAATAAGGACAGACAATCATAAAATATTACATTGACTATGTGTACCAGTTAAGCACACGTGGGACAGACAGCCCTCAAAAAAGCTCCGTTCATTTTTCCTATGATGGAAATGAAAGGAAAGGGGTGGTGGTGGTGATAAAATCTATTAATAATAAATCTCTTTGACAGCTGTTTCTTACTTAATACCTTTCTTTATGATTGATTTCATTAAAGTTAATTATCTTTTCTTGATGTTGTTATGACTTTTCTTAATTATCAATATATTTATATTTGTTCGACACAAATACGATTCTGAAGAAAATGTTCAGTCTGATCTACTGACAACATACGCGCTTCTTGGTCATAAGAGGAACCCTGCTCCTTGGATGGATTTCTTGATGGTTATTCTTGGAGCTCAGTTATTTTCTTGGTCATAATAGCATGTAAATTATCCTCTTTATAAACTGGTGGATTCAGTTCCATTACCAGCGTCTGCTAACACCCATTCATCATCTTCCACCACTGCGGATTGATGTTCTTTTGTTTTAAAGACTGAGTTCACTTGTTTACTTTCCCAGCCAAGTTTCTGACAAACGCAAGAATCGTCTAGAAGCGACATGTGTTGCTGTCTATGCTGCTCCGGGGACATTACAAATACAACCCAACCTTCTATGGAGCTCACACCCTCACAAATTCTGACTATGACTTAGTCCACCAATACTTGCTCTACTTGTTATTTGTGTGGAATTGTTATTAAACGGTCCAAATAGTAAACTAAAATGATCTAATCAGACTATGATTAAGTTATGTAAATAAATAGTCGACTCACAGATTTTTCAAGAAGAGGACAAAGAACAAGCAAAAAAAAAAAAAAAGGAAAACTACACACAGAAAAAGCTGTTACCTGCCCCTCACAGAGAAGCTCCAAAAACAAATTTATGTTTTCTACATTTTCTCTATAGTTTATAAAATAGAATTTTAACATTGAGACCGTCTATCGACAACATGATAACATTAGGATGAGCTATTACATGACCTAAACAACTGATCGGTAGCTAGTGACAGATTTCACGATGACTGTGTAGACGATCTCTAAAGAAAGTCTCAAGATTGTCAGGCGGTGGAAATCACAATTTCCGCTGCAAGGGAGCCTTAATTTCGGTCCGCCTGCCTCCATTTAAAACACTGGCTAAAAGATCAAGCACCCTGCCTGTGGAGAGACAGAGTCCAGAAGAACGACTGGCTCGTAGTCTTCGGCACAACAGCAGGGGCGGTAACTGACAGCTTCCCGGCGCTTGTTACTTCCCCTACTTGCCGCTTGAAAGATCCAGGCAGCAGTTTAAATTATATTTGTTTCACGGGAATGGAATCGCAGCTAAATGAAGCAGCCGCTGACGATGTTTTGCTAGAGGAAAATGTGATTAGGCTTTTAAATTCTGTCTGTTATGATCACTTTGAGATGGAAAAGCAATCATCCTTCTGCTAGACTGCCAGGTACCCTGTTAATGTGGCCTGTCATGGTCTTCACGAATAGGGTGTGATCAGGGCATGGTATGCATAAATTTTAATTACACGCCCACTGAGTGTGTGAGCGCATGTATGGAGTTTGCAAGTGCGTGTGCGTTTGTGTGTGTGTGTGTGTGTGTGTGTGTGTGTGTGGAAGAGAGAGAGCGAGCTCCTTTGTCTCACATTCTGATGCAAAATTGTCTTATGTAAATGTCAATTTATCAGTTTCCAAGAATTCACACACGTGGAAAGCATATCACAAGGAAAAAGTTGCAGACGGAATTCTGAATGTCAGCGAAAATGTGTTTCGTTGGATGTTACTTTGCAATAGAGCGACAGGATGGAAGACATTACGAACAAGAAAAATAACAGGAAAAAAGCGGAGTTTAATCAATTTTATACAGATTTAAAAAAAAACCGAGTTCAAAGCCCCCACGAGACGCCACAAACTGCGCGAACAATTTACAAATGAAATGCGAGATGCAGGGTTTTGCCTGGTGGTTGCTGGTTGTGAACGGTTTGCTCTAACCACGCATGTCACAGGTTTTTGCCTTTTGCGGTCCTCTGTCGCTTGTCTGACACAGCGTGAGACCCATACAGACAAACAAACAATCATTTGCCTGAGACAATACAATACAATACAATACCACTTTATCCCAAAGAGCAATTCCATATAGTGCTCGTACTAGCAGTAATACATACATGATATAAATAGATAATACATACATATATATGATATAAAAAGAGATAATACAGACATATACTTCAGTAAAGCAACAATTTATATTTCATGTATTCAACAAGGACAATGAAATATGGGCAGATATGTTGCAGATATGATAGTTGTGGGGGGTGTGGGGGTGGCGGAGGTGTGAGTTGTTCAATGACATCAATCAAACCCAGTTCATGTCACTCACTGACCCGGTCTCGATACTAAAGAAATCAGTCAAAGCTGCTGCAGCGAACAGTCAAATCCATTTTAACAATCCATGAGACCTTTACGGCTGTAAACAAATAAATCTCTCAAATAAACAACTCGTCTGTACACTGGAATAGTCCTTATGCTGCCTGAGTCATTTCTGCCATGAGGCTCAGACAGAAATGTTTATCTATCATCATTTATTCTATGATCTGTCTGTCTTTCTGTGTGAGTGCGTAATTGCAAACGTACGTGTGTGCAGGCGTGCGTGTGTGTATTTGTGGCTGGGTAATAACGTGCTCAGCATTCGTTATGTGTTCAGCTATGAAACTTGTGCACGTGACATTAATACGTTTCACGCCAACAGTCCCCCTTTTTAAGGAAAACCGATTGTAATTTCAAGCAAGAATAGGTGTCGTACGTATGTAGCATCTCTTTCACAAGTAAGTTATTGTCACGACCACCGCGCAGTGTATCAGTCACTCAGTCCTTTCAACACATACACGGAGTCTGACAAGTACGTGTTCTTTCACACAAATTAAAAGAAAAGAATGATTTGTCTAACGAATCTCTCTGCTTTACTAAGTATGAATACAAGAAGAAAACAAGAAAAATACACAAATGAAAAGTCAGTTAAAAAAACGATTCCTACATCCAGATTACTTTAAAATAATAAAATCCCTAACCTTTGAGTCCTGCCTGTCTGAATATCTACAAAAATACCTACTCACCTAATCGATCTATATACTCCTAAACGCCCTACTCAACAAATTCTTCTTTTAATTCCTACTCTACTTGTCTTTCCGTCCTCAACCTCTCTCTTCTCCTACCTGACTACTAACTCCTTGCTCGCGCTCTCCCTCACGTCATTTCCTTCACTTTTTTACATCACTCATACACGTCTTCCGAACAACTGACGTCATTCACGCTCTTTCGTTCTTTCACATTAATCCTTATAAAATGTCAGCTTAATCAAACGATACAGCAAATAACAATGATACCTTAAATTTATCTTTTTATCGTTGTCTTCTACCGTTTTACACAGAGAGCAATCTTTTTGTTTCAAATGTATAACTACGACATCAGACAGAAATACCAAAACTGTTCCCCCTAAAATAAATTTATGAGGAAAGATTTAAAAGAGCTCCTGTTATAGAGAGATCTGCTAAGACACCAAACAAATGCTGGCGGGGTTATGCATTTAGGGTTTTTTTGGATTTTTTTTTTTTTTTACGAGATGGCCGGGTCTTTCTGGAGGTTTCTGGAGTAAAGCTATTCTGCTACCTCGGTGCATGTTCTGCTGGGCTTGATTAGTAGTACATTGAAGACTGGTTGGTGGTGTCTTGCGCTGAATTGGCAGCTTAGACATCCTCTAGGAAAGCCAGCCCTGTTCTGTAAACAGCTGCTACGTTTGGAGAGAAATGACATGTGCCGGAGGCAAGATCTGAACCCTTGGCCCGCGGTCTTTACTGTAGAGATGACAAGGCCACTCACCGTCCGCCGAAGAAGTCAGCAAATTTCAACTTTCTTGATGTTCTGATCATTTTCCCATGCAAGGTTCGGCAGGTTTTAGCTACTAATTACAAGGAGCCAGTATTGTTAACTGCTGTCTTTAAGAACAAGTAGATTACAGAATGGTATTACTAGTGATAAAAGCAAGCAATGTTGCAGAATAATATTAGTTATAAGGAGTACGTATTGTTACAGAGTGGTAAGTGCTGGTTATAAAGAACTCGTATTTTATGTAAATTACATTATCTAATTATGTAAAGAGTTTGTCTTAAAAGGTGACACAAATGACTGAGTATAACATTTTGAACATCAAAGCTTCTACCAACATAACTATTGTTTACAGGTTGCTATCTGCAGATATTTTCCCTAACTTCGTGGAATTTAAATTTTAAACTTCTAAGCAAGGGCTTTTAATGACTGCACGTTGTGACATTAACAAGATGTACGCCCTGCTGGTCAAGAGAAAATTCTCATTTTCCTTTATTCTCTTCAGGCTGCTGTCGTCTGTTGACCCTTCTTCTCATCCCTTAACGGATACCAGAGGTACCAGTCGTAGAGGAGACGCAATGCGACGAAGCAAAGGTAAGAAGGTCCCCCAGTGAACAGCCGGTCCACTCTTTCACGGTAGTCATCCAGCTCTTCTTTCGCTTGTTATAGCATCGACCGTCTTCAGCAAGGTGTAATGTCGGACGACTTAATACCCGAGCAACAGCAACTTCTGGCACTTGATGGCAGCGAGCAGACGCCCCTGATGACCCACCAAGGAGGTGACTACGCTGTGGAAGAAGTTGTTCGTCTTTCCATCCCTTACATGCTCGCGCTGGCGGCGAGTTATTCGGAGAGGGAGGAAGAGTTTCTGTCGCTCGCCATTGCTTCCTGCCATCAGATCGCTGTCGTCGGCAAGTCGGAGGTTGCTAAGCGACCTCCCTCAGATGGAGGTATGCTGGTCCTGGAGAGTATCATGCATGGTTTTCTTAAGGTAGATGTTAAACAGCACTGGGGACAGAGCACAACCTTGGCGCCCACAGTCATGGGAAAGAGTTTACCCACTTGATTGTTCGAGAGTACTGAGCTCCTGGAACCGTCATACAGAGTCTTGACGGTTCGTACGAAGGCTTCCTCCACGTTCAATGTCCGCAACACATTCCATAGTCCCTTGTACCATACTCTATCGAAAGCCTTCGTGAAATCAAATAAAGTTATGATAGAGATCCTTACCGTGCAGGTGCATTTCGAGTAGGATTCGAGTGTTGAAGATTTATTCAACAGTGCTCCTGCCGGCCCTAAATCTGGCGCAGTGACCCTAATTGCTTCAAAGTCAAAATCATTCGGCCAGTGAACTCTTCTTTGTTGTGGGTTGTGTATGGGGTGCCAAGGGGGAAATCCACTCTCCAGCATCAAAAGAAACAATGAAATGCACGTAAATGTAAATGGCAACAGAATGCAGAACAGGCTAAATATTGACAAGGTAGAATAGAAAATAAGTTTTTTTAAATAAACGAATGAAAATTTTCAGAAGTTCTAAGTCACCATGTCATGCATAATGTATGCATTTTTATACAACCAGCATTGGATCCCTCGTGGTAACGTGAAGAGTCTAAATAAGTAAGTAAAGACGCCTGTTGGGAAAAAGTTGTGGGGGCCATGTATGAGATGAATTCTCCTCTTGGTGCCCTATAGTACTGACATAGGAAACTCTCTTCCCTTTCTCACTGCCATCCACTGTTGCTCCTTTTTGTGTGCAGTCACAGTTGTTGACATCCAAAGAGCATGACAGAGCCGTCCCAAACTACACCTTTTGGCATTCAATCACGGAAAACCCCTCAAACCACAGTTTGGGCATTTAATCACGATAAACCCTTACTTTTTGTAACGAACACCGGTTTTCGGGCAGCCTGTCAAGTGACTTCTTCCGTAGTGATGTGTGGAGATATACAGGAACCTGCAGAAGATCAGCTTTTCGTTTGTTACTCTTGCAAAAACTTGTTTTTATGCAGTTTAATTTCACTTGATCGGAAATTACATTTAAGCGGATTACAAGGTAGCGCCGAGAGCTCAGGAGAAGGTGGTAAACAGAAAACATTCCTGCCAGAGCTTGAGGCAGAGTGCTGCAGAAGCCAAACATCTTTGTACACGTGCTGAAATTGTATTATCAAGGACGTGAACTGTAAGATCGGCAGAAATGAGGTGAAAACATATTGATCCTCGTCAGACAAACTAGTTTGTAGACTAACGAACAAGTGGCCAACAGGTCCAGGAGCTAAACTCTGCAGGATATCTGCAAGTCTGTGCACCTTCGCCTTCTCATGCCAGAGTTTTCTCACCAGAGCACTGACACGAATATTACCACAAGTTCTGCAGAAACCTTGAAGCCATTTGAAAATAGACCCAGACTCAGACATTTTATGGAAGTTTTTACTGGATGGTGGCCTTGAGGAAGAAAGCGAGCAATATGAAAAGTTCACAACATAACTACACTAATCCCTCTTAAAAAAAGTTTGTTTGGGTAGATGTATATGTGTGTGTCTGTATATATATATCTTGTTAAAAAGCAGAACCGACAAGATTGCAAAGAGGAGATCCGTGTTTTCTCCATTACTGCCAGAAACAGTTCTGTTCAAGAAAGACTTTAGGACATTTCTATGATCCACAGAAACAGCTGGGAGGAAAACTTGGATAACTTGTAAGTCTCGTGACTAAAGTAGACTATGTGCCAAAAAGTAACTAGTAACAAGAGGACAAGTTTGGGTCAGTGGGTTTGTTGATGTTGATTAAATGCTCGAGGTACACAGTGTGGTGCCTTTTAACATCTTCACCTGCACAGATTCATTGAAATCGCAATCGTCAAGATCACCAGAAAATCTTTTAAAGTTTGTTCTCAATGGCTCACATTTGTTTTACAAATATGGATAATTCTTGAAAAAATATTTTTTACATGCAGTCTCCCAGGAAACAGCCGCTTGGAAAATGTGTTTTTGTATTTGTAATTCACACGAGGTACAACATCTGGCTGCTGTTTGGAGCAGATTATATTGGACAATTTTCACTCTTTTAAGCTTTCAAACTGTTAAATTAAATGTATTAAATATTTATTTAATGTACTTCGAGAAATTAACTCTCAATGAGCAGACGACACGGACTGACCAACTGGTGAGTGACCTTTCTTTACTCAAATCCTGTAATTAGTGCAAAATACCTGAATAATAGCACAACAGATGTCATCAACATCTGGTAATCATCTGGACATCACAGTCTTGGCTCTAACTCTGAAACTGTTGTAACCTCTGTCTTACTTCACATAACACTGTGATGCATTCCTGAGTTTTTTCACATATTTTTTCTGAGTCTCGCTGACAAGTGGGTTTGCTCAGTAATGTGTGGGTGGATGGCTTGCTGGCCAAGATTATATTTCATATATTCATAATTATATCCATATACTTCGGCTGCGGGGGCTTCTGAACAGATAAAAATCGGGGTTTTATAAAATTTCTCGAGAACCATTTTTCTTTTTTTCGTTTTTGAGTTCGAGACATTAATTAGTGCCATGTGAATGGAGTCTGCAAAGCACAATATATTTATTGCATTCACTTTAGCCTTTTAGAAAATTACAGCTTTAATCAGCTTTAAATAAAAATGTCCTCAGTGCAAAACTTTTCATTAACATCCACAATCAAGAAACCCTTTCGGTGATTATTTCAGTAACTTCACCCTTTTAAAAAGTGTTAGATAGTGTTGTGTTTTTGTGTTTTTCTATCAGCCTAGCAAGATCAGTTTTAGAAAACTGAAACCTTCGAACAGTTACTATGAAGATGTATTCAAAACACGAGGCAGAACAGTTGAGCAAATCTTAAACAGCGTGTCACCATCACCAAAAATACCAAAGTAACACTAGAAAGACTTATTGGAGACCATCATAAACTTCGAGAGGCCTTTGATCTTTGTATCATATGAAGGACTGAGCCATGTCATGACTAATGAGATTACTTCACATATTCAGGTCATCAAAGTGATTTAAGAATGAAGTGTAAGATTCCTCCCCCCCCCATGTATGCAAGTGCGTTGTCAAGTGATCTTGGGTAGCAACATGGGTCCTATGATGACAGAATGGAGCCATGCTTCGGATACTTATCAAAACAAACTTTACTACAGTTGTAGCTACGAGCTGCGAGTACAACCAGTCACAAGATGGCAGGTAAAGGTAGGGATAGGTAGAAGAACTCAGTGCAACTTATGTTGACATAGGTATAGGTAGCTAAATGCAGCAAATTGTATGTCCAGGTAGGTAGAAATAGGTAGCTACACGTAAAACAACCAATGTTACTTAGGTACAACTTGTTAGGCATTTATAGTCCACCAACATTAAATATTTAAAGATATATTTTAAAAGAAAACTAATTGGTAAACATATATATATATATATCGTCTAAGACGCTGGGATCATCTGTTGTTGAGTCTTCAAATCTGCTGCCCATGAAAAAAAGCCAATGGAGTCCTTTTCTTTTTTTCCGTATTTCTGATCTCCTTTGCCATCAAGCAGGCGTAATGGAAAATCTCCAGGACACACTTGCGCTTAATCTGTACCATCTCTCTTTCTCTCTCACCCGATTTTCTCTTTCTCTCTCTCTCTCTCTCACACACACACACACACTTCGTTAAACTTCGTGAGAATTTGCAGGAAGAGGGTATGAGTGTGGGAGGTTCTGTGTACCCTGGGGTGGTGGAGACCGCCAGCGATTCATTCCGTTGGCTTCAAGAAAATTATGCAATAATTCCTTTCACCAACATCTAGAAAGCAGAAGCCGGGCGGAAAGCAGTTGCAGGCCAGAGCAGGCGCATCAGCCGGTGACGAATTTATTCCATGTAAATTCATGATTTAGAAATGTCAGCATATGCGTGGCTGTTGTTGCTAGAAAGGTTTTTATTTGAAGGACACACTGATATCAGGTATAATCACTTTTACCAACTCGTCCAGCGCCTGTCACAGGCAGGCAGTGGGTGGGAACCATATTTGTATGCGTCTGTACGAGTTGGCCTCTGGACCATGGCGTCTGACATCTCCACCCCATTTGTGGTGCCTTATCATAGCAAGTCAGCAGATGATCACAGAACTAGTCATTATCTGGCTGAGGTCCCTGGCTTGTTTACTTGCGTATTTCATTCTCATTTTGTATACATTTGCTTTCTTGTACTTACAGCTTATCGCTTCTTTTACCCTGACAGCTGGGGTTTCTACAAGTTGGGCCTCACTGTCACAAGAAGGCGAATGAGTTGTTCGGATGAAGCAAACTCCTGTCACAAACGTGTTAACAAAACGGAATCCTTGGTACTAGCGTGTACCTCAAAGTATCATCTTCACTTATTTACACTCCAAAGTATCATATATACTAAATTGTTCAATTAAAGTGCAGTCTACACTAACTTGTTCCTCTGCATTAATTTGTATTTCATTCTTTCTCTCTCTCTCTCTCTCTCTCTCTCTTTAGAAACGCTGTTGACAGTCTGGAAGAAGGGATAAAGCATTTGATTCAACATAGAAGAGAGAATTGTGAAGTCATTGTGTGCTGTTCAACATCCTCTCGGAGAACATGTGAGAAACCTCCACGTCTATACCACCTCTCTTTCCATCGATGGGAGGCCAATATTCAACTACATTTTGTAGACGACATGAGTCTAATAGCAGGCTCCAACAAACACCTTACACACAGACTGAATGTTCAAACGCATAAAGAATGGAGACCAGCACTGACCAGAGTAAAATCATGGTCATTGGCAACGACAAAACAATTATCTGCAATGAACAGAGTACACCTCGGATAGGTAAACTGCTTCAAGTACTTGAAAGCTACCCTCCCTAAAGATGGCAGCTCCACGGCAGGCATGCGCATCAGGATCACCACAGCAACAGTTGCAATGTTAGGCTGCAACGGGTCCATAACATCAGGTTAACTTAAAACTAACTGTTTTAATTTAGTCAAAAAGCTATGAAATTAGTGGAAACAATGGTGCCAAACCATCCAGATTCTAGATTCATATAAACGAGTAAAGAATATAAAATGGATAGCATTCACATGTAAAGCAATAAAAAGCAACACAAAAGCCCCATAAATGTATTAATAAGACTGTAAGCCTAAAATAAAAATAAACTAAATTTAAAATAATTTTGAAATAATTTAAACAACAGTAAATATGAAGTTCCTTCATTTATTCAGAACCATAACCAAACATAACGTTAACAATAATTAAAGTCAAAATCTCAACCCCTTGAAAAAATATAAAAAAAACTGTAAGATGGTGGCTAACCATAAAAATGCCAGATGTAAAAAAGACAAAAACAATGTTAAAAAGAAAAATTATGACGAAATAAATGTCTTCTAAGTACTGAAAAGTAAAAAAAAATAGTGCCTGAAACAATACAGGAATCTAGAATATAGTAATAGGACAACATAAGGGTCTGCCAAGTAGTACACAACTACTGCGGACTTGGCAGGCCTCCTGGATACCACGAGCATAAAACAACAAGTGGAAGAGGACACCAGCAACAGTAAACAACACCAGCAACAGTCAACATCAACTGCGGTGTCACGGAGCAGCGACCCTCCTCTCTTCCCCTCCTCACCTTTTCATCCTTCCCTCCTCCATATTCCCCCAAATCCCTTATCACCCACAGTGCGAAATTGCCTTTAGGCGGAAGCACTTTTTTCTTCCAACAACAACAGCAGCAGCAAAGCCATCACTCGTAGTACCGATCCTGCTTTGCGGATGTGAAATGCGGACCTGAAGAGGAGGATCTAGGAATTCGAGAATAAGAGCCTGAGGAGGCTGCTCTGGGTCTCGTACAGAAGGACCAGCGATTTTGTACAAAGCATTGTCATCACACTCGTACGACACCAGGAACCCCAAATCGCAACAGGATCAGAAATCACGAGCATCCTCATCAGGCAGTTGTTCTCGAATTCCTGGATTATTGTATCCGTATTGACAATCAGAATGCAAGACAGGATCGGTACTACGAGGGGCTTGTACAAATTATATTTCGTAGTTCGTTGATGTTATATTTGCTGTAGCAGCCTAGCCCTTGCTTATGTTGGAGATAGTGGCATCTAGTACATGAAGCTGTTTACCTCTTCGACCTGTACTCTATTCATGTAAAGATCTGCTTTGCCGTTGGCAATGCCCATGATGTACTTCTTGTCACTGCTGGAGTAAGACATGCGCTAACATCCGCCTTTACATCGCCTTCGGCCTCGTTCCGCGGTTGTGAGATAAATAATAATATTATTATTCCCTCGCATCGCAAAACAATGATACACGACACGAGCTGAAAAGTAGTGTTTTTATAATTCAGTGTTTTGCATAATGCGAGAAAATCTGTTTTTCTGCTGAAAGAAACTGATCCGGCAACCCGTTTTGATACAGCGGATGTCAGTTGGGTGACGAGAATCCAAGGAAGCGAAGCAAAGGACTGGAAAACATTTCCCGAAAGTCGAGCAGGCTATAGAATACGAGACACGTGAGGGAAAAAAAATATTCAGAAGATACTTGCACCACCCCTTGTGGCTTAAAGGTAAAGGTCATCCCATAACCTTTTCAGGTGGTTGGGGAGTGAGGTGTTAGAGACCCCACTTTTCTCGGGGCCAGCTTTTACATGAGGTTGTTGCCAATCTCCTCGCCCTCGCTGCCTTATCTTCCCCAAACCCTCTAAGGAGTCAGGTACCCATTCCCGTCAGCTAGGTCGACTGGGGGAAGTTTGCTGCGCTTATCGGGAATTGAACCAGCGCGCTATCGGTTCGGACGCCAGCGCTCTAACCACTCGGCCATCCGCTTTCCCTTAAGGACGAATAACTTTATTTGACGAACTTAGGGCAGCTAATTTCGTGCGGAACTTAATGGAAACTAACCATGTATGGCGAGCTCAGAGTCACTGAAGTGGTGTGTTTAGTGCTCAGGACAGCGAGCTCAGGGCGATGTGTTTCGTGTAGAGACCTAAGACCTTCTGGCTTCTGGCTTCTGGCTTTTGGCTTCTGGCGTTTGGCTTCATGAGAGTGAATAGCTTCAGGTTGCAAGCTGAGGTCGACTAGCATCGTAAGTGCAGGAAATACATGAATCTTAAAGTCTAAGGTTTCACTACATGTGATTTAGCCGACATTTATCCTTCAGTAAACTCGCTAATGGAAAATATGAGAAGAAAACCACAAATGGCCAAGGTATTATCATTATTACCATGTGGCTGTGTATGTGCATGCTTTCTGTGGGGGGCTCATTGAACTGACATCTTGACAATCAGCATCTCTTTAAGAGGCTATCAGTGTGTAAGGCCATCTGCTGGAGACGAAGACAAAACATTTTTTCTGACCGGCGAAACGGTCTAATCATTCCTGGCTTTTCCCAAAGCATTTATCCTGCAAGATGCAGTCACTAGCTTCAGCCTGCTTTGCCAGGAAAGATGAATTTCAGCTCGACGAAAAAAAAGCGAAGAAAACAAACCTTTTCTTTTCCTTTTCTTTCTTTCTTTCTTTCTTTCTTTCTTTCTTTCTTTCTTTCTTTCTTTCTTTCTTTCTTTCGTGTTTGCTAGTTCAGACGACACTGCAGGCACAACTTCCAGAAACAATACAGCTGCATGGAAATACTAGGCCTGCTGACAGATTAAACTACAGGTTGGTTGTCAGCAAGACCGCTCATCAGAAACTACAACCTTCGTTACGGCAAAACTTTTTTATCATAGAAAATACATCTGACAGTGTGTAAGTTTGCGTGCACGTGTGTGAGTTGTGCGCGTGCATGTTGGTGCTCGCTCGCTCGCTGATGTATGAATATGACATTAAGAAAAGTTGGCATATTTATGGGTTCGTCGATGTTTTTCTCCAGACCTATCGCAAAATTTACTTAATAGGTGAAAGGCTATATTATTATCTAAAGTGAAAAGTCTGCGTAGCTTTCTCGCCATTAATTCTAATTGGAAAAAGTTGTCCTCCCCTGCTTTCAGAAAATTCAAAATCTCAAAAATATTACCTGGCTCATCACTTTAATTCATTCGCGTTAATCTTTTGCCCTTCTTAATGAACCTTCGTTCTTGTGGTTTGATTATTTTCATCCACAAGCCATCCAATCAACGCTTTCTCTTCCTTGTTCTTCATCATCCTCTCTATCCCTCTCCTTTCTTTGTCGTATTTCTTTCTTTCCTTCACAGAAAGTGCTCACCCACCTTGTTTCCATCTCAATCGGTTCAGCCTGCACTGACGCAAGCAGCTCCAATAAAAGTCGAGATAAAGCAAAGATAAGGCCGACACATTTCTCCAGACTTAACACTTTGCTGTTTCTTTGTTGTGCAGACATTTGCACAGAGAAAACCTCCTCTACAACAATTCTGTCGAGATTAAAATTTAAAAAAAATTCTGGCGGCGATTTGGTGTGGTTAAATATCGACCGAATAAGATAAAATCTTTGTCCTGATGATACAACTTGTTAATTGTCTGTCGGACTGTGTGAAGCTTACTTCAGTAATGCAAAAGCAAAGAAGTTTCTAGTGGCGAGATCGTCAAGTGATAATGTTTATTAATCAGCCATTTACCACAGTGCCTGGGAGTGAAGTACAATATTAAATAACCTGTTGTAGAAAATATTTAAATCAGAATGGGTGATGGTAAGTGAAACACTTCCAGATGTATGGAACACACCATGGACATGTTGCTGAAGACCACAGTCATGTCGATGTAGTTGTAGTCATGTTTGTCTCAAAACCACAGCAACAGCCTGCCCATACTCGACAGATCAGCTACTGAAATTTATTTTAATAAGTATCCGCAGTCACGGTGATCCTGGAGTATAAGAACTACACAATTTTATAATTTTATTTTTACTCTTTTCTTTTTTATGGGTGAAGGGCCTTCCTTGCTGCCAGTAGATGATCAGGAGTCTTTACACAATTTTCCTGCAGACACTACAGAATGGGGGGCTTTCACAACAAGTTTCTTTCACGAGTCAGAAGAAGCTGGGATGGATTTCTATGGTATCTTTGTCTATTAACGGCAGAGATTTTCTACAAATGTACGGGATTTTCACAGCAATATTGCTTTAAAAAAAAAATGAAATCCGAGAATTATAGACCAGCTTTGCCTCCTTCCTCAAGAAATATGGGAGTTTGAGAGCTTAGTGCAGGGTATGGCAATATTCCAGATTTTTATCTCACCTTAACTCGTTGAGAAAGAAAATCCACAACTTTTATTGTAATTTTGCTTCCCTTCACAAAAAACACAGAAATATGAGCAATATTATTTCCTGATAGGGTGCATCCAGATTTTTTGTCCGCTTACCTCAAGACAATCTAGAATCATACGAACATCATTGATTTGTAGAGAAGTGTTACTCCCTGACATAAATATATCCGTCATATTAATAGCAGTGTTACTCCCTGACACAAATATATCCGTCATATTAATAGCAGTGTTACTCCCTGACACAAATATATCCGTCATATTAATAGCAGTGTTACTCCCTGACACAAATATATCCGTCATATTAATAGCAGTGTTACTCCCTGACACAAATATATCCGTCATATTAATAGCAGTGTTACTCCCTGATATAAATAAGTCCGTCATATTAATAGCAGTGCTACTCCCTGACACAAATATATGCGTCATTACCTCGTGAATTATCCGGGAGGTTAAGTCTTGTGTGTGTGTGTGACGGAGTTCGAGAGAACTAATTCTTTTCCTAGTCAAGGTCTTGTTATAGATAGTGGGTTTTTTTTCTTTGATACGTGCCGTGAATTAATTAGACGGTTTATAAATACTTTAAGTGTTAATTTGGTGAAGAATTCTACAACCAATTTCTTTTCTACATCGCCACAGTCGTGGATGACTCTAGACTCTCTTCTGCTGGGAGCCTGCTTTGACACTGCCCTCGTCGTTCCGAGAAAATCTCATAAATGCTCTTCCATATGTTGTTCATATATATATATTGGTTTTATTTATATATATATTGGTTTTATTTATATATTATTGGTTTTATTTATATATTATTGGTTTTATTTATATATATATATTGGTTTTATTTATATATATATTGGTTTTATTTATATATATATTGGTTTTATTTATATATATATTGGTTTTATTTATATATATATTGGTTTTATTTATATATATATTGGTTTTATTTATATATATATATTGGTTTTATTTATATATATATATTGGTTTTATTTATATATTATTGGTTTTATTTATATATATATTGGTTTTATTTATATATATATTGGTTTTATTTATATATTATTGGTTTTATTTATATATATATATTGGTTTTATTTATATATATATTGGTTTTATTTATATATTATTGGTTTTATTTATATATATATATTGGTTTTATTTATATATATATATTGGTTTTATTTATATATATATATTGGTTTTATTTATATATATATATTGGTTTTATTTATATATATATTGGTTTTATTTATATATATATATTGGTTTTATTTATATATATATATATTGGTTTTATTTATATATATATTGGTTTTATTTATATATATATATTGGTTTTATTTATATATATATATTGGTTTTATTTATATATATATATTGGTTTTATTTATATATATATATTGGTTTTATTTATATATATATATTGGTTTTATTTATATATATATATTGGTTTTATTTTATATATATATTGGTTTTATTTATATATATATATTGGTTTTATTTATATATATATATTGGTTTTATTTATATATATATTGGTTTTATTTATATATATATATTGGTTTTATTTATATATATATATTGGTTTTATTTATATATATATATTGGTTTTATTTATATATATATATTGGTTTTATTTATATATATATATTGGTTTTATTTATATATATATATTGGTTTTATTTATATATATATATTGGTTTTATTTATATATATATATTGGTTTTATTTATATATATATATTGGTTTTATTTATATATATATATTGGTTTTATTTATATATATATATTGGTTTTATTTATATATATATATTGGTTTTATTTATATATATATATTGGTTTTATTTATATATATATTGATTTTATTTATATATTATTGGTTTTATTTATATATTGGTTGGTTGGTTGGTTGGTTGGTTGGTTGGTTGGTTGGTTGGTTGGTTGGTTGGTTGGTTGGTTTAGCAGGAAAGGGCTTCCACCTTGGGGAGATTTCGAACTATGGGTGGAGAGAGAGAGAGAGGAGGAAACCAGAGTACCCGTAGAAAACCCCTGACGCCCAAGAGGGTCCCAAGACAAGATCTGAACCCTGTGCCTCTCACTAAATGGTGACAAGCGAGTGTTTTCACCACTACACTACCGGGTACCTCCTATAAATATATATATAATTTATATATATACACTAACTCATTCTGGCTTTAGATTGGGCTGTCCACCCGTTACCAGAACGGTCAGGTACTTAATTTGAAAAAAGTTTGAATACTAGAATGTTAAGACAGATGTAGAAGTGTTGTAGCTTTGCAGCGTAGAAATTGATTTTGGGTTTCACATAAAATTTTGTATGTCCAGAAACACTTTTCATCAGCATTTTGATTCTGTTGAAGTATTTGAAGGGTTGTTGAACTATGACCTCACTGGAGGGTTGAATGAAGCTTGTTTGGATCGATTAGGAGTTGTTGATTGTTGATTTTTGTCAAATGAATGACAGTGTGGAAAACATGAACAAAGAACTTGCACAAAGATGTGAGCTGCATATACACAAGTACCATTTAATATTGAAATTATGAAACACAAGAGATAGGAGAAGTAGAAAGAGAAATAGGAGCGGCACCACCCCCCCCCCCAGCTACTAGTCAGGGTTGTTGTTGTCCTGCCTCTCACAAACCGCCATACCTTGTGAACGTATTGGCTGATGTACAATTCCAGACCATCCATAGCATGAGACTATGTGCAATTTGTGGTTTGTTTTCAGTTTGGGATAATATTGATAATGATTAACATGTGTATCACCTTCTCCTCCAATACACATCAAGGCCACGCATCATCCAGTTCCCAGCATCATCTGCGCGTCTCCTGTGGAAGTTTCTGGGCTTTTGTTGCTGTTTGTATGTAACAAGAACCCAGTCATTTTCCCCCTTCATAATTTGCTGTCTGTAGATTCCCTGGCAACATCAGATAGCTCCAATGCCATGATATTTTCCACAAGACAGCCTGCAGCTTCAATCTTCCTGGGCAGGTAGAAGAAAAGTGGATTGTGTGAAATGATCTGCCAAATGGTGAATGTGCTTTACTAGACGGTTGTAAATCACAGAACGGTTGCCAATAGCGGGGACTAGAAATATGTTTAGTAATATGTACACATTGACTAAAGTGCCTGCGGGCACGTGGTTCAGCTATTTGTGGCCCTGGATACCAGGAAGGTGCCAGCATAGCAACAGAAACCACGGTTGTCAGGGACGCCAATGGTACCCACAAGGTAGGGGGTGGAATTTGATGCGAATCGGAAGAATTCTGTTTGTTTAAACAGGACAGAACTTACGAAACACGAATGGATCGCGAAATACCAGCTTCACTGTGGATTTTCAAACTAAGTTGAAATTCTGTGACTTACTTGCGAAATGGATGAGATAGACGAAAAGACATGAAGCTCTTTATCGTTGTAGTGATTAATGATTGTTGAGATTTCCCTCTTTTTTTTACATCATGTGATCTAGGCCTGGGGGAACGTGCACGTGACAGTTATAACTAACTCTTATCCCCCACTTTAATAATCACACCTCAGTCGCATACTATTCTCACTACACGGTCCCCATCGTACTACTTACAGTACAACAATAACAAGTTATTAAACATACAAGTGATGCAAATACATACGACAGTTGGACTCATCTGAAGTCCCAGTACCATCCGTGCTTCCACTGTTACTGTGCTGTTAAAACCGTTAAAACCACCATTCATTCTCACATAAATACCCACGTCAACTAATTAGCTCTGACACTTGTTACTGTTGCTCTCGTGCTGCAAACTTCTCGTGGGTCTCAGTCTCTCCACGTTGTGAGTCCACGTTTGTATCCACGTAGCTCACCAATGAGTTTCTTCTCTCCCCTACGGTAACACAGATACCGAACGCTGTCCCAGTCCAGGGGTAGCGGGTGGCCGAGTGGTTAGAGCGCTGGCGTCCAAACCGAGAGCGCGCTGGTTCAATTCCCGATAAGCTCAGCAAACTTCCCCCAGTCGACCCAGCTGACGGGAATGGGTACCTGACTCCATAGAGGGTTGGGGAAGGTAAGGCGGCGAGGGAGAGGAGATTGGAACCACCCTTATGTAAAAGCTGGCCCCGAGAAAAGTGGGGTCTCTAACACCTCACTCCCCTACGACCTGAAAATGTTATGGGATGGCCTTTACCTTACCTTACCCAGTCCAGGTGGCTACACGTGGCTTCTTTAACGCCTGCTTGTTCACCCGACTACACTGTTATATATCACCCAGTGGTGTGCAACCCAGGTTGTACGATGCCACGAACATTCGCCTAACGAACTAAAGACTAGCTAGGGCAGATAAGAGGAAGACCACACATGACCATAACGGCATAACCCCACTTACAGGTGATGGGGTGAACATGTGACTAGTCCCCACCCGTGTCATGCTAGTGTCTCCTGTCAGTCGGGTGTAAGAGAACCCTCAGTTGTTACACTCCATCTAACGTGTCCCAGACTTTATTAACCCCTCCACTAGCCGCCTGCTCACCCTTGGCTTGCTCTCGACACTTAAGGGTGTGTACCCCACATAGCACTCTCTGTCAGTACAATGGCACTCCTTATATAAAGGGTCTTTGGTTTGTCAACAGTTCCAGACTTGCCCTGACTTGGGGACCATTTTATGTCCTACTTAAAGTTAGCACATGACAGTGACATGACATTAAAAAAAGACTGGAACATAAACTGACAATGAGGGTGTTTGATGTTTGATGAGGGAGTTGATGGAAAAATACTACTTGTTTACGTCTCTGCAACGTGAAATGTTGTAAACACATAACACAGAACATAGAACTGGAGTATATATCTCTAGGGGAAAACGGGTTAAATTGAACCTGGCTCTGGTCTTCGTAAAAGCAATGTCACAGACCTATTTTTTTAAACAGTGTTTCTTCTTTCATCGAGTTCTCTATCTCCCTTCTCTCTCAAGCTGCTGGCATATTTATGAGTGTATCGATGTTTGGAGACCTGTATCTACAGAACTTCACTCACAGATATTCTCCTAAATCACCAAACCGTGGAGGCATGATTCGTTATGTTCTCTTGAATACGGCCGATAGCATCAGCAATAAAATTCATGTTGTTCATCGTAATCGTATTCTCTTCCTTCTATTTCTAGGGCCAGTTGCACAACACGTTTCTAAACCTTAAAACTGTTCTAAAGAAGCAAAATCTCTTCTTAGCCATTTTGATTCTTTGGAGAAAAACATACAAAAAATTGTACTGACAGGACGGAAAGTCAGACTTAAACAACTTTACCTTACATAAAGCAGTTTTAGTTTTAAAAATTCTAAAATTGTGGTGTGTACTTTAAAATAATTATCTAAATAGAGTTAAGGCCTAAAAGTGTTTAAAATTAGAAATGGGTTGTGCAACTGGCCCCTAGCCTCCACGTGCAGAATGTTCGTGTTCATGCTGGAAAGTGTGTTCATCTGTCCACGACCAAGTCGCCCAGACTGTTTACACGTGCAGGTTCTTGTGACGTGACTACCGACAATGTGTTTGTCTGCACTAGTATACACACCTTCGTGCTTATGTCTACATTGCCCTCCACAGATCCTCGTGTTTACCTCATTCACCCTACCTCCCGCTGAGCAGTTTTATTAATAAAAGGAAAACAGCTCCGAAGAAATGCTCAAGACTTTTGTTAAGTCGGAAAACTCGGTCAGCAAGACACAAGTTTACCTGTCAGAAGTCACCTACCGGCCCTCCTGATACAAGTTCTTCCGTCAGGTTGTGTGGACACAAATATTTAGATGGTGCTGTCATCTCCTGGCTATGTGCATGTTCCTAACTCCACTCTATTGCCCAAGGAGCCGCATGTTGCCATTGGCTGGGGGTCGTGTGCTCGCTGGATGCAAAGATGCTCCCGCCGAGCCCTCAGCTACGATGCTTAGAAGGATACCGGCTGAGTTGCTGCTGAATTTATCTTTGACCTCTAACCCCATGCGCTCCGTTATAACGATACTCGCGGAATTGCTGCTGAGTTTATCTTTCATAGGGGAAGCGGATGGCCGAGTGGTTAGAGCGCTGGCTTCCGAACCGAGAGCGCGCTGGTTCAATTCCCGATAAGCTCAGCAAACTTCCCCCCCAGTCGACCCAGCTGACGGGAATGGGTACCTGACTCCATAGAGGGTTGGGGAAGGTAAGGCAGCGAGGGAGAGGAGATTGGCACCACCCTCATGTAAATGCTGGCCCCGAGAAAAGTGGGGTCTCTAACACCTCACTCCCCCACGACCTGAAAAGGTTATGGGATGACCTTTACCTTTACCTTGATCTCGAGCCCCGTGCGCTCCGTTCATCGGGCTAACTTGACATCAAAGGTGGTGCTTATCGGGTTCCACTTATCTTTGTCCTTCCTAAAAATTGGACAATGCTTCTACTTTTAAAGCCGTCTCAACACAATTTATGCAACCTTCCCCTCTAGTAGACACTTACGCAGTTTCTACAGAAGTCAAGGCCATAGCTGGTGTCAAGGACGTAATGGCGTAGGAAGATGCTCGGCTTAGGGGCAAAGGTCATGACTCATGTTGACAGTGAATGACGTCCACATTCTTGCCTCCCGAATATCTTTTACTAGAGGCTGCCCTCCTTGCCCCGATCCACTCCGTTCCTACGCCACTGGGACGCAGACAGATGACAACCCCTTTATAACATCAGAAGGTCAACAAGGACGGAGCGAGGTGCACTGAAAACAACCTGCCATCGAGACCTAGCAAGGTTTCTTCTAAAAGCCTTTTACTGAAAATAAGACTATCGCTTAAAAGCCTTAGCAAAGTTCACGATTTCTTATAATAATTAATTAGGGTGCTTGTATAGTGCGCAGTCCCACCATTTGGAAAGGTTATTAGCGATAAGCGTTAACAATAAAAACTGAAGTTGATGGGGTAAGGCTCTTGGAAATCTATTTGAAAAATGCGCGAACACACGCACACACGCGCGTGCATACATACATACATAGATACATACATACAGAGATTCTATGAGCAGCTTTGAACTGCTTTGGGTGAGGTATCAATGCAGGAGATATTTCCGCAACAAGAAGATCATTAACGCTTGTTGGAAGCATGGAGCTGACTGAATAGTTTGAGCAGAGGATGGTAGTGAGGTTCATTATCTGGGCTCGACAAGCTGTTTGGTTTACAAGAGAAGGACGCTGTGGCCTCCCGTGTGTGAAGGTGTCAAGATGGAGAGTCGGCAGTGAGCAGGTTAGCTTCACGGGTATGCGAATTCTCACAGATGAAGTCTGTGTATTTTGTCAATCACGTGTTGTGGACAGGAGAGTTAGTACAATCATGTCTGCAAAGAACTAGCGAATAATCCAGTATCTTTTTCTTGCCTGAACATCAAGATATGATCTAACGGCACTGATATGACGAATGTTTGCAGACACGCATAGTAATAAACCAAAGAAATCTAACAGGGAAAGAAAACTGCACCCTGTATTCTCACAGCAAGTGTCACTGCATATAGTCATCAAAGGTCTTATCATGTTCAATGTTTTCATGTATTCATGTGTCATGGTCAAAGAGTTCATTTTTTATCTAAAAAGTTTATTTATGAGATAGCAGTCTGCCTAAAACTAATATTCTAAAGCAAAATACCGTATCCCTTTGGTTTAAGAAGAAGACGTTTTCTTGCTTGAAGTGAACTCGATGTCGATGTCCATTTCTGTTTTATTGAAGTACTGTACTAGCATCTAGAGGAACGGAAGGATGCTATTATTGCTGCGGATCTCGTCTCAGAGGAAATGAGATTCATATTCATAAATGTGAGAAACGTGTACTTGGTGACCCAACGAAGGCTGCTTCGTTTTTAATGATGAAGCGCGTGCGCACGCACACACACGTAAAATATCTTGTGGAATAACACCCGTCTTCTATAAAGATTTGGAATCAACGCGAAATCGCAAACGTCGGGTATCCAGTCTTTATTCATGTTTGTCAACACTCTACTGTCTGTGCTGACTGTTACTGACATTCATCCCGGGGTCCCACACCCTAGTCTTCATAACCACTACTGTCGCCAATCTGCTGTTAGCGCCTCTACATCCTCCTTCCTGCTGTCATCCTTTTGTTGATGTGATTTGATCTGCATTCAGCATCACAGGATGTCTACCCCATTTCCGCTGGCACTAAGTGCACGTGATATCTCCTTACAGAACGTCCCCCGGCTGTTCAAGGTAAATATAAAAATGGTATTGTGAGCTTATTTGTATTATCTTTACGCATTCTTTACAGCGATTTTGGTCTGAGACTTTAAAAATTTTAAGGGGAGAAGAGTTTTCTGTCTCATATTTGTATTCAGCAAATTGCTTGGTGTGTCCAAAAGAATGTTAAAAGGATTTTTTTCAGTACATTTAATCATCGTTGTAAATGGTATACAAGAAACTGTGTAACCTGGCTTATGTAAGCACATCTCTAGTCCACACAATGACAGGCTGTTTAACGCTTGCTGAGTTTTATTCAAAAAAATGGTCTGTAAAATCAAGGGCTGGACAATCTTAGAGGCTGAATATGACTTTCGAGAGCTCGTCAGGGTGGATCGATGAAAGTCTTTCTACCACCCAGTGTTCATTTCCTGCCAGGAACTCCAATATGGTAGGCACATGTTCAGTGTACCATCTGCGACCAATCATCCTGGGGTCATTTTCACCTCCCTCTCTACTTTGCCCCAACTCTTTTTCTCACCCTCTTTCCTCTCTCATTCTTAACATGTCCCAGTGTTTGAAGCTGATAAGCTGCCATGAATACCTCGCGATGCATGGAAGAATAAGCCGGATGTATATTATGTGACAAAAAAGGAAACAAACTGCTTCCGCTCAACCACTAATTTATACTTGGGTAGCTTAGTGTGAAAGATTGTCATCGAAGCAAACTGTAGGGTGAGCAGCTATATGAAGACTGATCTAAACGTAAAACAATGGCATAAAAACATATTGCACAACTTTATGAAAACCGACCTCGAGGAAACAAACTGTAGAAGATAATGTCAGATAAAAGCTCAAAGCAGGAAACTAAAGACATGAACCACCTTGTCTCAAAACAAGATGATGCAGAAACAACTTTCTTTTCATCAACATAATGAAACAAACAATGTCTTTAGTTACCACTTTTTCTATAACAAAGTCCATTTCATTGTCGTTTCATAAAAAGGAAAGTCTATATCTATATATATATATATATATATCCTGTATATGTTTACAAAAGTTCTCTTTTCCGCTTGAACTTTCAACCATTTGACGATAAGTGTTCGTTATTATTGTCAACAGTATCATCACTGTTGTTCTCTACGTCTCTTCCCCTACTCTCTCCTCCTCTACACACCTCTCAAGTAATTGTTTACTATTAGAGAGCAGAGACCAGCGCCTATAACGACTTTCTAATGCCCTAGTTTGGAAGTTATTTTCTAAGCCTTGGCCCCATTGTTCTCGGAAGACGAGATTTGTGATGTCTGGTCTAGTTAGGTATCGATCCTCGCCAAACGCTTTCTGTGCCTCTGGGCATGTGAGGCAAATCAAGCAGGCAGGAAAAAATGCAGAAAATGTAGCAGACTAGCATCTCTCGGGATAAAGACACAGACATTGTAGTGGTAGTGTAAAAGACGTGTTGTCCTCAACTGAAATATTAAAGAGGGCGAGTATCTGGACATGCATCCTCTCTCCTCCCTTTAACGTGCGGACAGTTCGAGGTCCCCTCCCTTCCTCCCTCCCATTTTGTTTTCTCGGGAATCTTCAGTAAGACTGTCTTGCTTTTTTTATGACACTCTGCTTTAAACTCGTTTATACAAAATTGTATGGGAGCTGATTTGCTGATCTTAAAAGGTCTTAATGAATCCAAAAACATTTATTTTTAAATCGTTTGTTTGGCGTCAGTAAAAACGTATCATTTCCCAAAACAGTCAATAATCTTGTTCTTTAAATAAAAGCCTAGAAACATGTCCTCCAAAGGTGGTAAAGCCTGTAAACTAACAATTTCCACGAATTTCAAATGGTTCGAGCTCTCCCATTGGCTGTTGCCTTGGGAATGTCAGTGCATCCATGCCATTCTGGAAGACAGTGAACTCGGCCTCTTTCTCTACAAAGCGACATTCATTGGCCTGTATCTGGAGGACAATTAACTCCGCACAAAGAAATGCAATCTGTTTCCGATCTTAGCCCGAAGTCATCTAAAAAGCCGTTTGCACCCTTACAAACCTTGAAGTCCCCTCGACACTAGACAAACCCACTGACAAACGTGATGTGCGCTGTAAGAGTCAGTGTGACAAATATATTCTCTATAAAAAGCTAACAAGAGTGCAAAATTATTTTCAAATGATGGGTTCAGTTCATTAAAAGAAACCTGCCGAATTTTAGCGAGAAGCTCCGTTCAGTTGACGACATGAAGGCATTTGAACATCGCAGTTTTCACGGATGTTTAGACACACGGCCAGAACCTCACTTCCCTCGGCCTCAAAGGTAGTCTGACTGAGCAGCGCTCACCTCTTCACCATTCTACACGGGTTGGGGGACAATTGGTGTTACACACCCAGCCAACAACTGAGGCTATTTCACACAACAGCAGCCGGCCCTTGAAACAGGTGCCACATTCAAAGGAAAAGCAGCCTGTTCAAGACGAGATCCGAACCCAGGACAGCCAATCCGAAGAAGTAATTGTCACGACCACAGCGCAGTGTATCAGTCACTCAATCCTTTCAACACATACACGGAGTCTGACAAGTACGTGTTCTTTCACACAAATTAAAATAAAAGAATGATTTGTCTAACGAATCTCTCTGCTTTACTAAGTATGAATAAAAGAAGAAAACAAGAAAAATACACAAATGAAAAGTCAGTTAAAAAACGATTCCTACATCCAGATTACTTTAAAATAATAAAATCCCTAACCTTTGAGTCCTGGCTGTCTGAATATCTACAAGAATACCTACTCACCTAATCGATCTATATACTCCTAAACGCCCTACTCAACCAATTGTTCTTACAATTCCTACTCTACTTGTCTTTCGTCCTCAACCTCTCTCTTCTCCTACCTGACTACCAACTGCTGCTCGCGCTCTCCCTCACGTCATTTCCTTCACTTTTTTACATCACTCATACACGTCTTCCGAACAACTGACGTCATTCACGCTCTTTCGTTCTTTGACATTAATCCTTATAAAATGTCAGCTTAATCACGATACAGTCAATAACTAATAACAAGAATGTCTGACAGTAAGTAACAAAGGGAAAGAATGTTACTGATGAGAATATGATATGAAAAGAGAAACTGATATTGAGGGTTTTAAAACAAATAACTGTTGCATTCTACAACTGCTGCAGAACTGCCCAGTCTCTCTGTTCATTTCCCAGAGTGAACGGCATCGCATGGTGTGTGTGTGCTTCTCATTTCTCCATCACAGCAAGTGTAACCGGATAGCTCAGTGGTTAAAACACTGGCGTCCGAACCCGAAGGCAGGTGATTCGATACCCGTGTGACACAGCGATCATATTCCTTTTATCAACTGATGTTAGTATTTGTAAGGACCTTACTACCTTTGTTCGTTTCTTTCTGCCTGCTGGGATACTGCGTGGTACAAATTATTAAATTATTTCATTATATATTATTATACATTATTTTTACTAAGTATTATTATTATAAATGTTGAATCAAATTATCTTTTATTCGCTGTCATTATTCACTCTTTTACTATGTAATTCACGCAGTCAGCTAGCCAGGCACACAGTATCATACAAAATACTGGTCAAAACAATTGTTTGGTGTAAACCTCCGAGCTGCTTTTCTTCAATATTCTCGTTACAAGCATTTCTCTCAATTTCTAATTTCTAACTATTCTAATTCTCTGAACTATTCAATTTCTACCTAAGTGCACGCACGGGTTTTCGTTGTCTTCGTTCGCTCGTTCGCCAGTCCGTCCGTCTCTTTATTTGTTCGTTAGTTCAAGCATTTATTCATTGTTTACTTGCTGTTTTGCTGCCTTGTCTTGTTAAGATGGCGGACACCCAAAGAACGTCCATCAGATGTCAAACAGATGACAATAATACCCTCCCATTCCTCTCTCCGCCACCTTCCAACATGGTGTGGAGAGGACACGCGCCTGCGCATGGCAATGCCCACCCCCCAGCTGTTTAGCAACAGATAATTAAAAAAAATTTAAAGAACTTGATCGCACTACCATTTGCTGGGCCTTTTGTGATGGTTTAGACAGAAATCACGTGCTGTCCGTGCTCGACATTTTGGAAGAGGTTATTTGCCCTTCCCGTGGTCGATGGACCCCTCTGTAAACTGCGATATCCAAACTAAACAGTCGCCTTTCTTACGGGCTGGGAAATGAATATCCTGCCAAAAGTGGTTCCACATGACTTTTACAAATGCAGTGGAAATTCCCCAAATTTATGGAAACTCTGCACGTGGCAGAGAAACCGAAATAATTGGCTTTTACGTCTAATTAAATGATTGTCATATTTTCAGAGTTATCTCTTGCCCTAGAAACAAAAAAAAAAATAGTCCCGTGAGTAAATTTGTCTCACAGCCTTACAGGTCAGCTTTTCTCACTCAAGTCTGCTGGACTCCTGATTGGCTATCCGGTTTTCTTGCCCTAACTAAAGCGAGTCGCTAAAATTTATACACAAAGTGTGTTAAACAGATTTTACATTGCTTTCTTCTTCTCTGAGGTGAACATGTGAACCACCTTTCCTTCCTTGTATCAGCTGCTGAAATACAGACAGTCGTACCCTTGCTACCTATTGATGGAGAAAGAACATGGATGGAGGTAGCAGCTAACAAGACCCGCCACTCACGCCTGTCTTGGGCGATAGTCAGCAGGTCCTGCACAGGGCAACCAGTCCACTCAGTTCTTCTTCTGGCCAGTGTGGTGTCGAAAGGATGTCATTCCGGCTCACATGGCCAAATCAGACCAGTTTAAGCTGATTGACTGTTGCAGAAATGGGTTCCAGGTGTCCTACGAGTGTGAGGACCATGTTCCGTACAAAGTCATTGGTCCTCCATTCCCTGCACAACCTAAGACACTTGTTCTCGAATGACTGGATTCTTCTCTCATTATCGACAAGCAAGTCCACGTATCATATCCGTAAAGCAGGATGGGTACTACAAGCAACCTGTGCAGATAGTACTTCGTAGTAAACCTGATGTTATGTCTGCGCCAGACCCTGTCCAGTCTAGGTATTGCTGCTGTACAGCCTAGATATTGCCATTGTTGCTGACGAGATCCTGATGTGGATATCTGTCGTGGAGCTGCCGTCTTTGGACAAGGTGGCAATTAGGTACTAAAAGCTGTTTATCTCTTTGATCCGCTTTGCCGTTGCCAATCACCATGAATTATCTCTTATCGCTATCGATCTCTATTCCATTTGCGTTCGATCTGTCTGTCAGTCTGTTGGTACGTTCGTGCCTGTTCTCAGATCGATGTCGTCTGCAAAACGCAGGCTGCAAATCGGTCTTCTGGCGACGGAAATGTCCGTGTGATGGTCGTGAAGGGTTTCACTCATGATGTTGTCTAAGATGGTGTAGAACAGCACGCGTGATGGGCGGCATCTTTGACGGAAGCCTTCTGTCGTGTGAAAGAATTTCCGCGGTCTGTTGTTGGTAGATTTGTTTCTCTAGACCTCCTTGGAATTCTGCAAATATTTGTACCTACCCTTTAGAAAGATTGGGGGAGCTGATAACCGATTGGTTAGAGTGTGTGGCATCCGAAGTGAGAGGCGCGCCGGTTCGATACCCGTGTATGTTTAATTTGGAAACTGTCATTCGTTGAACTCTGTTAATAATATACAATATATTATGATAAACACCATTCTGGACTTTTTTTGCAGCGGTCTGTGAGAACTGGCGCAAAGGTGAGCGTAGAAATTTTCGTGATCCCTGACCTCCCACGTCTACTCTGCGCACAAAAATGGTGAGGTCACCGCAAAAGTAGTTCTGATTATGAATTCTTTAAAAAAAAAACTTCTCTTCTTCTTCTTATCACTCTTTTCCTCCACCCATTTCTGTCTTATACAAATAAGAACTGAAGAAAGCTTTGTACTGTGGCCAAAGGAGCTGTGAACTCGCTAGCAACACTTTTCCACTCCCAGAGATTTGCACGTGAGGTCAACGTAAACAAACAATTAGTTTTCGCTGTGAAGATTCTCCTGTTACCTGTTGTAGGAGTGTCGGCACGAGAAAAGGTGTGAATTCCACTATGAAGGTGGCGCCGCTGAAGTGAAAGAATATAAAGAATCTCCCGATAGCGCAGCGGTAGAGACCCGTTGGTCAGTGAAGATCGTGGGGTTCGGTGGTTCACAACATTTCAGCTCCCACATTCTCCGGACACTCCTCGGCGCTATTCATGGCCCCCTTTTCCTTCATAGTGCGACATCAGACCAGAGGAAATGACGTAGCTGTCCAATAAGCCAGCTAACCACAATCAATATGATCGGTCCGGCCAGACGCGCGACCTTGAGGTCAGACCTGTCAGCACGTGCCACTCGTACCTGTTTTGTGTGTCTGACTCCAGTCTTGTGTCGAAGTGGTTTTTGTTACGCTTGATATACCAAGCTATGGCACTAGGGAGAAATAGATATAAAAAATTAATGCCCTCGCATCGTCTCTGTTCCCTCTTTATACTCAGCTGACGTAGTGTTGCTGTGTAGCAAATGGGTCTTTCAATAGTGTCAATCGTTAAATAAATACTAGAATTTAATCATTAAATCTGCATGGTCTACAGCTCCTCTGTCACCATTAGTTAATAAATAAAGCGGCCGTGCGGGCACGAACTGTAAGTGGCTCATCGTTTCTAGGGCAGAACAAAAGAAAGGTGGAGCCCAACTCTTTCTATCTTCTAACTTTCCTAGTTAACTGTTGCTGGGTGGACAGAGGCACCCAAGATCGATCACAGCCCATCAAAAGCCGTACGTACAATCGTCTCCATGGGTCGATGGAATAATTAAAGCCTTGTCCTCACTTATTGGTATCATGCTGGTTCCTGTAGTCTGAATGAAAGCTGACCAATCACTGGTTTCGGTTTAATCGGTAATTTAGGTTCCGGTTGTAACTTTCCCCTGCTGTATCGAAAATGGCTGAAATCATGGGCGTGAATAATGTTGCAGATGACTTCGCCCTCGTCTTTCTTCTTACATTAAAGGCAACTGAAAGAAAAGAAAACAGAAAAAAATTTCCTGCCTTCTGTTACCCCTGAGACACGAACATTGGCCTTCCCCACACCCGATGAAAGCAAGTTCATCGAGTATCTTCCCTTATCCGGCTTTCTTGTGGATATTGTAGTGTTTATAACTGCTTCATTCATCTATTTGACTTTATCTACTAGTCTACACAATGTTTATGTTAGTTTAGTGTCTTTTATTCAGACTGTGATATTTCTATATTTGAGCAGCTTGTGTAGTTTGCTGTATACAAGAGTTCTGCCAGTCACCTGTTGTGTCTGAGGAAGACAACAATTGTCCCTTGCTTTTTCTTTACTAAACTTTCTTTACTGCCCCTTCTTTTCAGTGAAGCTGGCATCGACGTTTATTGCGGGTCCTCCTGCCCCAGATTGGGACCCGGACAACTGCTAGATTATCTCAAATGCTCATAAAACAAAAGTATCAGACCCCAGACTACGAAGTCTGCTCAAATATTTGGACTTGTTGCTATTAAAAGCTGTTAATTCCTGCCCTGACTTGGCGTTTTCCTGTTAAACCTGTTGCCATGTTGGGAGTAAACTGTCTGCCCTGTTGCCATTAACATTTGGACCTCTTATTATCATTTCCCTGACCTGTGGTAATCACTGTTCTGACCTCTTTGCTGTGTTTTCTCGGAGAGCACCTGACACACTCTCTGTGGCTGCATGTTATCAAATTATTTGCTGTGATTAGTAGACTGGGGGAGGGGGCCGAGGCCTGAGGCTGTGATTTATGATGGCGCCATGTCGCTGCCAGAAATACTTCAAGCTGCCAGGTGGTCGTGTTACCCTCCCGACCTAAATATTCGGTACAGGAGCAAGTCTTTCTACAATTTTTTGCTTTTTTTTTTTTTACTTGGCAGTAATACATCATTGATCATTTCATGTGCAAATCGTTTATATTTATTTTACAAATAAGCACATAACAACGAATATATTGCGTACGCTAAAGAAACAGAGGAAGGAACGAAAGTCAGAAGGAACAGAAAGAAGATGAAAGAGTAAAGAGGCAACTGATTCTCAAAGCACAATGTCTAAGATGTCCATTCTCTCTCTCTCTCACACACACACACACACACACACACACACACACACACACACACACACGCACACACTCATTATACTTTGTTTACAGGATTCTTCTCTCATGTTGCCAGAATCACTCTGTGGCTGTCCTCTAGATAAGATACACAGGCATCGATGTAATGCGATGATTTCGTGAGGACGAGGCTTAGTTCTAAAATAACAGACACTGAGTCTCAACATTCTGTCGGGAACAGCTTTCACTGGAAACAGAGTTATTTTGTTTGCATGAAAAAGATATCCCTCGCTTAAAGCTGCTAGCGGTTTCATTTTCGTTTTTGCTTCTTTGAAACTGGACGCAAGCTTTCCTCTCATTTCTTTTCCCATTCTCCCTCCCTCCCTCCCCCGCACGTTTATGAATTCCAACACACATCCCTTCCCCGCGTTTTGTCTTGTATTCACTCACTTCCTCATCAGATCATTCTGTCTCTCTCTCTCTCTCTCGTTTTCTTTCTCGCACTCATACTCTCTCGCGCTGTCTCTCTTCTGCCTTCTCTCTCATCCCTCTGTATCTTCTGCTTCCTCGATCTCTCTCTCTCTCTTCCGGTAGAAGAAAACAGATGACACCGCTCGCTCTTTTTCACTGAGGAAAACCTAGCCGTTACACCATCGGTTGGACGTGTGCAGCGTGTCTGATGGACGTTGTGCGAGCTTTTAGACAAGTAACATACATGGAGATGGAAACAGTTTCTTTGATCAAGGGGGTGTGAGATTGCTCTTTGTTTAATGTGTCATGAGAGGACTTAGTGGGTGACAAGCTGATGGCCCTGGCATGTATACGCTAGTTCATGGTGTCTGATTTTAGTCTTGATATTGTTCAGTTTTGTCAATCTTTGTTGCCATGGTGACGCTTATTTTTGTCAGGATATTTGTTCACATTTCCAAACCATTCAGGCTTCATAATGATGAGAAGAGGTTTGTTTGACGGGTACATTTTTTCGGGTCCGGTCTTCAGCTAAAGATACATTAGAGAAGCACATGAATGTAGTGTAGATAGCTGCTGCTGTCTCTTGTATCCCCAGTACTATCCCCAGTACCCCCCATGTTCCCTTTACTAAGCATCTTTACTTCCCTCCCTTAACGTACATGTTCTGTGTGACTGTATCGACCATCTCCAAACTGTGACTGCCCCCCAAAATCTCTGTGACTATATCTCCAAACTGTGACTGCCACCCAAACTGTGTGACTATATCTCCAAACTGTGACTGCCACCCAAACTGTGTGACTATATCTCCAAACTGTGACTGCCACCCAAACTGTGTGACTATATCTCCAAACTGTGACTGCCACCCAAACTGTGTGACTATATCTCCAAACTGTAACTGCTCCCCCCAAACTGTGTGACTATATCTCCAAACTGTGACTGCCACCCAAACTGTGTGACTATATCTCCAAACTGTGACTGCCACCCAAACTGTGTGACTATATCTCCAAACTGTAACTGCTCCCCCCCAAACTGTGTGACTATATCTCCAAACTGTGACAGCCACCCAAACTGTGTGACTATATCTCCAAACTATAACTGCTCCCACCAAACTGTGTGACTATATCTCCAAACTGTGACTGCCACCCAAACTGTGTGACTATATCTCCAAACTGTAACTGCTCCCCCCAAACTGTGTGACTATATCTCCAAACTGTGACAGCCCCCCCAAACTGTGTGACTATATCTCCAAACTATAACTGCTCCCACCAAACTGTGTGACTATATCTCCAAACTGTGACAGCCCCCCCATACTGTGTGACTATATCTCCAAACTGTGACTTCCCCCCCCAAAAAAAAAACTGTGTGACTATATCTACAAACTATAACTGCTCCCACCAAACTGTGTGACTATATCTCCTCTGTTTCTAGTCTCTTTCTCTATGAAACAGTCAACCGTATCTTCATGCAGTTAGATAGAAGTATTGCAATGTGCCGAAAAGTCAAACCTCCGAGGTGCTTTAGACACTCAGTGTACTGGCAAATATACTGGCAAATGTATTGACAAACAAATCTTAGTATGTTTACAATAGTTTCCATTGACATCCAGGTAAATGTTTTTCAAGTAACCCTCCAACATTTGCTCGCTGAATTAAACCCTTTTATTTATTTACATTTGCACCTTCATTTTTTACATGTATGTGTGTGCTTGTCTCCGTGTGTACATGCGTTTGTGTGTTTATATGTTTGTTGGTTATTTTGTTTGTTTCTCCATCTGTTCATTTTTGTTCTTTTCTTTGTTTGTTTGTTTGTTATTTTGTTTGCTTGCTTTTAGATTGGTTTAAGTTTTTTGTCATTATTTCTTTGTTTATTTGTCTTTTAGTTTTTGTTTCTTTGTCTTTTAGTTTTTGTTTCTTTGTCTTTTAGTTTTTGTTTGTTTGTTTGTTTGTTGTTTGAAATCAAAAATGCTTCATACAACACAGATAACACATATATTGGAGATACAGATACAGCCATAGTAAAAGCATGTAAATCGGCTGATACAGCAGCACTGTCACGGACAACTTAGTGCAGTAGCCAGACAGTAAATAGCCCTCGGTATGTGGAAGAAAGGCAGACAGACAGACATGAGGGGGAGAAGGTAGAGACGGAAGTGTGGCATGGAGCAGCAGTTGTAGGGAGGCGGTAGACCTGATACAATGGAGGGCTCTACACCGGTCCTCGTCTTGTTCAGTGAGGGCAGGACTCGCTTGAGAATACAATCAAGCGACTCGATTATCTCACTGACTAATCTTGTCAGCCTAGTGGAGCGTCACGTGCCCGACAGAACTGTCTCCTCCTGATATGTCCTCCTGAGCTTCTCCCGTCACGAGGACCGCAAGTCCTACCTCTGACAAATGTAAGTAGTACAATTCCTTTATCAGTCCCTCCCTCTCTCCTGTACAGACTTTATGATAAAAGACGAGTTTATGTTCTTCCTCATTTTCCGACCAGAATAACTTTATAACAGAGAGTTTACATCATGAACAATAACGAAAAGTTCTGACATGAACTCCCTGCCGACTGCCCTCTACAGACTTATAGATGTTCAATGTAGTTGTTTTTATGAGACTCTTTATTAAGTTAGCTTTCATAGTAAAGAACATGAAGAGCGTCTTCAATGTGAGGTGGATGCCATTCTATTCAAACTAGCTCTGACTCTTGTTGTCGATACGCACTCGGTGCACTCATTCCGGGTGTCCACGTCACATATCAGAAGCAGTCAGCTGCTCCATCAAAGTCTGGGTCTGGATCCGGCAGATTATCGAAGGCGTCACTCATGGAAATGTGCTCACAGATCCCCCACTCCACCCCCACCCCCACCCTTCAGCGAATATATTCCACATCATCTGATAAGCAAGTCTGTGCGACAGCAGCGCCAGTCGGCGGTGTGGAAGTAAGCGAGGGCGTCGATAACAAACCGAAACGTTTTTCACTGGTCGACCGCGGAGTCTTCTGATACTGCGTGTGAACATTTCAGTAATTATCTTTTTTTCCCACCGGAAGCGGGCGAAAATTAAGGGCCTTGCCAATTATGTAAGGACCTGATGTTAGCCCGTCACAACGACCTCGCCGATGCAAAAACTGAGTTTTGTTTACGAGAAGAGTTGGCAGAGTGTGCCGAGGATGAAAGTCGGTCTGTGTCACTGACACCTTTTGCCAGCAGGAAATGAAACAGACATCACAGGTGCCGCTCATCACTCGGCAGTCAGTTACAGGTGTGACTGATGTCTGTTACTAATGAAGCAGCAATCAGCCATGACAACCTACTGCCATACAAAGTGGTGCACACGATCAATCAAGAAAAACGGACATGACATACATCATGAACGTTAAACTAAAGTGAAAAGTAGATTCAAATAATGGATTTAGATTATTATAAGACACTTAGTCACACAATATTCCAAGTACTCCAAGTTCTGTTTGAAGATCCCAATTCTCATGTAGGACTTGGAAAGAGGGCAAAACCTCATTGTTCGGATATCTCAAAGATAAAATAAAATAAGACTACATCCCATTCATATGCCCCTATCTCTCCCACTGAGAGCTGACTTCCATCGACAATATTTGTTAGAATTCAGGTCAATCCATGTGTGTATTTGTGAGCAAATATCTTTTTGAGATCCATTTTTGCTTACTCGTGTTAACAGTATGACTTTAAGAATAGCCTTCTAAAGTGATGTCAATGATGATCCCGACAGAACTTACAAAGGGAAGACAAACCTTCTCAAACTGTGAGCGTGAACGCCTGTCTTGTTTCACAACAACTAATGTTAGCATTTGAGCCGTTAGAACGATGATTTATCTTTAAATTAACTTCCTGAGCAATACTCCCTTTCCATCTATAACAATTCTTCACCCGAGCGAGTGGGCGGAGGTCTTTAATGAAAGTGATTTAAGCTCAGCCTCCAGGGTGATCAGAATACCCGGGTATACAGTATGGAGGTGCTCGTCTGTCGGGCGGTCACTTAATAGTTTGATGCAATCATTAATTAATATCTCATTAAGGTGTCAAAGGTCAAGCAGATGTCTGCGTCTAAAATCAAAAACACAGCTGCCTTAACAAAGAATTTGCTACAAAACCTTCAATTGTGAAGTCGAAATAATATTCGTGTCTTTAAGTTTGATAACATTCTCCAGCATGTCTGCTCAGTAAAGTGAGGAACATGGACCCTGAAGAAGGCATCATTAAAGGAAAAGGCAAGTCAAATGATCAGTTGGGCTCAAATGATAGATACTGGCATCATGAATCATGTTCCAGCAAAACTTCGGGTAGCAAAACGACCGGGTACTTCAAATGTGCTTTAAGACTCCGTTGTGAGGCGCCTCATGTAGGCCGCCATGTTGTGACGAGAGTTCATTGCCAGTCTCGTCAATGGCGAGGATTGTGAGGACAGTCGTCAACATTGCTGGCCTCCTGGACTTAGAAATCGTGCAATGATGAAATGAGAACAGCGATGAAAAGTTGACAGAGGATAATATTACAAACAATAACATAGAGAACATTGACATGACAGAGGAAACTGTTACAAACAATAACAATGAGTTTTAATGTGGAAAGCTCGTCCTTCAATTTGGTAATACTTGTGGAAAAAGCAGAAGAAGGGACAACTGGAAACTGACTCAACGTCCTTCGGGGTGACTTGCATTGAGAGAGAATGAACTGACGGTGAAACCTGTTCACATCCTCGCACACAAGCGAAACCATTAATCCACGTGTATCCGCACTTTTTCAATGGAAGGACGCAACCGAGACAAGTCTGTTTATGTTTCACATAAAGTCACCCTTTCCACAGACTGCATGCTGTCTGTACTTCTCGTAGATTGCAAGCTGTAAATTATGGTCTAGCTGGCCAGTCGGCACAACTGCTGACAATATTACAGAATCGCTTGTCATTACTCTTCTCCAATGGGTCCACCTACATCACAAATTAAAGTCAGTTTATTTTATTTTTTTAAATGGTCCGCAAACATGGCGGCAATCACGTGTCAGCCCGAAGCTGTGTTCTGAACGCAACAGTAAGTAAACGATCAATCGCACTCAGCTTCGCTCGGACATGATTTACAAGGTCGGTATCTATCATTCAAGCCCATTTGATTTGCTTGTCCCCAGCAACAGAGGGCTAAATTATTTTTGTAACGGGTGCTAGAACGTACAAATGGAAACCCATAGAGTTGCTTCCCCTCGTCTAAATCTCGGTGTAGTCTCGCAGATGCGAGACTACATAAAAATCAATGCATGAAATAAAATAATACAAAATTACTAAACAAAAAACATAAAAAATATGTAAATACACATGACAAATGTAAAAATTTGTCATGGGTGTTTAACAAAGTCTTGTGAGGGAGAAAGTGGATGCGTGGCCATTGTTCACAAGACGTCAAACAATCATTGAAGTTACTGCTGGTAATGTCTCAACAATGTCTCGCGCGCTGTCAAGCTTCACTGCACTGAGCAGGAGGTCAGCCACCCGTCAACACTAATCTTACGCTCGATAGATGACAGCTCCTCGAGATTTTATCGGAACAAAGCCAAGTCATCTCCTCGACGGGCGATAATGAAAGAAGCTCGAGTATAGTATCTATCTCCGGAACAAGCGACTCTGGCCTCAGGGGTAGCTTGGTTGTAATGGCCATGAACATTGCCCCTTGTTCACTGTTCACTGAGCATGCCCTCCTCTTCCTGCATCCACTCAGCAGTTTAAATGCTTTGTGACGAAAAGGTTGCAGGTTAAAAGCTATTTCTGTTTCCTCCATCATAATGTGTGTTTCGCTGACTGATTCATGTTGTAGCTGTTATTTATATTTTAAACTCGTTTTTTGTGCTGTCAGGGCATCAAGCCGACAGTCGCCATCATTCAGATGAAAGCACACCTAGGATGTGAATTCAAGCCTTAAAGTAGTCTGTTTGCTGTGTAGTTATTTGTCTGTCTGTCTGTCTGTCTGCCTGTCTTTGTTCCTCTGTTTGTCCACTTGCTTTCCATGCTTGCTTACCCTCCCCACCTCTACTCGGTCATTTTGTCCCACTGTCTGTCTACTACTCTAAACCCAGTCTCTCAATTTGCTGGAATGAAACAACACATCATTTCCTTTTTTGTCCCCTAATTCGTTCATTAATTTATTCATTGATCTTTCGTGGATGTCTTGATTGTCTCCCTGTTGGTTTTGCATGTAAAATGTGGCAAAGCACAAATTGTAGATTTTCCCATCTTTCTGGCCTCTTCAGTCCCACCCCCTCGCAATCCGCGATCAACCAATAGGTTAGTGTGTGTCGGCATTGTTTACCCATAATTTGTTTACACTCATGAGGAACGTTTATTTTCGGAAAACAAACTTGTGTCTATATGTGTAGAACATGTGTTTATAAATACAGAACTTTGTTTTTTTATAAATATTGAATATGTGTTTAAAAATTGTGAATGTGTCTGTACGTGGTGAATGTGTGAAGGAATAATTAACTTGTGTTTAGTAATATTCAACGTTTGCCTGGTGATCGTGTACCCTAATGGCGCCAACACATGTTGTCGAACTGCTGTAGCTCTTCTCGATGGTCCTCCTGGTTCTGTGCGCCATGTTCTTGAATGTGTTCGAAACAATGCCGCCTGCTTCATTTTCCGTCAGAAGAAAACCAATGACAGCTCCTGGTTCCCAGTTTCTAAATTCATTGAGTATAAACGTCCTCTGTCACAGGTGTCTCAGTGAATCCCCCCTCCCCCATGTACCTGTTCATGTCTCTTCACATCTCCACACCGCCTCGTTCTCTCCTCTCCATCCCATCAGGCTTTGCATTCCTCGACTCCGACTCCCTACATCTGGTCCGCGTTCTTTTTGTGTCTGTTCCACTTACCTGCAACTGTTCCACTTACCTGGAGCAAGCTGCCACTCCATATTCGCCAGAAACATTTTTTTTTAATAAAAAAAAGTCTACAATCTTTTTCTCGTCATTAACTTGACCTCTTTGATTATGTTTTGTCTATGTATGCGTTCGCGTGTCTGCGTGAGTGCTTGTGTGTGATGCGCAACGAACTGCTGTATCAGAAGAGTGGGTGCTTTATAAATACTTTACTTATTATTATTATTAACAGTAAAACAACCAGCGATTGTGCTTATGCTTCTGTGTGAAAGTACTTCCACCTGGTGGTGATTCGCACGGTTAGACAGGTAACTGCTCAGGCGACCCGGTGGCGCAACGGTTAGCGCCTGTCACCAATACAGTGAAGGTTGGCTGTCCTGGGTTCATTTCTCGTCTCGGGCACGCTGCTCTTTCTCTGCATGTGGTATGTTTACAGGACTGGCTGCCTTGCCGTGATATAGTGATATAGTAATATAGTGATATAGCCTTAGTTGCTGGCTCGGCGTAAAACACCAATTAAAAAGAATTACTCGGCAGGTAATTTCCCGGCGCTGTTTTCATTCAGTGGGCGAGCTTGCCTGTCTCCTCCATGCATCTTGACACACTTGCCTGTGTTTCTGCGTGTGCACGTGTGAGTGCACATCCCTTAATGTGTGTAGTAGCATGGCTGCCCCTATTTCTAGCTCTAATTCTCTCTTTATTTCTCACTGTCTTTTTTCTGTGTGCCGCTTTTTCTCTCTCTCTCTCTCTCTCTCGGCGCATGTCTTTCTCGCCTTCTGTGTCTAGGTTTCTGCGCCTCACCCTTTCTCAGTCTCTTTCTGCTTTTCTGTCTCTCTTTGTACCTCTCTCTTGTTTGTTTCTGTGCCTCATTCTCTCTATCTGCAAATATCTCACTTCGTGTGCATTGTGTGTGTGTGTGTGTGTGTGTGTGTGTGTGTGTGTGTGTGTGTGTTCGTACTTATTCATGCATGTGCTTCTTTGTGCAGTTCGTAAGAACGTGTGTCTGTCCGTGTGTTTGTTTGTCCGTGGGAGTATTTTTCGGGGGATCAACTCATTTTTTGCGAGCACCCCAGCCCTAGCTGGTGTAATCCAGTAATGGACCAGTCTGTCGATGATGATGCTTCTCCCTTGATCTGCGACACCACCGGCTACGATTTGCCTGTAATCGCCCGACATCGCTGGCAATCCATTAGTGCTTGCAATCAATGACCAAAAGATTATCATTGGTCGGAAAGGACTTTAGATGGCTTCTGAAAACATTCCTTGTCGAGGAAACCGGAGATCGTATAAAGTCTCATCAGTTATCACCAAAAACACTTCGAAAGAGAGAGCCTTCGTCTTCACGACAAATCTTGCAGCAATTTTTATTAACCGACCTGTTTGGTTGACAATAGCTCTACGACTACTGATATGAGAAAGAGAGGAAAAAAGGGAGAGAGGAGAGGGTAATGAGGAAATGGGCTGGCTGGATTCATGATGATGATGAGAAGGAGGAGGAGGAGGAGAATGAGGGGTGGGTGATATTGTATTGTATTGTATTATAGTGTAACATATTTCCAGTGGCCGTGTCGTCCTTGCAACACACACCTGTGTTCTTAAGAATGAATTTATATTGAAACAAAAGAAATGTATTTAAAAAAAGAGAGCCTGAAGATGTTCGAATAAAAAAGTAGCGAAGAGGAAGCAAGAAATAAATCAAATAAAACACACAGAATGGAAAGAGTGACTCAAGAAAGTAGGGATGAGGAACAAATAAAGTCATAAAGATTGGCTGATGAAATGAACTAGGAAAAACTCGGAAAACAGCCAGGAAGAGAGGCGTTAAGGAAAAAGTGGTTAGGGTTAGGATTATTTCCAACGATCGTACTACCACCTATCAGAAAGATTTGACTGATAAACTCAATTCATCATAAACAGAAGAATCGACATTAATTTAATTTCGGCATCCCCCGTCCCCCCCACTTGCTTTTTTCAAGCTTCTGCTTCGGCCATGTTGCTTTTCGTCTTGACGATAACATGAAAGTAGCTCACGAAAACATTTTCGTGTAAAGTTCGAAAACTTATTCACCAGATATCTATCAGCATTCTCATTGGACTGGGTTTTATTTTTCAATATTTCGAAAATTTCCGTTTGGTGGGGGAAGTGCGATTGCAAATATTTTGCAAATCTCCTCCTGGACTGCATTTTCTCATTCTTTGGTAATATTCGACTGGTACGTCTTAAACATTGTTTTTAATGTGTCTTTTATTTGCATATTTTTGTCCTGGACAGTTGGTAAAAAAAGAAGAGAAAAATATTTTTTGTTTACAAATGTCCTTTTACTATCTTACTGTTTAAACAGTAATATAACTACTTTTTCGATCATAGTTCTAGAAAACAATCAAAAAATGTCTTTACTTATAAAAAAAATGTTGATTGTCGTGCACATTTTCAAGCTCTCGCTGGTATGAAGCACTCCTATATAAAAAGACAGGAGAGAGTGGGTTACATCACTCGTCTCAGACACTCCTCCATAAACATACGAGCCTAGGGAGGGGGGGGCAACATCACTCGTCTTAGGAGCCAATGGTCGCAGATTCCAGCCTCATGTTTCCCATCACGAAAAACACGTGTGTAAATCGTGAATAAAATAGCAGAGCTCCAGACCTCGTAAAAAAAGTATTGCAAGTGGTTTGAAAAAAGTAAACGATTTGACAAGGAGAGTAGGAGACTGGACAGGAGTCTCTCGCGTAAAACGTTTTGTTACAAACAAGACAAAAGAAGCGAACACATTTTTTATGGTCTTATGAAATGTCAGTGACAGATTGGTTAATAAATAAACATGACACTGATCATTACAGAAGTTTTGTGATGTTCTGGATCAAGATCACCACAATATTAATACATGTAGATACACTTGTACTTTTTCTACAACCAGCCAGTGAAACAAGTTTACCGAAGGCGTAAAAACCACCAACATTTTAAACTGATAATCTGAAAAGTTTTACATTTGATCGCACCTGCCTCCTGCTGTTGAATCGGTGAACGACTTGTTTTCAGTGAAGGTAACAGCAAGGAAAGGAAACGGTTGAGAACATGACTGTGATCGTGAACGGTAGAGCAGAGGGAAAGGTAGTTATTGACAAACATCTTTGAATTGTAGTAAAGACAAGTAATTTCGCCTGATATCATCATAGACAATGATGATGACAGGACAATAAGGTAACCGTGAGAATGAACATTGTTAGGTCCAAAGTCATGACCAAAAGGTGTGGTACTCACCTTGCAGGTACCTGATGATGACGCACATGGCGGCGCCGAAGATGAAGTTCTGGAGGAGGACCGGCACGAGGGTGAAGGGCATGCAGAAGACGGCGAGCAGCATGTCGGACACGGCCAGGTTCAGCAGGAAGACGTTGGTCACTGTACGCATCTTCTTGTTGCGGGCCAACGTCAGCATCACCAGCACGTTGCCAACGACCGACAGAAGGAAGATGGCGACATACATTGGAATCTGCACTTCCATCCCGATGTCCCGCGCGCGAACCCGTGCGCCTGTGTTGTTGGGCTTTCCGGAAGTGCTCTCCGCCATCCTGGTTGTCGTCAGAAGCCAGTCCCAGTCCGTCGTCACGTTGGCAACTGCGTCCTGCAGGCATGACCCGGATATGTTTTGAAGAGACAGGCAATGGGAAGAGGTATTCATTGTCCCCTGTCAAGTTTTTTCCTGGTTCTAAGAATTTGTGGTAGGACCTTGCGTTTTGATAATTTTTAAGACAAAAGTCTTTACTTCTGAAGTAAGTAGCTTGCGATGTCAGCAGTCTTGCACAGCGTGGGCATTACTACGTGACACGTGACTGCTGGGGAAGTTTTATCTGTGGGGCTGTCTGCTTCACTATCCTACCACCAAATGATCGATCTAAAATGAAACCTTACGGTTGTCTGTCTCACTATCCATCCTGTTCACTAAAATGTTGAGGTAAGGTAAATATTGGATGTCTGTATCACGTGACTAAAATCACAAAAACGATGCAATCATAAGGTATTCATTCCGATGTCCAACGTCTACCAGAAAGCGACTAGAGAACCACTCTTGGCCAATGCCTCTAATTTCTGAGTGCTCTCCGCTGAGAAGTGTTGAAACACAGGAAATCACTAGAAGTGAGAAGTTAGTTATCTCCTCCTGCTGTTGACTGCAATGTGTCGTCACTGTGGTAATGAGCCCAAGTACTCAGACGTGTTACCAACTCTTTGGTGCGTGTGAACGATGATTAAAAACACTCACGACCACTCATCTATTGAATCTGCTAACTTTCAGCGATCTGCATCCAGTTTTCTACAGTTTAGAGACCCTTTTAATTAGAAGTGGCCCACTCTTGGGTGCGCATCCATAAGGACCGGCAACCTGCCACACGGATCTGCCAAATAAGGAAATATTTATTTAGAAACGCAATATCCTGGAGCACTCCGACGGATGGCGTTTCAATACAGAGCAGTCGACAAAGATTTAATGGACCCTGGACGTGCTTAGAGATAAACATTTCTCGGCTTTATTTCACCCCCCAAGCGTTCCTCGACTGAGGGAACTTCGACGGAAATATCTTAAGCCTCGGTGACCATCGTCGGCGATCATTTATGATACTATGGCAACGTCATCCATAAAAAACGACACTTCCTTTGTAACATTACGAGTGGCTCCCTCTATCGAGTGCCGCCAAGTATGTGGCTGCACACTAAGTAACCGGAAAAATGAGCTTAATCTACTTTGGAGGCTGGGCCTCGTGCATCTTCGTGCCACCCTGGGCGCGCGCTGGAGTCGGCTGGCAGCCAGGCGCGACTGACTGCGGCCCCCGTTCAGTCCTCGGGTAAAATGCAATCGATGGTTGCGCCAGCCAATCGGCATCCTTCACGGGCGCCGACTTTACCAACTTACGGTTTGTGCCAGCGTGTGTTTAGCACACACACACACACACACACACACACACACACACACACACACACAGAGGGAGAGGAACAAGGATTTGTACAAACACGTATGGGTACATGCTTACTTCAGGAATGGACAATTTTTTATCAAAATAAAGCCAACAAAAAACAACAACAAAGAGAGATGAGGAACACACAGAGGTGCCAATTTCTTTCTTGGCCCCCGAAAGTCAGGTACAGATCTTTATCAAAGTACTGTTCCGTCAATCCAATCTTGACAAAGAGTTTCAGCATCTTTGATGTTCTATTGCGGAGCTGATTGCCGAGTGTCGACACGCGCTCAGATTGATGGGTGAGAACTTGTGACCCTGCGACAATCAAATTGTCGTATCTATAATTAGCTCAGGCTGACAGTTATATGTGGAGTTATTTCGTCACCCAGATTTTTTTAAAGGGACTTTACTGGTTACAGATGTTCAGTTTATATTCTCAGTCTTTCTGCTGAGCCTACTTTTATGGCTTCAAAGACTAGAAGACTTTTGGTAAACAATTGTTTAATGAGAACTCATAGGTTAATGGCCACCAGGCCACCGGTTCGCCTTGTATAAGCCCTGTATTTCAAACCGAAAACTGTCCTGTTAGTTAATAATCCTTGTATATGCTTATTAATACTGTTTTGTTGCTTGTCCTGTCACAATGTTATATTATGACCGCAGTTTCTCGTACTCAGACCTAGACACAAATAAGTTCGTGGTGCCTGGTCTCTATGTTTTCTATCTTTTTTCTGCTTTTGTGAAAGTTTCGGTGCACCACGTGTCATCTCAAGCTGACAGATCATGCGTCTGTCTGCATTCTTTAACAAGCGTCTAACAACCTCCACCACATGAGGACCCTGTCTCCCGCACCATCAGCTCCGGACTTCCCTTCCCCTCGTAAAGTCAAGTGGGTCTTGACAGCAGCGCTACCCAGTGGACAGAGGAAAATGGTCCACACGAGTGGGTCGGACCACGTGGGTGGGTGGGTGGGTGGGTAGAAAATTTCTGTCTGTTGTTGGCAGACAAGTAGCCGGTAGTCTGGGGAACACAACTGTCATCTTCCTCTCCTCCTACCCACCCATTTGCTGCTTCATAATTCTACGCTAAATACAGACGACCACCCCGGCCTTTGCTCTTTGAAACATAACATCTTTTCTTATTTTCTCTTTATTTTGAGCACTTTTTTTAGGTTTGTTATTGTATGTGTCCCGGTGTCTTGTGTTTGATGTTTACATCTTACCCGATGTTGCATGTCAAGAACTGGCTTTTTGTTCTTGTAAGCGTTTATCATAAGTGACACTTCGTAATGATCAGATTATTATTGTTGTGATGAGTTAGGGGTAGGTCTTGTATTGTTTCGTGTGTGTGTGTGTGTGTGTGTGTGTGTGTGTGTATAATGAGTTAGGGGTAGGTCTTGTATTGTTTCGTCTGTGTGTTTGTGTTTGTGTAATGAGTTAGGGGGAGGTCTTGTATTGTTTCGTCTGTGTGTCTGTGTGTGTGTGTGTGTGTGTGTGTGTGTGTGTGTGTGTATAATGAGTTAGGGGTAGGTCTTGTATTTTTTCGTGTGTGTGTGTGTGTGTGTTTGTGTAATGAGTTAGGGGTAGGTCTTGTATTTTTTCGTGTGTGTGTGTGTGTGTGTGTGTGTGTGTGTGTGTGTGTATAATGGGTTAGGGGTAGGTCTTGTATTGTTTCGTGTGTGAATGGTGTCTTGTGTATGACGACTTGTGTGCGTCATTTGTTTGTCGTCATTTTGGGAAAAGAATGACGTAAAAAGAAGAATAAAGACGACGGTTCCATGGCCAGTTAGAAAAGAGAGCAGCGAGTTCTTCATCTTCCATAAATCAACTAGAAATCTCTTCACCTTCATCCCCACCTACGGGGGCTCGTCGAGCGTGGTGTATGTATGTGTAATATGCGTCGTGCGTGTGCAAGGTAAGTGTATGTGCGTGCGTCCTATTACAATTGTCTATTGAAAAATTAAAACTGTGTATTCTGTGCACTTTGGCCCTTCCTCCTCCTTCTTCTGCAACGATGTTAATATTCTTGTTTGTCTTGCTCTGTAGTATGTTTCTAATGTTGTGGCAATTGTCGAGCAATGTTTACCGCTGTTATATTATTGTTTATCAAGGCGTAACATTCTTTCGCTTGTTGTCCGTTCATCTGTGACTACACTAGCTTTCCTGCAGAGTCTTTCTGGAGACATTTTGGATCCTAAGAAGACTATGTCCTCTCTGACCGGAAGGAGCCAAATCAGTATTGACTGCAAACCCGTCAAATTGGACATTGACTGGAGGTAGCCGTCAGTACTACTCAGTAATAACCGAGTCGGCGCTGGCCAGAAACTGATGAAAAGGAGCTCCTTTGAACGTATGCCAGAATTTTGGAATTTTTACTTGGGTAAACAGGTTTACTCTGTGCATAAACACTGCCATATCCGGCAGGGCACAGATCGTGGAGCTGCGGGCCCCCCCCCCCATGGGCCAAGACCCTGATATTACTCCTTTCTTTTTTGTAAAGTGGTTTTGGCGATGTTTCTGAAATTCGAAGAATCTGTTTCCATATCTCGATCTCACTGCTGGTGTGAAAACTCATTACTTCTTCTTCCTCTTCTTTTCTTTTTTGCTTATTTCCTGTGTAAACAATAATCAACCAGACAGCGACTTCTAAGACACAGGGAGGCGAAGCGCCTGAGATGTAGGTTGTCTGGAAAGTGTGGGCATGCGAGGAAAATCTCTATCAGCGTATTCACATCCTAACTTCTTTTGTTATTGTAACCACTTTTTATGTTTGTTTGTTTTGTTTTTTTGTTTTTTTTTTTTGGCGTTAGACTCCGTTGGACCTTCTTGACGTGAACTATTTTTACTGTCGAGGCTGAACATGAATCTCTGTGGAAACCACTTTGCTTGCTGGTCCTACTACGACTAGGTGCTCAGTCCTACTAGTCCTGCATTCCTCCGCCAGGGTCCTGCCCTGGGCTACCACTGTAGCGCTTGGCTCAGGTACCGTGAGTCCACGAGAGGGTGGTAATGCCCATCAGTCAGTGGTGGATGGAGAGTAAAGAGGATGGTTGAGGGGGTGGGGTGGGGCATGTCGTCAGGCAGTCGGCTAGCCGGTCCTCTGTCTGTACCTCCAGGAGGCTCAGAGCACAAATACTGCGGGGAATGAGGGACGAGAAGTAAACTTACATTCTTCCACACTTTGATTTACCAGCTTGCGCCAAACGATAAATTGTAATGGCGTTTTTTCTGTTTCGGTAAACACCAGAGAGGCGGCGTTTGAAAAATAAGCTAGTGAAGTGACTTTAGGTAATTGCTTTCCACTTCAAATACACTCCTCCAAAGAAAACTGTCCAGGCATTCCGGATCCGACAGAAAATACTTTCTTAACACTTGTATTCACTGGCGGATATGTTTGCGGCTGGTGAAGTTTTATTTAATGCGCAGAACAAGGGGGGCAGCAGTCGCATCAAGACCTTCGAGCTTTGTGCGAGTAATTAGAATTATCACGCGCCACGAGCTCTGCTGCTATCAATTTATTAAAAAAAACACTGGTTATCAGGGCTATCACAGGTGCTTGGCAGATGAGAACTCTTAGAATGCAAGTAACATTGTACATGACAAAATTTATGTTCCTAGATTACAGTGTTAGAGGACAACAAATCTCATCAATACTATGAAGTCTCATTAAATAAATAAATATTTTTAAATGGGCAAATTATTATTCGTTGGATATAAATTAAATGGATGTAATTTTAATGTTGATTTGATTAGGGACCATCCCCAGCATGTATACATGGCTAGGATCTCAACATCACCCTGTGTTCTTACTGCCGCAACACAGTTATGACTGTTATGTGTGGCATGTGTGTGGGGCACGACTGTTATGTGTGATAGGTGTGTGGGGCACGACTGTTATGTGTGAAAGGTGTGTGGGGCACGACTGTTATGTTTGCTATGTGTGGGGCACGACTGTTATGTGTGATATGCGTGTGGGCTACGACTGTTATGTATGATATGTGTGGGGCACGACTGTTATGTTTGATATGTGTGGGGCACGACTGTTATGTGTGATATGTGTGGGGCACGACTGTTATGTGTGATATGTGTGTGGGGCACGACTGTTATGTGTGATATGTGTGTGGGGCACGACTGTTATGTGTGATATGTGTGTGGGGCACGACTGTTATGTGTGATATGTGTGGTGCACGACTGTTATGTGTGATATGTGTGTGGAGCACGACTGTTATGTGTGATATGTGTGGGGCACGACTGTTACGAGTGATACGTGTTGGGCACGAGCTGTTGTGTGTGATATGTGTGGGGCACGACTGTTGTGTGTGATATGTGTGGGGTACGACTGTTGTGTGTGATATGTGTGGGGCACGACTGTTGTGTGTGATATGTGTGGGGTACGACTGTTGTGTGTGATATGTGTGGGGCACGACTGTTACGTGTGATATGTGTGGGGCACGAGCTGTTATTGTGATATTGTGGGGCACGATATGTGAAAGGCGACGCTATACGTATACATTCACACATTTATGTTTCGATAAGAGACGAGGTTGTGTGTGATTGTATAAGAGGCAAAGCCATGTGTGATACTGTCAAATCCTCAGCAACACTCTCCCCAAAACATCTCAGACAACCTACACATCATTCTAGCCTAGTGGGTAAAAAGGCAATGAAGAAGAACGTCTTGAAAAGGGTAATACCTGCGGAATAACAATTCATTTCCGCGCTAGGAAAACTGACAAAGGATATTAACACCCAGAGAGACCTTGATACTTTTGTTGCCCTCCCTGAAGCATTTTTCTGGGGCGAGAGAGCACTAAAGAGCCTCAAAGGCGGCCGCAAATGACTCCTTTGTGCGGGGGAAGGGCGTCTCAGGAGCGGGCCTGGCCCAGTAAACCTCGCCGCATCCACAGCAGCGCTCTCATCAACGCTCGGCCCTCACGACAGCATGCATCAGCAAATGCTTTACTACGCTTCTCCGCGTCTCTGCTTGATGACACCTATAAAAACATCCTACCTCTGACACGCAGACCCCTGTCCTTCTCTCTCTCTCTCTCACTCCTCTTGCTCTTTCTCTTCTCTCTTTCATTCCGTCTCTCTTTGCTCCCCCCCTCTCTCTCTCTCTCTGCTCACCTCTCTGCTTCTCTTTCTCTGCTCCCTCTCTTTTTCTTCCTCTCTGTTTCCGCTTTCTCTCTTTCTCTCTTTCCTTACCCCTCTCTCTTTTCTCCCCTTCATTCCCTCTTCCCTTTTTTGCATCCCTCTTAACAATATGGCACTCGCTTAAAGAAACTTTCCTATTTCTTCTCGACATGAAAAAAGTTCTCCAAACGCTAGATCTTCCGTCTTTGTTTCTGATTTTTTTCCTCTTGTCTGGACCTTGCTGATGCGGAGTATAATGCTACACACAATTTTTTACGATGCCACAGATTTCAGCAGAATAACGGGCCCTGCAGGCTCAAACCACACACTTTTGTGATGTCAGCTAGAAATCTCTGGCAGCTACTCCGACAACTGGGTGCATCATCTCCCCCAGGTCCTCCCATCACCATTCAGGCCAGTTGGCTTTCTCTGAGCCACCCCGTGACACAGAGGTAAATGCTTGCCTCAAATATATGATAAGTTATGGATTAGGATATAGGCTTATCTCCTGTCTGATATCTTCTCCCAGTGCAGGCGGCCTGAGGTCTTGTCCAGTCCAGTTTCCATTAATGTTCTCACCCACTCGTACTACGACAGTACAAACTAACCTCTTGGTGAATATCTTTTCCTGTTATCTAACCAGTCGACTGGTCTTGCAGTGATAACAGTGCAACTCTATTCATCGCAAACAAATATCGCATGTTACACCTTGAAATGATTGCTTATCCAGACTTGAAAGGGCTGCGTGGAGTTGAGCAGAAGGCTGAGGTAAATAACATTAACACCTGGGCAGCAGACTCCCATCATTCACCGTTTTCTTCAAAAGTTTCTGTCATTTGCCGTCTTTTGTAAAAGTCCCACTGAAGGAGAGAATCGTGCTTTGTATTCTTTGGAACAGTTACAGACTGATGATAACGGTTGTTTACTAAGAAGAGTTTAATGCAGAAAACCCTTTCTTTCTATTGTGAGCTTAGAGACAAGAACAGACAACTGAGTTCAGAAGATGAAAAGACCGTTGAATAAATGAGTGTTATTGAGATCACCCAGTACTGGTGTATGATGTGATCATAAACACGTATCAAACTTATATCAAACCTTATATCAAACTTCATGTCACTCGGCCCCCCAGTGTTCATCACAACGTCCCTAACCTTCCAGAACCTTCCGTGTTCGGTTCACAGGTCACGTGACGAGTTTCGCAGTCTTATAAGTACAGGCAGTGAAAGCAGACTTCAACGTGACGTAGTACACTGTTTGGTGTTGACGGCTGTCAGTGTTGTCAACGGTGTACTAGTGTGACGTAGTACACTGTGTGGTATTGACGGCTATCAGTGTTGTGAATGGTGCACTAGTTTGACGTAGTACACTGTTTGGTGTTGACTGCTGTCAGTGTTGTGAATGGTGTACTAGTGTGACGTAGTACACTGTTTGGTGGTGGCTGCTGTAAGTGTTGTGAATGGTGTACTAGTGTGACGTAGTACACTGTTTGGTGGTGGCTGCTGTAAGTGTTGTGAATGGTGCACTAGTGTGACGTAGTACACTGTTTGGTGGTGGCTGCTGTAAGTGTTGTGAATGGTGCACTAGTGTGACGTAGTACACTGTTTGGTGTTGACTGCTGTAAGTGTTGTGAATGGTGCACTAGTGTGACGTAGTACACTGTTAGTGGCGCTTGTTTATCGTAAGTGATAATCGTAGCGGATAATTAATTAACGGAAGTGTTTTGGAGGCTAAAATTTACAGGGTAGGTTGATATCGCCTGTATCTACTGATATCTGAAAACTTCGAACGCCATTCAGGTTGGTCTTTAAGCGATCGGGACCTTGGAACTTTGGTCAACATGCTAAGCAAAGTCTAGACTTGTTTGCCAATACAATAGGACTTTGTGGTACGTTCGAGAATTGAATCTTCCGCAATGTTATAACATAAAAGCGGCCTCCGGCATCATCACCGCGCATCGCCGCCAAGTCGACGCGAGGTCAACGACTGCAAAATATACACCAGCGGCGAGATCAACGGCTTTGTGAGATGAAGGAAGTCGCCAACGACGGCAACTGATACCCTGTGGATGGTACTGGTGAAAGTATCATCGTCTGAAAGCTCAGTCTACGACACAGCACTCAGTCTGTTGCACCAAACATGACAGCCTGACACCACACTTACCGTTATGCTGACGTCACGCTTGTGGCTCAGTTTGTGGTGCATCGGGTAACCGCACCTCGTGATGCCAATATCAGCTCATAGCAGACAATTGATGCTCAAAGTTCTACTGCCTTCACTAATCTCACAAACTAAAGAGTGGCTGGGAGACTGCAAGGCAGTAGTAAACAGCGTCCTTTGAAAAAATCCATCTCCTGCTCTGCTGCTCGTAGTTATTCTGTCTCGTGCCCCCCTTCACCTGATTCTGAGTCTGACTCCGGTTTTGTGAAAGCTTCGCTGTGTGTCAACTCTCTGCTGAATCATGTTTCCCCTACACAGCAGCATCAGCGTCAGCGTGGACGTGATGAGAGTGAACCAGTTGGGTTTAATACCTTTACACCAAACCAACATGGTCGTCTGAGAACAGGAGACTGCCAAGTTTCCCGCACACCACAACTGAACACTCGCCTCCACGTTGGGCTTTTCAACGCCCAGTCTGTATCTTCTGCACAACAGTCACTGAAGCGAGCTGAAATCGTAGAATTTGTCATAGACCGCCGCCTTGATATTTTCATCATCACTGAGACGTCATAGACCGCCACCTTGATATTTTCATCATCACTGAGACGTGAGAGATCACCACCTTGATATTTTCATCATCACTGAGACGTCACAGACCGCCGCCTTGATATTTTCATCATCACTGAGAGGTGAGAGATCACCACCTTGATATTTTCATCATCACTGAGACGTCACAGACCGCCGCCTTGATATTTTCATCATCACTGAGACGTGGCTTAAACAACATGGCGACGAGAGCGTGTGTGTCGACCTCACTCCAGTGGGCTACTGCCTGAAATCTTTCACCCGCCCTACACGTGGTGGTGGTATTGCTATAATCTACAGATCATCACTTGCCAAGTACCTGTCTGTTACTACTGCCGTATCGTTCCCTCACACGTCTTTTGAATTTGTACAAGTCTCCTCTTCGGCTCCTCATTGCTCGATGCACCTGCTCTGCATCTACAGACCTCCTCCTAGCGCCAGGAACAAACTTACAGCCTCTACATTTTTCTCAGAATTCCATGATCTCTTGGATTATAGCAATGCACTAATTGGACCCGCAATTCTCCTCGGAGATGTTAATGTACACTTCGACGACAGTTCTCACCCTGACACTGTCAAACTGTCCAAAATGTTGTCCAGTCCGTGTCGCAACCAACTCACAAAAGAGATCACATCCTGGACTGGGTCATACATCGACCTGATGACCACTTAGTCCAGTCAGTTGATGTTTCCCATGATCTCTCATCTGACCACTACTCTGTACTAATCGAACTGGATCGCAAATGCCCATCATCGGCGCCAGTTTTCAGACCCACTCGGTCATTACAAAATGTGGATAGACTAGCATTCAAAGCACAGCTGCAGATGGCGCTCCTCCAACCACCTTCTGCCGAGCAACTTGACTGTGTTTTGCGTAGAGTAGTTGATGACCACGTGACCCAGTGTCTCGACGTCTGATGCGCCAGTCTAAATGTGCGCCTTGGTATTCACTGATCCGTGTCGAACTCCGTGACCTGAAGCGCACGCGCCGGCGAGCTGAACGTGTTTGGCGGAAGACTGGACTCGCCATCCACAAAGAAATTTACAATGCTGCAAAGCGCAGCGTTGCAAAATGCATTTATGCGGCTAAAGCATCATATCTTCAGGGCCAAATAATTAACTGCACCTCCTCCAAAAAGCTCTTTGCCATCTGCTCTCAAATGACTGGATCTAAGACAGCAACACCACTGCCCACTGCCTACCCTGCTTCACTGCTGCCGCAAGTTTTTAGTGATTATTTCACCAGCAAGATATCGGACATTCGATCATCTTTAGACTCGGTGTCGGCGCTTGACAGCATCTCCTGTGATGTCCTCCCAGGATGCTCCATGTCCAAGTTCCTACCAGTCTCTGAGACCGATGTGAAAGCGGTTATTCTACAAGCTAAACCAACAACTTGCGAGTTAGATCCGATGCCCACAAGCCTTCTGCTCGAGTGCCTAGATACTCTACTTCCTGCCATCACACATATTGTAAATGTCAGCCTGTCGTCAGGTGTTTTCCCATCTCTGTTCAAAAATGCGGTGGTGAGGCCACTTCTAAGGAAATCCACGCTTGACGTCAATGTGCTAAACAACTACCGCCCAGTCTCCAACTTGTCTTTTCTCTCTAAGATCATAGAGAAAATAGTTTTGACACAGCTCTGGGCCTACTTACAAGAGCACCATCTTATCCCACAAGCTCAGTCGGCGTATAGACCTTTCCACAGCACCGAGACCACTCTTATTAAAGTAACAACAGACATATTATCTGCTCTTGACAGTGGTGATGTCTCTCCATTAACCCTACTGGACCTGTCTGCTGCATTTGACACTATAGACCACTCTCTGCTTCTTCACAGACTCCACACCCTCTACGGGATTTCTGGACCTGCGCTCTCATGGTTCAACTCCTATCTCACTGATAGGACCCAGACTGTGTCAGTTGATGGTCAGACATCTCGCCCTGCTTCACTTTTCTGTGGTGTTCCCCAAGGCTCAGTACTTGGCCCAGTTCTGTTCATCCTGTATACTAAGCCCTTTCATCATGCATCCAGTCTCACCAGGTTTCTCATCAATCCTATGCTGATGACACGCAGCTTTACTGTTCCACTCCGCCGGCTGAGTCTCACTCTGCTATTAGCTCTCTAGAAGCTTGTATCAGTGATGTCAAGGGCTGGATGGTAAAAAACAAGCTTAAACTAAATGATGATAAAACGGAAGCCCTCTTGTGCCATAGAAGAAGACATCAACCTTCACTCGTCAGTCTGCCCAATCACATCAAGGTGGGCGACAGCAACATCACCTTCACGTCATCCGTTAGGAATCTGGGATTTATTGTCACTGATGACATGACACTCGATAGACATGTTACAGCTGTCTGTCGGTCTGCCTATTACGAGATTCGTAAGATCAGTGCTATCCGTCACTTTCTCTCTACACGTGCTACCAACACTCTTGTCTGTGTGTTTGTTGTTTCTCGACTTGACTACTGCAACTCCTTGCTGGCAGGCTGCCCCTCATCCCTCATTCAGAGACTCCAGAGAGTACAGAACTCCGCTGCGCGTCTGGTGCTTAGAGCAAGGAAACGGGACCATGTCACTCCTCTCCTTCGTTTCCTACACTGGCTACCCATCCGTTCTCGCATTCAGTACAAACTGTCTGTGCTGTGTTTTAATTTCTTTGCTGGCTCCTGTCCTGACTATTTCTCTGAACTTCTCATCCCTTACTCTCCGTCCAGACAACTCCGCTCTTCGTCTGACGACCGTATCCTAACTGTTCCTGTCACCAGAACAACAACATATGGTCACAGGACTTTTGGCTACTGTGCTGCAAAACAATGGAACTCTCTTCCTTTCCATATCCGCCACCTTCCTACAACTGAATCTTTCAAATCTGCACTGAAAACGCACCTCTTCCTTGAGCATTACTCCTAACACAGTCCACACAATGCTCGTCCTTCTTAACCCCGCCCCCTTCCCTCTTGCTACTTTACCCATCTTTCTCGCAGAATCACTATATTTCTCTGTTCCTGTTACTTGATGCCTTTTGTTTTCTGTTTCGTCGTCAGTACTGTCGTTTTCTTTCGTCCCCTTTGTTCTGTGTCTACTTAGTCCACGTCTTTTCCTCGTGTTAAGCGCTAAGAGCATGCTCTCTATGAGTGTGAATATGCGCTATACAAATCTTCACTATTATTATTATTATTATTAAGACTGTCGGAGTTGTTTCGTCGATAAAAATCTTCACTATTATTATTATTATACAAAACGTGATTTTTTTGCATGTATTTTTAAGTTTGTTTGTTATTTTTATACCATTATCACATTTCTTTTTGATGTGTGTTATACACCTCATCTAGTTTCACGCGTGGATAGCGGCATAAGGATTTGGTTAGAAGGTTTTTGATGGACTGTTTAACTCTACGCATCGAAAGAAATTTAGCAAACCGGGTCAGAACAGAGGATGATTCACTCACTCCCATCGTGAGCCCTTACATAATACTTTTTTGCCAAAGTTTTTACTTCTGTTTAGTGAGTGAATAAATGAATGTGTGAGAGTGTGTGCGTGTTTGGGTTGGGGGGAAGGTGATTGAGCCTTAAAGTTCCGTACAGTATTTTTTACAAACACTAGTGCTTTGAAACAACTCCATTTGAATACATTAGTTTGGTTTACAAATTGCATGCAGGATGTATCGAACCTTCTTCCTCGGGATGATGACTGCTTTTTTTTAGGGCTAATGGGGGAGGGGGTTTCCACTCTACGTGCCTCAGGTACAGAGGTGACGATCTGGGCTGGTGTATCAGGGGCAGGGCAGGCTGGTTCAATCTGTGACAGATGAGGTTGCTGGCCTTTGGCTCCTCATAATGCTCCCTGGCTCGCAGAAATTCCTCAGCTAAATGAAACGAATCCAGACATGAAATTGCAGATTATTTCAATTTTACCGACGAATAAACACATTTGCGGACGATCGCTAGATGCCTTCCGAATACAATCTCGTTACCTCCACACAGTTATCTCGCCAACCCTGCCTCTTGCCACACTTTGTAACACAACACATTTCCCCCAAGTTACCCCTAATTATGGATCATATGCCTTCTTTGTGTCTCCAGCCTCGCCTCTCGCCGGGCATCGTGGTGGACAGATGTTGGCGAGATAACTGTGCTGGACATTATGATTTGTTTAACGAGGTAATGTCTCTTGCCCATCTGTGTGTGTGTGTGTGTGTGTAAAAGACAGAAGGGCAAACAGACAAACACACAGTGAAAAAGATTAGGATAATGTGTTTCTATTTTTAAAAAAAGTTTCAGATAAGCTTTGCTATTTAGGCATTTAACGTCTTTTTTTAATTTTCGAATAAGAACCTTCTTAACAAAAAACAATATTTATGTGTGTGTAGAGGGCCGGTAGGCCAGGTCTACTTGTTAGTTTTGGCGGGCTTTTGTTCTTAAGCACTAGTTGTTAGTTTTGGCGGGACTCCGCTCTCCCTTTGTGTTGCTCGGCGCGGACCTGCTAGAGCATTGCAAGAAAAAAGCTGCTCGGCGTTGATTGGCTAGGGTTTTGGCGCTATGCTGCGGCCATATAGGAGCATCGCGGAAAGTTTAGCCCTGCGAGGGGTAGAGCTGACACGAGACGGTGTGTGCAGAGAGAAGAGAGCAGACGTGGGGCGGATAGAAGAAGACGAGAAGAGAACACACGTGCGATAGATAGAAGAAGGAACAGGGAAGAGACAGCCCTGACTTTTAGCGCCTCTGACGACATGATGCAGCCGTGGGCATTGTAATGTACAAACCTGTGGAATAAAGGGTTGGAGACCTGCTGACTGTTCCTGCCTTTGTTGGAGTGGGTGTTGGAAGTTTGTTGTTGAGACACATCAAAAGACCTCACCACACGGTTACATGTGTATTGACAAATACCAGCGCCTATTTGTGAATTGAGGACGAACTATTTCCACTGCGGTATAAGTGCAACAAAACACATTTCTGCTTTGCGCAAATACCTATTGTCTGGGACTGGCACTGTTCATCCCTCTCAGACTTGATCAAGTATCAGATTCGAGGCCAAGGCTGCTCCTATTTTTTCCTGTCTTGAAATCTATCTTAAGTAAAACAGCTCTAACTCAGCCCTTGTCTATATTACGATAAAATACAGTCGGAGAAATCAACCATTTCTACATTTGCATTTTGCTGACAACAGTCAGTGAAGGCCAGTGACTTTTATTAGCCTCCTGAAAGTGGCAGATGATTCGAGAAATATTAAGGCACACAATCTTTTTTTATAATCAGTAAGGATTCCCATTAGTAACGGTTCAACAAGTGCTATGGCCAGATACTTCGGGGCACAAAGATAATGAGAATATTTGTCAAACAAATTCATTCAGTTCGACGTTGAAGTACAAAAATCCATCCTAGTGCCAGATGTAAAGATCAGGCAGATGAGAAAAAAACCTGCAAGTATAGTGCGTAAATCAAGGTGTTTATCCTGGCGAAGACCCTCCTGTCCATAAAATTTTCTTTCTAAGAACACAAAAGCCTCTTCTCTACAGTCTCTTCAAAAACAGGTAAGTTAAGGAGAGATAAACACTTTGACTTCTGTGTAACAGCGTTAATAACATCAGCAACACGCCGCCATGACAGCAAAATAAAAAAACAGAAATGTTAAAATGTTACACCCCACACGAAGAAATTGTTAAGGACAACAAAGTTTATACTATGGATTTGAAATTTCGTGAAAATGAAGATGAGTTTTTCGCCTGTTTACTTAAAAAAACGTAAAGTTCACACTCTGAGGCTCTAAGGGTAAACGTGGCAATGTGATCGAAATGGCTGAAACTTTAAAGGCCTCCTCGAGCGCAGAATTATTTTCCTAAGACTGTATTTAATTCATTACACAGTACTAATTCCCGAAACCTGAGCGATAAAACTGTTATGAGATGTGACAAATGTAAGTCATCAGCACATTACTGAAGGTGCTTTATATGTGATGCCTTCATGAATAAGGTTGTTACTCAAAATTTAGATAAATTCACACAGTTTTCTATAATAAACAAAGTAATGAAATCTTCAACACATTTTTTAACGAACCGTTGTCAGTGATATGTTATTCTCTTGAAATTAACTTTGAAATTAATATCATTATGTCTCGGCAGTCTTTAAGCTCTCTCTCTCTCTCTGCGCATCAGTGCGCTACTTTCCTTTTTCTCCAAAGAACTATTTTATATAGTGTCAGCCCGCAGATTACGAGCATGTCATAGACAGTATACCTGTGTACCTGTATATAAGGATGCTGTTTTCCAGGGAACCATGTCATGGACAGTAAAACTTGGTGGCCAGCGTTTCTCGCCACATTACACCAGCAGGACGTGCACGTGTCACATTCTTCCTGTGGCATCGAGCAATCAAACCATTTTCTCGCTATTTTATGACTTCAGACTTCGAGTAGGAAAAGCTCCGAGGCCAGGTTATTTCAAAATAATAGGCTCGCAGGCGGCCGTGATCTTGGATTGCCGCTTCTATCGAACATAAATAACGCCGTAAAGTTCCTACACTGCACTTACTCAAAGACACCCAAGAGTTCATAACCCAAAGGGTAGCAGCAAGCAGGACCCACAACACTGCGGTTTTCTACCCATTGACTGTTTGCTCGGAACAACAACAAAGAAAAAGACAGCTGCTCTCATGTAATGGAGAAAGAACTGCAGTTTATCTCAACTGCTGGGGCTGTCTTCAAACAGTAACCTATGACCTTAGTTTCGGTCAGGCACCACGATTAGGTTGCATGCATGTTCATAATTCCTTCCATACATAAAATTGTTTATAACATTTAGCAGGACCAGGCCTAATGGACGGTTTCCTCAATTAAAAAGACAAATAAACCTTAATTCATCCCAGATTACGAAACCAAGATGAACGTACACTATTAAAAAATTAGAAACATTTAAAAAATACTCAAACGCAAAAACCTTTGAGTCAAAGGCGTTCCTAAAATGCTTTAAGTAGTGGTTTCCAGCTTGTTTCTTTCACCCAAGACAAACATTTTCCTTTTTACTAAAGAGGTTTACTAATAGAATTCTAGCCAATGTTTACTTGCGGCGACATCTGAGGCGGCCCCCGACAGGTGTACACTACCTGGATTTACCTGCTGTGAGTGGGTTAGTCTCTCTGTGCAGCGTCACCATGCCTGCCTGACTCAAAACCTGTTCGTCTTTTGGCCGTGCCACGTCATCAGTGCCCAGGCGCAGGATGCATAACCCCGCGAAAACTATACATTGGCTGTCGACGAGTCGCTTCTTAAAGCCTCCGTCCACCCCTCTCCATCCAGCATCCAAACACTTCTTCACGCCGGCGCAACACAGAGAGAGAAAGCATTTGTCACTACCCAAGGAAATTTACTGCACGTCACCAGTATTTTTTTTTTAAAGCCGCCTCGTGTGCCTGGCAGAGTGCGGCTGCGCGGGAAGACCAGAAGAGCAGCGAGGATCTGCAGGTGAACAGGGCAAACACCTCGATCAGAGGTCCAGGCACCTCGGAGACAGCCAAGCCGTCTACCTCTGGTTTTAAAGGTACTCCTCCCCTCTGTGGATTATAAATCAACTTGTCGTGCCCTACACTGTAGCTACGGCTGCTCACGTGAGCCAAGAGAAGAACGTGACGATGTGCACTCGCTCACTGGAGATACAGACCCTGACACGACCAGCACCTAAACGCCATTGGTTCTCCATCGCAAAGTTCCCTCTGAATACTTGCTGGCGCGGCGTTAAACACAAACAACCAACCATCCCTCTGAATACTTACACCCCACCTACCACACTCCGAAGGTTCTCGTACCTCGATACCTTTGAATACTGATTTCCCCCTCCCCTATTCGTGGCCTTGACAAATGAATTCCAGCCACTTTGTAACAACTGGCCGGGCAAATGAGCAAATTGTTCATAATATGATATAGTAGACATGAAGGCGGCACGTGAGATCTCATTCGCCCTACGATCATTATTTTTCCAGCCTGCTGGACGTGTAGCAAGAGTAACAGGCCCAAGGTAGACATCGCAGAGTGTAAGAAGAGGCCTTTAAATGTAACTGAGTGAGACAACACATGGTTTGTTCATGCCTGCACTCCGCACTACCACTCATATCACAAATACTTTTGTCAATCTCATAGAATAATGCAGCAATCGTTTATGCTCTCCAGATATACAATTTTTATATATGTACACAGCAACATCAGCATTTATAACGTCATATAAATATTTACACCAGGATCATTAAGTATATTTAAACTCTCGACAAAATGAGGACAGTCTTATGCATGAGGTTTATACAGCCTGGCTGCAGTTGAAGGTTGATTGGTCAGCAGGGCTGTCTGGTGCGCAAGTTCTGTTGAGGTCCAGGAGGGAGAAACGAGGTCGCAGTTAGGATGAGGGGACTGAAGCCATCCTCTAACTACGCGGACCCCCAGCAGCACAGCCTTGTCTTCAGATGCAGCTGAGCACCGAAAGCACAAGAGGCTGATGGGTTCTCGGCAGTCAGAACACCAAAGCTACATTGCCGGCCGTGACTGTTTCAGCACGTAAGCTCGATGTCCAGTCATTGCCTCTGAGACTGATCGTTCGCTGTGAGAGTTTGCTTGGCCGGGTGGCGGGTGGCACATCGCACAACGACAAACAAGCGGTTGCCATAATTATAAGGTATTCACGCTCCTCGAAATGTACGCAACCGCGAGCCGTGTGGTAGGTTACCCGCTTACAAATACAACACACCGATTGATATGTTCTAGAATAATATGAACTTACATGGTTAAAATCATAACTATAACATTACACTGTCAATTTAAAACGCTGTTAACGAAACGGAAAAACATGCTATCTGACATACTGATGTAGCAACAAACCTTCCCGAACTACAAACATTGATAAAATGTATTATATGACAACAATATTATATTTCAGCTCAAATGAGAAAACATGATTGTGAAAAATGTAGCAATGGCTGGAAGTTGATTTCACAAGTGTTGAGCTGAGGACCCCTGTATTATTCCCGTTGCTGCACGCTCCCCATGGGTTAGTCCACGTTGACGGGGTTCTTTCACCTGGCACAACTTCCCGGAGGAGACAGGTGACAGCAGTATTAACAACCAAATTGACTTCAAATGTTGATACCACGGAGTATTATTGTTACTTCACACTTTGTGCGGACAAGTCTAAGAAGTCTTGACAAGCAACGTTCGTTGTTTGCATCACAGTGCTGAAAAAGACTTCCAGGCACAGATGGCACCACCCGGGAAACTGTGTCGACAGTGCTGACAGGAGGTGGGGGGCAGCGGCAGGATGCATGCACTGTTCACTTCACTTAGAAAATAGGACCAGTTGCAAAATGGGGATCACTTGCAGGGTTGTGACGTCAGCCAGTACCGCCTGCACACAAGCATTTACCAGCGAGCGTGCGCGAACACACACACACACACACACACACACACAATATTAATAGAACGAGTCTTTAAAAAAAAAAAACTTAGTTTAAAATAAATCCTCAAACAGTCCCGCTACATAGAGACTACCAGAGGGTCAAGAACTAGTCTCACCGTCTGCTATAAAACCAAATTTAATTTCGGTCGAACTTTCTTACATCCTCATTGTTTCCACTATACTGCCTCTTACACGTTAGCAGGACATTTCCATACTCATAATTCATGTCTACCATATTCTCCCAGTGTGAAATCAACTTAACCTCGCCGGCTCATCTCTACCCAATGCAGGTAACTTTAATTGTAGAGGCGGACTGATGCGCCCTAACACTCACCTCGGCAGCACTATAGGTCGACACTTTCATCAAGTTGGTTTTCCGAAAGGAGAATATAGCAACACCTAGCACTGCAGCCAAAAAGATGAACCATTTGGTATCAACATTGATAATTTTCAACAAGTTTAACAATTTTAAATATCCTCACTTGAAACAAATGGCAAAGATGAATTGATTCATGGACCATCACCCAAAAAAGAAATAAGCCAGTAAATAAGGTAAGAAAATACAGGTAGAAAAGTAATCATTACAATACTACTCACGGTGGATTTTAAAACAATGAAATTCACATCCGTCCATATGTGTGTGAGATGGGGGCGCATGATCGACAGGGGAATGTACATGAGCTGGGGGGAGCCACCCACTACACTACATGGTATTTTAATGACCGATTGTAGATCTTCCTGACGCGGTCTGACACCAAGGGCAAACACTGAGGCAAAAAATGACTGCTTACCTCCCATTATTAGATCCCTTCATAATTTTTATGAGTAAATGGCTAAATCTGAGATTTGTATTAATATGAGGAATATATAATTTTTACTTCAGACGCACTGTGTCTTTAGAGATTAACTACAAAAAAATGCACGATGGCGTGACACTATTGCCTAACAAAATCAAGAAACAGCCCTCTCCAGATTTTCCCTAAAAATCCATTAATGCTGACCTGACAGTATCTCCAAGGAGTCAAAGGCTAAAATTCTATCCCATAATAGTAAGACCTGATCTGATGCCAAGAAACCAGAGAATGCCCGCATCAACCATTTGAAGGCAATTTTCAGCCTGCAAAAACAATGGCAAATTACTTATTCACTTTCTTTGTAAACAATGATCATCATGCAGGTTTTATATATATATATATATATATCATGCTCTATCCATATAGAGTTTAATAGAGTTTACACATTAAGCTTCACAATGTCAAATGATAAAACAGTCAGTTAAGTATCTCACCATTACAACAACAGCAGGAATAATACTTACGGCTGACATCCGATTCTGATCAGATGCAAAAAGAGTTCAGGCTCAGTCATCTGAAGCAGTCTTTCAAATAATGAGCTGAGTGCAACGATTCCCTAAAAGCAGATGCAGTAACTACATGAGTGCTCTTCTAAACATGCCTGCCCTTAGCAGTGAAATTCATGTCTACTTCATTTGCATCAAGTTACTTCTACCCAAAATTTAAAAAGGTATAAGGACTTACGTTTCAGAAATATCTTCGCTAGAATTTAAATTATTATTATTATTCCCCACTCCGTACCTACTTGATGTACTGGAAATTCAAGCCTTGTTTTATTTATTTTTTAAAGCCCTGAAAGCCTACAACAACACTCAAGGCTACTGTTGTTTTTGTTAAATACATTATAGTTTAAAATACCCATAGGTTTAAACTGTTTTAAATATTCAGTCAGAACAGTAATCAGTAGAACATGACAGCTCTTTAAATCAAACTAGTCTTGAACATTAAACCAAGCAAGAAAAGAATAAATAAGTTCAAAATTTAGGGTAAATGTTAAATTAAGGAAATTATAACAGAAAAAGATGAAGAAAGAATAAGAATGTGAGCATTTGTGCAGCATGAAATCTCGTTCACATACCTGATTAAATTCATGAACTAATGAAATGTTTACACTTCTGTCAGATATGGCATTGTGTTTGACTGTTTACTTGCCTCTGACTTTTTTTATTCCTCTACTAATTTCAACTTTCTCATCGCTAACGCCATCACAGTTTCTTCATTTTTACAAGTTGTTCCTGGGATAGACTTTTTACGCCAGTGCCAGTCATGCGTTTCAACGTTGTACAGCAATTTCTGCTTTGTGATCATCTGGATATTCTCCTGACGCTTTGATCTACATGATTGATTATTGATCTGTTCAGCTCCAGTCCAGTGACTGTCAATCTGTCTCACTGACATCTTGGTCTATGAATGTCATCTGGCAGAAGACGACCTGGTGTTCCCATTAACAGAGCCACAAGAATTTTGTCTGTCTTGTAATTTGTGTTTGTAATGCACAGAGAGCCTGGCTTTGGCTGAGATACCGTGCTATAAAAGCTCACACCATTATTATTAATATATGCTGCAGTATGGCAAAGAGAAAAATGATAAATTTTGGTTCCACACCAAGTGAGGTTTATAAGATTTCTTTTGAAAAACAATACCAGTGCTAAAAAAGAAACATCAAGAACTTAGTTGTATGAGGTCCATGATAAAGACAGTAATAAGGTACTTGGTCTGTCATGCCACTTACCTGTGGATGAGATGAAAGACTGTGTAGACGACAAAAGTAGTGCATGTACATATGTCGGAATACATAGTAGAGAGTGACCACATCCTTGTAAACATAGCACAATGGGGCAACTGGAAAAGAAACATTTTCTAAAAACCAAACCTATTCCTATAGCTTCTATGTCAGGAACAATGAGATTCCGATCTTTTTACATGAAAACGTTTGGCATGAATCTTCTTCAAGTCATCAGTCGTGTCATGAAAAAATAAGAAGTAATCATGCAACAACTAACAAAGCCTACTGCCTGCTGTCAAATTATACATGTAGACATACTGTGTGTTTACTAAGCTTTATATATATCTTCAAACATCTGTAGTAAATAAATTGTGTCACACACAAATAACAAGCATGGTTTATATGTCACTTGTAAATATTCTAAATATGTTACTTAATATATTTGTAAATGAGCTTAAACTACAAATCTGAACAGCAGCAACTTCACCAGGAACTGCACATACTTCATACTAGGCAACAGATCATTAGCCAATTCATTAGGCAGTACATTTGTCACTATATGTACAATTATCTATGGTGACTTTCTAGAACTGGAACCCTCAGTACCGTATTTTGTGATTAAAATAAAAGGCAGAAGAAATTAAACAATCAAAAAAATGTGTCTTGCAGGTACACAAGTACTCAGCAAGCAGAAATCAAAAACACAACTTTTTCAAATCATCTGCACATAAAAACATCCAAATAGCAGTTAGGCGCAATTCAAGCATAAATAAAGGATCGATGTGTACACTAACTTCAAATGTAATAACAAACACTAGGTACTTCCCATGGCACTGAGACAAACATACCATACATAGCAAAGCCATGAAATGGAATGACACCATTAGGTGGGTACACAACAGCGAAGTCCTCCACACCCAGCTTGCCACGGATGTAAGATTTTGGTGGTGTGGTACTGTTGTGCTCAAAGTGTTTCAGTACTACAGTGTCGCGTGAAAACGGCAGGAGTACCTGTCATTAAATTGATGATAATTACAGCGAGACCAGACCAATATGTCATTATTTTTGGAGATTTAGCTCCAGTTTCATGCTTCTGCAACTGCAGTCTTTAGTTGCAATATTTCTTTTTAACTCTTTTATACCTTCTCTAACAAAGTGCCAATGATCACTTTCCATGCTAATGCTATAAACATGATGCTCCTATATCACAAAATCTCTTATACATTTGTCACAAAAAGACACACAGAACTACCTGGTAGAGAAAATCTTCAAACACAAAGTAATGATCATCGTTGGTTGCTGTCAGTTTCACATCCTGGAACATCACAGAGATTCATCATTATGCTAGACTGGTCAGTGCATGAGTTAATATATAAATAATCAAAAAATTTAAATTAGAATACAAATGTTAAAAAGCAAGAAAATATGAGCTCAATAATTTTTAATCTTAAAAATGTTCTAAACTTAAAGCACATGTTCATAACAACTTTATGTCTAAGAGAACCAATATTTACATAAATTGCTTGAATACTAGTTCAGCCTTAACCGTAACAACCTCTGAATCACCAGTTGTTGTTTTTTTTCACACAGTGCTGTCATGGTAACACTTTAACATAAAACATTTTTAAAGGCAGAAAAGTTGGGGTGGTTGGTGGCGCAATGGTTAAAGCGCCTGTCACAATGACAGCGTGAATCAGGTGGAGAGAGAGACTGGGTGAGTAGTTATGAACTGAATGATGGTGAATGAATCTGTCATAAGAATTAATGCCTACTGAGAGATGTGTGCTTGTGGGACTTCATGTATGCAAGCATCTTGAGTCTGCTTTTGTTGGTGGGATAAGATGCTTTATGAATAAATACTTATTATTACTATGCAAATATTGCATTAAACTGCAAGAGTGGTAAAAACTAATGAAATCAACATTGATGTCACAATATCAATATCATAGAATGAATAGCGAATGAGGAACTGCATGAAAAAGTTGACTGTTATTTAACTGTTAATACCTTGTACAGCAGATTGTCAACTAGTAAGTCATGCTGAATGACTGATGTCTTCAGCTGTCCATAATACAGGATATCCTGACAATACAATGTAGTATAAGTATACACATCCCAAAAACATTTATCTTTTTTTTTTTTTTTAAAAAAGGTCAACATATAAACCTGAGTTACTTCACAAGCAGAAACATTTGAAGTGTTGGATACTCATTAACACTTCATTTCATTTTGTCATTGTTATTCTCTCTCAGATTAGAGGATTTTTCATGGATGCATGCACAGCTGCTTTGAGTGCTACAATATTTATTATAATACAAAATCAATTGGTGCATAAGGGAAGCCCCAGTACAAAACCAAACAATAAAGGGAAGCTAGCCATGTCAAAACTTTCTAATGATACCACACTTGTCTCTCTTGGTCTAGTGATCATCTTGACATCAGCGCTACCCTGGTGTGCACAATTGTAACAAGTGATTCAGTTTGAACAAAATCCACATTAAAATATATATATATATATATGCCATAGATGGAAAAAATTATGATTCTAGATCTAAATAAAACCATTCTTTTCTATCAGAATCCCTCTTGACACACCATATTTTGCAAATAAAAAACAAATTAGTGCATCCAATGGACTTTCCACAAATATTTATAGAGTTCTCTTTTCTTGAAATTCATTGATTTCATTCTACTTGGTTTAGCTTCCTCTTTGTCTTGAGTTGTTTTGAATTAGTGTAAAGTTTGTATTTCTGCTACTTAGTCCAAGGGCTAGATGTAAAAAGAGCATACCCTTGAAAATAAAGATTTGTCATTTGTCTTCATTTACCCGGACTAAGGGAGGCTATTAAATTTGGAAATCCAAAGCTAAAGGATTGTGAAGTTACATCCCATTATAAATTGATTATTTTATGTTATGTGCATAAAATTTATTGATTTTTGCAGAAATAAAATTAAGTTCAATGCTTACCAAAGTGCTAGCCAAGTAGGCATAAAAACGTTTATGCCACAAACTGAATGCGTTAAGGAAAAATACTATGGTATTATATGGTGCACTGCCAGAAGAAAGTTAGAAATTGATTCACCTTAATGATAGTGCCCATGTATGCTCAAGACTATTCAGGTAAACTTTGGCGTAAGCTGCATTACCCTGACACTCAGTATGGAAGTTTTAATTCCCACATAAACTCTCCAAAAATGTTACATGTTAGGTACATTATCAGCAAAGTTCTACAGAAACTCACCAAGTCAGTAACTTCAATACCCATTATCTGGCACCAGAGTTCACCCCTTGCACTAGTAGGACAGCCCTTCTTGGCATACTCCTGGGCTGTGGGGGCGTGATTAGCTGCCAAAACTGTTAAGAAAAGCTCAGGAAACTAGTGTTTGTGTGCACAAAACTAATATGACATAAACTGACCATGCTGCATGTCTTTCTAGCCAGGCATAATAAATTACGCAAATATGATTTAATGTTCTCTTTTTCTTTATAGGTAAAAGACTTTTTTAATTTAGTTTTTGTTTATATTGTGTGTATGTTTTTGTACTTGTATCTGTGATACAGTATGAGCTTTTGAGAAAAAGCATTATATAAGAATGCTTTATCATATAATCATCATGATTACTATTATATCTTTCTATTTCCAAGTTAGATTCAAAAAACTAGAATCAGAGTTAAACAAAGTGACCTTTGTACTTAAAGCGTGTTGCCTGGGAGATATTTTCTATACTGTGGTAAGAGAATGAGCACGTAAAATCTAACACACATAAAGACTAATGCAGGCCTCATAAATTTTGGCATGAAAAGAATTCCACTCAACAAAAATATCTTTTGCGATCGAATTTATAAGGCTTGCCTGATTTTAAATTTTTCCATACAGTCAGCCAACTCACCTTTGTTACCCAATCTGGTCTGTTCAGCATCAAACAATTCAGCTGGAATGTCTGACACATCATCAACACCTATCTGGCACTGGTTTACAGCCATCTCACTATACTGCAGTCGCTGCATACAGTCATAAATTGTGCTCAGCAGTATGCATAACTTTACAAGCAGTTATTATGATAAGTATGAAAATGAGTGACTATTACATATTTTGCTGGCATTAATAAGGAATCAACAGACATTGTGAAAATCCATATCATAATGAATCCACTAATCTGTCGTCTCCATACATTTCACATTTAGAGACTTCTGACATTCAGAATTAAGTTAAAAATTGTCTAAATGTTCTCATATCTTAGTGCTGTTACACCAATTGAACACCACAGCATGCTAAACAAGAAAATAGTAAATATTTGTGTGCACTGCTCTGCCCTTCAGTAGTTGTAATAATAATAATTTTATTTGGGCTCTCAGGCTGCATATCAGCAACAGTCATTACAAACATTTACAGTGTGAAGTATACAAGGAAGGGTACAATGCATGACAAAATATAACCATTTACATTTCTGATTTTATTTGGCCTTTAGTTATGTACAGAGCAACTTCAAAGGCTCGTATGCCTCTTAAGTTTTACGCAGAAGATAAACCTTATGAAGGCATGATACTGCAGAAAAAGTTCAGGTAATATTTGTTACATAATGTGATGTATCTTGAGCAGACTGAAAGTGGTGTGTATCTTCAACACAGTGACCGTTACACTCCTCACACTGCAGGTTTAAATTAGTTTGTTAAAATGCAAAATACTACTAAGTGGCAATTTATCTCAGCTCACATGAAGACTGTCTGTGTTTGCTGTGTGTTTACTGGGTAGGTATGATGCTGTAGTTAATTCAGGATGGTAACTGCAGTATTCAGGAAATCAGTGCAATGATTTATGCCAATGCTGGCAAAAGCAATCTTTCAGTCAGTATGCCATCATCACCAAAAGCTGTGTTATTCTATACATGTCTTTCAACATTCAGCGCTAATTAACAGAGCTTGAGGTGCATTCTGTCAACTTTTTTATACAAACGTACCACTTCCTTCCTCAAATCTCTGATTCATAAAGAAAAAAGCACTTTATCGTTGTGTCAAATATTTTGAAAACTGTTTCTATTGGTAATTTTTTAATCTAAAAATATTTTCTACTTCCTGCAAGTGCTTTCAACGCAATTCCAACCAGATTACTGACATATTATAGCCTAGGTCAATATGGAGGAGAAAATAACACCTAAGAGAATGTAGTTAGGCTCTACCAGAATTTTGTTGTTATCAAACAACTTTTCACAATTATCAAATCACCAGTTTAAAACCTAGTGTCTTTGTTTTTTTCTATAGTGACTGTGAGGCCACATTTGTTAAAAAATGCTTTTAAAAAACTGATTTTATTCTGGATGTCACAAGGTGAGCCAACAATAACAACAATATTATCTGTAGACATCAATGCAGTTGGAAGAAGATACTTAGTGTGTCACTAAGAACAACTATACCCTGTGCACCACATCGTGATAATTGTGTAAAGTTCAGAAATGAAACAGAAAAACACTTAAAATACAACTTTGTTTCACTCCCGACATGCACTCTTTCAGCTGCCTGTATTTAACTTGTTTTCCAAGTAAACATGCAACGACCCATCACTGCGGTTGGCATATGATTCTGGCACAACATTTTTTGACTTCATTTGGTTGGCTACTTTTTGATGGATAGCCTACAGGGAAAATCTTTTCTTCTTTTTACAGAGTGCAGATATTGAAAAACATTCAAAGTCATCCAAAAGTGCCTCCTGGCATATACTTACTAGCTGGTCTATGGACTTCACCTTCACAGGAACTTGGATGACTCCCCAAAAATTGTAGAAATTATTCCTGAAATATGAGATAATCCTTTCTTAAATATATTTTTATGTCTCCTTCATGAGGAGGGGAGGGGGAATTAAGAGAATACATTTTATCATGCACCTTGTACAGGGGACTGTAATTGCTTCAGCAGTCTACATGCTGCTGGCAGATAATTATCTCCCCTGAAATCAAGGCACTTGTACTGAGCATCAAAGCTCCAGATTGTGCCACTAGACAGAACTTGGAAAGATTTGAAACTTAAAGAATATTAACATGTGCTTATTCATGTCTGTCCTTAATATATTTTTTTTTTTTTTTTTTCATAAGTTTTATTTCATGTCACAGTGTATTACAGCAGTGCCATAGCACATAGAAAATAAACAGAAAAAGCACATAGACAACCAAAAGAAACAAAGCACACACACACATACACACGCAAATTGATGTAACATCTTTTTGCATCATCTTCCCTCATTCCTCATTTTTTCTACCTTTGCTTGCATATAATGTACAAATAAAATTACATTACATGAAGTAACCTGTCATCATCACTCTTCTATAAACAGGTTCTTATACAAATTCACATTAAGTCTAAAGCAGTAAGGTCCATATCTTTAAAGCTACCCCATTCTATTTAATCTTTTGGATTAATCTTTAGCATTATACACTTTATAAGTTAATGTTCTAAATACTTCATAATAAATCTGACAGATTCATCAATAATAGTACAAACAAGCTGCCATGATCCTTTTCAAAGGGAAAAAGCATTTACATAGAACTTATTAATCAAATGAGAGCAGCAACATTCTTGTAGAGATTAACACCAACTGAAATCTACTTTGTTGCACAATTGACCCTTGGATTGCTCAGAAAAATGATTGCCATACTGTACACTGTGATCAACCCCATGCAGTACTGCAGGAGGAAGTATGAAGCCAGCAAATTTGGTAAAAATGTAACAGTTAAGTAGGCTGGACTTTTTCCTAGTAAACGAAGCACTAATAGACTGGGTGGCCAGTGCGGATATACTTAGTGGTTATAGAACAGATCACTCTATTATTACACTTAACCTAAAGCTAACCAAGAATGAGAAAAATAGAACCTTTTGGAAATTTAACTGCTCTTTGCTTCATGATACCGTCTATGTCAATGAAGTAAACAAATTAATAGACGAAACGATAGCACAATATGCGATCCCAGTCTACATAAAGGAAAAGTTAAACCAAATACCCTATGACCAAATACAGTTCACAATCTCAGACCAAACATTCCTAGAAGTTCTGTTAATGTTAATCAGAGGAAAGACAATAGCTTATGCAACAATGAAAAAGAAGGCCACATCAGTGAGAGAAAGAATATTAGAAGAAAATATAAATCAGCTGGAAAGTAAGCTTCAGAATCCTGAAGACGAAAAAGAAAACCTGAGCAAACTTAAGGAAGAGTTAACAAGAATAAGAGATAAAAGAATGGAGGGAGTATTAATAAGAGCCAGAGCACGATGGGTTGCAGATGGAGAGAAGCCTTCCAAATATTTTTGTAGATTAGAAAATAGACATTATGTAAACAAACACATAGCCAAACTAGTTCTAGATGATGGATCGGTAATTACCGACGACTTGCAAATTATAAATGAAACGAAACGCTATTATGAAGATCTTTATAAGCAGAAACAAGCAACAGATACTGAAATTACTACTTTAGCAAAGAAAATACCAAAGCTTCATAGGCAGGAGGCTGAGAAGCTGGAAGGGGAAATTAATCTAGTAGAGGCAACAAATGCCCTTAAAAATATGAAAAATGGAAAAAGTCCAGGGACGGACGGCTTTCCGGCTGAATTTTTTAAATTCTTTTGGAAAAAAATAGGAAACTTTATAGTAAAAGCCATAAACGAAGGGTTTCACAAAGGAGAGATGTCCCCTTCCCACAAAGAAGGTATCATTACCTGCATACCGAAAGGAGATAAACCAAGAGAATACTTAAAAAATTGGCGACCAATAACGCTTCTAAATGTTGTATATAAAATTGGATCTTGCTGTATTGCTAAACGAATAAAATCAGTATTACCAAATATAATACATCCAGACCAGACAGGCTTCATACCAAATAGATACATAGGTGACAATATTAGACTCACTTATGATATAATTGATTACCTTAATACCAATAAACAACCGGGTTTATTATTATCTCTGGATTTTGAAAAAGCATTCGACTCGGTTGATTGGAAATTCATGCATAAAGTGATGCACTTGTTTGGTTTTGGACCTGACATACTTAAGTGGATTCAGGCATTTTATTCCAACATTAAGTCAGCTGTTTTAATAAATGGAAAAGTCAGTTCATGGTTCACAATTCAAAGAGGATGTAGACAGGGAGACCCAATTTCACCTTACTTGTTCATACTCTGTGCAGAAATTCTAGGTATAATGACAAGAACAGATACACATATATCTGGAATTGAAATTAATCACGTGGAACACAAAATATCGCAGTTTGCGGACGACACTCAAATTTTTTTAAAGGGGGACCAAACTTCATTCGAAAAAATTTTAGGAGTAGTAGATACATTTGGCAAAGCATCAGGACTAAAAATTAACTACGATAAAACAGAAGCAATTTGGCTAGGAAGCCTCAAAAATAGCTCAATAAAATTTATGCCTGAACTCAACATTAAATGGAACCCCCCCTCATTTAAAATATTAGGCATATGGCTAACTAACAACTTAAAAAACTTGCAAAAAATAAATTATGAAAATAAATTTGAAGAAATCTTATACCTTATGAAAACATGGATGAAAAGAATTTTAACACCTATAGGTAGAATTGCTATACTAAAATCTGTCATACTTTCAAAATTAACATACCTCTGGTTACTATTGCCAAACCCACCAGACTATCTTATTAATAAACTACAATCTCTAATTTATGTTTTTGTATGGAATAAAAAACCAGATAAAATAAGTAGAAAAACTAGTACCAAATGCATTGCTAATGGAGGTCTGGGTATTCCTGACATGTCATCCTCTATTTTGGCTTTAAAATTATCATGGATTAGAAAACTGAAATTTAGTGAACATAGATGGACAAATATAATCCAAACTGTACTACCAGAAATTAATTACTTAGAGCAGCTGGGCAGTGAGCTACCTTACAAAAGAGTCAACTTATTTTGGAAGGAAGTTCTACTTTCATATAGATCTTTCAAAAATAAAGTTAAAATAGAGACGGCTGACAAGCTCCTAGCAGAACCCCTTTTTTATAATGCAGACATCAAGATTGATGGTAAGCCCTTTATTTATAAAGATTGGCTGGCAAAAAATATATTTAGCATAAGAGATTTACTGGATGAAAAGGGCAGATTTCTTACATACGAATACTTTAAACAACTCCACCAGCTAAACACAAATTTTCTGGAATTTCTGAGTTGTGTAGAAGCAGTGAAAAAGTATTTAAAGCATAAAAATGTACCCATAGAAGAAAACATAAAAACCGAATTACAATTCTCTGTAAAACTAATTCTTTCCCAAAGGAAAGGTTCAAAACCCTACTATAATATATTAAATGATAATGAGTATGTACCAAACTGTTGCCAAAAATGGACTAAAAAGCTGCAGAGCGAATTGGACTTTAAAAGGATATTTTTGAAAATAAGTAAAATTCAAGAAATTAAATATAAATGGTTCCAGGTTAGATTGGTTCATAGGGTACTGGCTACAAATATTATCTTAAAAGAGATGAAAGTTTTAAACGACAACCTATGCACCTTTTGTAACCAAGAAAAAGAGACGATTGAACATTTATTTTTGAAATGTAACTTAGTCCAAGAATTTTGGGAAGCGCTAGAAAAGAGAATCAATAATAACTGTAAACATGTTAATGATTTCAAATTCACTACTACACTTATCTTATTTGGCTATAGTGAAAATACCCAGACTGATAAAATAATGGACAGCATAATAATACTGGCAAAGTTCTACATATATAAATCAAGATTTAGCACAAGAATTCTAAATATATATAACTTCTTACAAGAATTACACAGACAAATGAAAGTGGAAAGACATATAGCTCTTAGCAACATGGAATTAGCAACCTTTGATCAGCAATGGGAACCATATAGAAATCTCTTCACACCTTGGTAAATGCACACCATGAAAAAAAAAAAAAATTCTTATGATTGCTTAATGTGTACTTCTACCTGTATGTTTTTTTGTTTGTTAATGACAGCATGTTGATTACAAGGTGCTGATCTTTCCATGTGGGGTTGCCATACACTTAAATGACAAAGTGCACATATGGATATAAATATTTTCCACCATCTAATGTTTCTTGTTGCCGGTTGCAGGCATGTTACATTTTTACCAAATTTGCTGTCCTTAATATATTTAGCCTATTGAAAATTAATCCTAAATCTGTAATTTTAAGGGATTTTTTTCCATTTATTGATCGCAGAAACTTCATGCAACCTTTATAATAAAAAAAGGAACAATTAAAGATCAAATCATCAGTTTCTTGATTACTCTAAAAACAAAAACTGAAATTGTTGTTTCTTCACTCTGTTTGCAGGAAGTATTATTTTCAAGTAATTTTAAGCTAATTTCTTCCAGTTTACAAATGTTTTGAGCAGTTAATTATCATTAATTATCATTAGTCATCCTTTGTTTAGACTATTGTGTGCAAAATTGAAATAATAATAAATTTTAAAATATGTTTTTATTTGTCTTCTGCACAGCTTTAATATTTTAAACATTGCAAAAATCAACAAAATATTTTATTCTTTATCATGACTGATTCTTTGTATAGTTATGAGTCATGCCTGCTAGCCATAGTAACTCACCCCGATGATGATGCATTCTGATAATTGGTATTCTGAAGCCCTGTTACTACTTCTAGAAAGTCTTTAGGTGCGTACACTGGCCGGATTTGACTCAAGTCTGTAAGAATTGTGCAACAGCAGAAATAAACTGTCAAAGACAGTTCCAAAACAAGTCCAAAGACTATGTCTGAATGATTCAACATGAATGACCTCATTGTTTATAATACCAGAAATTCAAGGAAAAATAAAAATAATAATAATTCTTTTCTCTCTCTCACACACACACACATGCAGATGTTGCTTATAGTCTTGTATACAAAAAAGTATTCTCAAATATTGAAACTTAATATTAAATTTTCTTTCTAATTTTCTCTAACAAATATCATTTTAACTTTAATCATGAGTGTACCAATGTTTTATCTTCTCAAGTATCACAACAGAGAATCATCGTTTATTTCTACATATACTAAAGTTTGATGTTAAATTTGAGCACAAATACTTTAATCTTATTTGAAGTTTTTATTCTACTCACCTGGTCCATCAGTTCCAAGTTCTATCCATCTGGCCAGCATGTCCTTTTGTTCCTGCTCTGGGCGCTAAAAATCATAATTAAATGACAAAGTTTAACGCTAACAATATACAAAGCTGCAAAATATTTTTTCAGCACATGGACTATATGTTTATGTATTTGTATGTATATATTCCTGTGAATGCATATAAATGTATGCATGTGTGCCTGCATGCGTGCACACCTTTCAGTGTGTTCCAAATCTGAAATACAGAGATTTTTAGAACTCATAATGAAAATTCTGGTGAGTTATTCTGATACAGGCATCTTTCTTGCCAGTTACTGCAAATTTCTTACCTTCCTTGCCAATGGAATGTTCAACTCTGTACACATGCTGTTCAAACTTTTTAGGATCTTTTTCTCCCAGTTTTGCTAAAAACAGAAAGTAAGTTTACTATTTTTATCTTTACAGTGACTTTACAAATAAACAAGTCACCCTTGTGTTTTGGAAGTTTTATGTCCATAAAATGTAAGACATTCAAGCAGTAGTTTTATAGTACATTTCATGTATATTTTATAATTTTAGAATGTCCTGGTTTATCTACTTATTTAATCTAAGAATGTAGCATAAAGTATTTTCACCACTATCAAATAAAAGTACCACTCTGATCAAAAGTGTACAGTGCAGAGTAGAAAGAAGACTATACTCTGGACTGAGGCATGCTGGGTCATGCAAAAAACATTACTACAAAAACAGCACACATATGATGTCTCATAACATTAGAAGGAAATCATAATTCATAATAAAGGTCTGGAAATGGTTAGTTAATGATATTTATGTTAAATATGAAAACAATTCCAAAAACAGCAATTACTAATAATAGAGTTATATGTTATAATGTTAATATAATATAAATTAACATTTTCTGAAGGTTTAATGCAATAGAAGCCTATGAAAAGGTTTTCTGTTTGTTAAGAGTTTTTTTCTTTAGAAATCACTTAGTAGCTTGTTCTTAGCAAAAGATACACAAAACCTATTTGCAAACATCTTTTTGTAGATCATTTATTAATTCCATATCCCATCCTTTTTCCCATTCCTTCACCTGGGCTTTCCTGATGTATATAAGTGGCTCCTTGTGATGTTCAGCATCACTTTGATCAGGTTGACATAGATGAGTCTGCATGTAGTAGTAGATTGCATTCTGCAGTTTACGATCCCATCCTCAACAAATATAGAAATAAAAAATTAATATGTGTGTGGGATCATGAATGTGAGATAAAAATGAGATAGTAATAATGGGGTCACAAAGGTCAAGTACAATGCACAATTCTGATATCAAAGGACATTTAAGTCTTTCCAATAAACTCTAACTTCAATACCTCTTGTCCAGGTAAAATAATATAACATTTTTATTTTCAAACAATTTCAAACAATTTCAAATAACAGACTACCAATATTAAGTTGTTTCTTAATCTTGCTTAATTCACATTTAGTTAATAAAATAATAATAAAAATGTTTAAAGTAAAAATGTAAAGATGTACACTAAAAATATATAGTTTTCTTAGCAAAACTTTATGCGTTTTTTATAATTTCTATTTTGTACAAAGTGCATCTTAATGTACTATGAAAAAAAATTCTGTTTAAAATAAGTGTATCTTGCTTTTTTTATTGTTGCTAACTTATCAAAGAAAATCTCATTTTCATGCACACTCTAAGTCAAAGCAATCAAAATTATTTCTGTAAAAAGATGCATTATGCCATTTGCTCTTAGTAAAAGAAAATAAAAGAAAAACAAGAAATAAAGCACAGATGTTACCTCCATTTAATAGTCCTGATAAAACTCCCTTACGCAGCTCTGACACCTTCAAGCTTGGTTTAGAAGCTTCTTTCTGCAACAGCCAAATATGCCAAATGCATGAAACTACTGAATTTATCAAACACTGTCAAATATGCACAACAGGAAAGTTAGAAATGACTTCACAGAGCGTATATGAAGAATTCAAAGAATCATTCTCAATATCCATCCTTCAACCAAAACCTTCTACAAAATAATATTCATTTGTTTATTAATTTAGTATTTTGGTTTAATTTCTGGGCATCCTAGATGTGACTAAGAGACAAGAAGATACTGTGCAAGAATGGCCATGTACATGTTAGTCCACACCCAATCATGTAATAGAGATTTAAAGATACAGTAATCGCTCACTACTCCGTGGTTCGTTTATCGTGGACTCACTGTTTCGTGGGTTTTCAAAAAATATTAATGTAAAATATTTATCGTGGTATTTTCTTTGTTTCGCAGGTTTTTGCAGTACTCCGTCTAAAGTATTTTTGCACATGCGTAGTAGGTATTGTACAATAATGTATCCCAGTCGCTGATTGGCTCAGTAACCGTTGCATCTTGTTTTCTTTCACTGTGCGCAGCTACCCCCTCTCAACTCTTCCATTTCACGTTAGCATCCGACTGTCGCATGTGCGTAGTTTTTATCTGCCATGTTGTGTACGTTATTTCAGAAATTTTTGTTAGAGACTGAATATATTCAAGCCCTGCGATGACACCCAAACGTTCATAACTCGCACGAAGAGATCTGTTATGCCTACTCCTTTAGCGGAAGAAGTAGAAGTTAGGTCCGATGCTGAAAATACTGCACCACCTGATGAAGTGGTGCCTTTAGAAGAGCAGTAATGCTCTTCTTGGCATTCATCTCATCTTCATCGCCATCGTCATCAGTACTGTTCAGCTAATTAATCATTATCATTCTACCTGTATGGCGTATCTTCAATGGTAACTACCCATATCAAATTTTTAAAATTACCTATCTAGGTTTAAGAGTTTAAAACGTTTTTATGAACATTTATGTAGAAGTTTTTTAAAAGGTACGTGTACAGTTTGGGAAAAGTTATTAAGGGAATAGGAAAGGTTTATGTATAAGAGTGTGGGAAGGGTTTATAAAGACTTAAAATAATGTATAACTACTTAAAAAAACAGTATAGCGTCTCTGCTTCGCGAAAATTCACTTATCACGGGTCCGGCTGGAACAAAGCACCTGCGATAAGTGAGGGATTATTGTAATGTCAATCAGAAACTGTTGTCTCATTGAACACTGGAAAAGTGGATCAAGGATGAAACTGTCAAAACATCATCATGCTTCATACACCTCAGACAAATTTCAATGTTCAAATAAAGAGTTTACCAGAACTACTTCAGAAAAAAAGACTGAAAAGAATGTGTTGCCTCAACAAATCATCAAAGTATGTGCATCTTCAACAAATGTCATAACATGAACTTGTTCTACTTACATCTGAATGACAAAAGCGTAAGCAGAGCAACATTATAATTGATAAAAAGGCTAAGGTTTATGATAATAAGTAAATGATTTTAAAAATGATCATTACCAGATAAAGATATTTAAATATAAACAAACAAATGATTTAAAAGCGATCAAAAAAGATTTTACAAATATAGATTCCTATTACTTAGTAAATTGTAATTGCAAAAACTAAGTTGTTGGGTATAATAAAAAAAGTTATGTCTCCAAATAGAAATGTTCGGCATTCTGCCACAAATGTCTTTAAGTGAAAATATAATCTTACTTCGAAGCTGCTGATGTAATTTAAAAAACCTGGTACCTGGGCAGCAGTGTATAGGTCTGTGTAGAGCATCGAAGACTTTAAGTGTTGCAGCAGGTCAACCATAAATTGCTCTCCCTGCTGATCCTTGTTCATGATGCCTGCGTATGCCCAGTCACTTGATCTGGCGAGTTATAACAATAGTATACATAAGGACGTGACACTGATATATTCAAACAAATATTTAAACAATATTATAATCCATTAAAACAAATATTTAGGCTATATTATAAATTTCGTTGATAGCTATGTGCTGGTAAAAACAGCTTATATCAGCACATAAAAACATACACTGATCGAACTGAGGGAGTGATTCTGGTCGATTTGCACAAGGCGAAATTCACAGGAGTTTAGCTTCCTTCGAGATGATACAAGTCATCACGCATTTTCTTAATGCTGACCAAAGATAAAACACAAAAATGTTGTGACTGTCAGGTCTGACAAGACAGCGTTGGTTTCTTGGGAAAACAACCGACAAAACGTAACTTTTATTGGCAAGAGTTTTAGTAGGTAGAGTTTTCTCCCTTGCACCATACCCGGCTTCTTTTCCTTTTTTTTCCCCCTCAATAATTTGTGTATTAATTCACTGAAATTTAATATGATGTCCTCTTAAAGAAATGAAAAATAATAATGTTGATAATAAAGGTGAGGTGAGAATTGACTTCACAAAGATATATTTGCAAAACCTAAACTGTGGATCAGATCAGGAATAATTTGGAAGAAGTAAAAGTTACACCGTCTGTCTTTATACAGCCTGTTTTTCCTGCCACCGGTTCTTCAATTTAAAATGTTATTATTTTCAAATTGACACTTTGGTCTTTGTAGAATGGTTGATTAGAGTTACTGTTCTGTACTTCTGGCATTTATAGATCAAAATTGCCTGTAACTATAAAAAGCATTTAGATTTGAATGAACCACTTTTACACACTATACTTACTGTGAAAGTCGACACCAGATGGGTAATGATTATTCTTACAAGTCACAGTTTGTAAGCGTTAACTCATGTAGGTTTATTGAAGTTAATTATACGGGTGTGTACATGCGACAAGCTTTAATTTGATTGAAAAGGGAAGCTAAAGTCACTATGAAGTACACAGACCTACCGATCATTAAGACAAAAGACAAATTCTTTATTCCAGTAGGCTCATGCTGTTATGCCCATAACCGATGTTGGGGGAGTGTGTGTAGGGGGAGTCAAAAATGAAAGTACAAAATGCATAAATACAATGTCTTTACTTCATTAAAAATACAACATTCTTTAATGTGCTATTTAATAATATAATATAATAATATCAGTGGTTCACAAATTATGTTTTCTCTAATCTGCAGTGCTTTATACAGACAGTAGGCAACATTTTGGATTAAGTTTAAACAGTTGCTTGCAAATAAAATAGATAAACGAAACTGAGAAGGATTCTTATAGAACTTTTCAGGAATGTACAGCTGTCGTAGATCTTTATATTTTGGGCACACGAACACAAAATGTAACTCAGTCTCTTCACAATCGCAATTGGGGCATTTTAACGAAACAGTGGACACATTGATGTAACTCTGCTTATGCCAATTTATGTTTGTAACTACTAGCCTAAGCCTTGTTAGTGAATTTCTAATAGCAATATGTTTAATGTCAGTTAGGTAAGTGCTTAACTTTAAAGAAGACTTAAATGAGCTGTAGAGTGAAAATGTCACTACTAGATATTTTGCTATGCCAGTCTTGCTCAAAACAGTCTGTAAGTCTCAACTTAAATTCTCTTAAGAACTGCTTAACATTGCCCACCCCCTGAGATTCCCAGACAAATCCAAACCCATATTTATAAAGTGTTAGCATAATGTTGTTAACCCAAGTGACCTTGTTATTACTCTGCATATTTAGCAACATGTTTAACACTTTTTTGGGAGTCTACTGGAAGGCAGATTTACAACTTTCAGCCAGTATGCAATACATCTCACATAAGCATTTACAAACAATGGGTATCTTCCACATTCACCGTAAATCATTCCATTTGGAGTTCTTACTGTCACATTCAAGAAACGTTTCATTGCAAATAAATGATCTCTCTCAATAATATTGTTGTCCGCACACAGACCCCACACCTCAGAACCATACAGAAGAACTTGCTGAATTTATGAATCGAATAATTTAAAAAACAAAAAGGGATTGCAATTTTCAAGGTGCCAAAGAACGTTTATAATTCCAATTACTCCTCTGCGTGCCTTCTCTGCTAAGTCATTTAAGGCATGAGAAAACACACAGCGTGATGACAAAATTATTCCTAGATATTTATAATAGATATATTTCAATTTTGTACCATCGTAATACCATTCTCCTACCGATCATTAGCGTTTTAGAGAAATTGCCAAGTCACGTGGCAAAAGTTTCCGGAAAGGTAATGTTAGCTGTACTTAGAATGGTGACATCTTTTTATCCACTCACCCTGCGAAACACCGACAACCGACGACAGAGTTCTTTTCCCCCAGACCTAGAGTCGGCTCCAGTCTTCAGACCTAACCACCATAATCGACCGAAATTAATCAGGTAGCATTGGTGTGAACACTTTCAATGGAACCATCGCCCTAGACCCTCCCTCATACAGGATTCTTGGCTGGAGCTTGAGAGATTTGTGCGGGGGCGAAATCCTACCAGCGCTTCTTGGCAGCAAATCCAGGGAAGTAGTCGGTGTAAGTGGCACAAAGGTTACAGACAAGCAGCCGCGGACGTTGGTAGCAACAAAGCTTAAAAAGGTAATGGCCAGAAGGAACTACTATACTTCGAAGAAAGTTTGTGATATTAGTTTATTACTTGGACAGATCCGAGAATACTTTTCAGAACTACTATCTCTTTACTAAAACTACGAACAACTACTGTATAGCTGTATTGAACTGTCTGACATAAGGTGAAGACATGTCGATCATGCATAACTGCTGTCAGATTCACGAGTATCATAACCTTTAAAAAGCCAAAGAAATCCCTGGCTAAAGCAATGGTTATCGATGAATCAGTCCCTTCCTTGTTTGCTTTCATCCCTCTTTATTTGATTACTTGCTTCTTTCCTTTCTTCGTTTACCTGGAGCATTTGCCTCTCTTTACACTAGTGACACCTGTAACCAAGTAGTGAGCGCCTATCAGTTTTGCTACATTATCTTCAGTTTGGTCCTGAGAATTTTCCTCACTCCTTTTGAAGTTGTTGTTTGCAACTAAATTTTTAAAATTAAGATTTTTCCATTTTAATTGTCTTAACAAAAATTAACCTTTCCTTAAATATGTCATTTATTTAAATGAATCACTTAATTGCCATTTAACTATTCAAAAGACTGAATATTCAGTGCGCTCTCAAAGCAGATTTGGAAACTACAGACTTGGTTTTGGCGCCGAAAGCAAACAGGAAGAAACAAGGTGGGAACTTCTGAGGAATCTGATTGCTCCTCCTCCTTCGTCCAGGACTCTATTCTGCCTTCTATATAAGGCTTCTACATCATCATCATCATCATCATCATCATCATCATCATCATCATCATCATCATCATCATCATCAGCAGCAGCAGCAGCAGCAGCAGCAGCAGCAGCAGCAGCAGCAGCAGCAGCATTTCACTGGTACTAGTTGTCACCAGTTAAGCTGCCCCGCCTGTACCTGTCGTCAAGGGGACCTGGCTGCATGCAGAAGCTGACGAGGCTCACCACTTGGGTAGTGAGCAGGTCCTGCATGGAACTTGTAGTCCACGCCTTCATGTGCGCTATTCAGTTCTTTCTCTCTTCACCTCCAACCCCCTCCACGATGTCCTGAAGGAGGGTCTTAGAGTGGCGTGCCGGGCGACATGGTCGAACCAAAAAAACTTGTGTCACTTCATTGTTGCGAGGGGTTCCTGGCATTCCACGAGGGTAGCGACCGCGCTCGGTACAAAATCGTTCGTCTTGCATTCCATGTAGGAGATTCCGAGCAGTTTTCTTAAGCTTTTGGTGTCGAATGCCTGGACATAAATCTACCTCAGAGGTCCATAACTGTGGCCCGTAATGCCCATTCATGAAATCTAAAGTTCATAGTTCGCACCTGCGGTGGAATGGTGGAACTGGTGTTTTACACCGAGCCAGCAACTAAGGCAACTGTATCACAGCAAAGGCCCCGTAAACAGATGCCACGAGCAGCGATCGCACCTGCGGAGAAGGTTTAGAGTTTAGACACCAGGCGTGATCTGCACAGCCGCTACTTTGTAGTGCAGCTGGTGGTGTTGCTGTACTAGACGCTGTTAGCCTGACCATTGCTGTTGCGGGATGACTTACAAGACTTCAAGCTTTTGACTTCCATTTGTTGCCCGATCTTCGATTTTATGTCATCTTTGGTGTTGACCATGACTTTGCTCTTGTCAGTGTTAGTCTCCATTGCATGTGTCTTTCTGTTTGATGTTCCTTGTTGGTGATAGCCATCATGATCAGTAACAATTATAACAACAGTATCAGGTATACAAGGAAACAAACATTTTAACCAAAGCAGCAGCTGTAGAAAGATTCAAAGCGTTGTCAGGACACTCATTATGTAAGCAGCACAAAGAGATGACAACCAAGTGTCCTGGTGAGGCTGCGCACCAGCCTGAACAGACTGAACGGTCACACGTACCGGAAGATAGGGCTGGCGCCTTTACCTGCCCGCCTCTGTGGAGAAGACGACAGGTCACGTGACATAGCGGTGTAAACTACGGCTGCCATTCACGAGGGTTCTTGTCAACAGACGCTACAATTATAGCAAGCTTGTTACCTGGGAGGAATCCAAGTAAACGGTCACTTTTGTCACCAGAAGTTCACTGTAGTGTTTTGTTTGTTTGTTTGTTTGTTTGTTTGTTTGTTTGGTTGGTTGGTTGGTTGGTTGGTTGGTTGGTTGGTTGGTTGGTTGGTTGGTTGGTTGGTTGGTTGGTTGGTTGGTTGGTTGGTTGGGTTTGGTTTGGTTTGTTTGGTTGGGTTTGGTTTGTTTGTTTGTTTGGTTTGCTTGTTTGATTTGTTTGGTTGGTTTGTTTGGTTGGGTTTGGTTTGTTTGGTTGGGTTGGGTTGGGTTGTGTTGATTGGTTGAGTTGGTTTGGTTTGGTTTGGTTGTTTGAAAGACCACGTGAATATACTGCGGAATGTTTCTGAACAGCACAGCAGCAGGAAACCTAAGCTAGTGACAACTGGCACTATACACCATTCTAAGATCAGCTGTAAATCTGAACAAGCAGGAGACGAGGGGCCAATGAAATGCTGAAAACCAGATCAATGAGTAGCCTTCTCACTACTCGGTACCACCAGAACATCACGGACTTTGTGCTTGTTGCTAGGGTAACCAAGATCATGCAGGACATACCCCTTACCCCAGAATTCTCGTACCTTTGTATACTTGAATAAAGGCATCGCCATCTAGTGAACGAGAGACTGTATTTGCTACTACCGAGAAAAAGGTTTTATGTTGCACCTAAGTAATTTCAATACTTGTTATTCAAATATTAACTCATCTTGAAATATACTGCTTGGTCAGAATCAGCAGGCTGTGCTGAGTCTGCGATTTCTAAAAATTCTGGTTTCTGATCACGCCAGTTGGTTATCTGCATCACTTTAATTACACTTTTAAAAACTTGCAAGTGTGCCATAAAAAATGTTTGAAAGTTAACTTTTTAAAAACATATTTTCTGTGCATTTTTCGGTTTTATATATATACTATTGCGACCCTATGCTCCTCGAGGAGTGGCAAGGAATGATGATGATATATACAATGAGGGAAAGTTAACGGATGCAATATAAATGTATTTTTATTTATATATACTAATACAAACAGTACGCACTTATGAAGCCGTGCTCGATGAAATATTTGGTGTTGTCAGACGAAGAAGAAAACTAAATATAGAACCAGGTAAAGCCTCCGTGTCCAAACGTTCAGTTCCGTTTCTGTTACCTGAGACTTTAGCAACATACCTTCCACTTTAAATGATGTTCATTTCATTTTCAGCCGAGAAGCTTATTTGATTTCGTGTCTCAAGTATTCATTTACTAAAACTACCGAGACGCCAATCGCAGGCTAAGCCACCTCAGGTTTTGATGCAGTCTCTTCCAGTTCATAACAGGGCAAACATCAGCCGGCCCACAATGTGCGCTTCAGATGCGTACAGCAACAAGCCAACACTTCCCTCCCCCCCATCCCTTCTGTGGTCCCTCCCGAGACTGGGCAGCGAGGCTGTGCCTGCACGCCTAGCACGGGAGCAGGTGGCGGCAACTGACACCATGGGCGGCGATGTAAGTTTAATCATTTTGCTTGTCGCCCTAATCGAGTTATCATTGATCAGCAGCCTCCGGCAGCGAGCCGAGAGATTTCCCTGGCGAATTGAACAAACAGCCAGGATGCGTCTAGCTACACACCGCGGCCCCAAGCTTTCTGGTTTTTAATTATCCGCGTTTCCCTGCAAACATCAAGGCGACCGAACCCGCTAGCGGTGCCTGCACTACGACGCAATCTTGAGAGAGGAGGAGGAGGAGGAGGCAGCCGGCGGGCGAGATCTTGAGAGCACTAACATCACTGAGCAGATTGATGCGGCACAGGCTAAAAAGTGTGAAATAAGTGGCAGAGGAGGAAGTAGGATGAAGGGAGGGAGGGGGGAGGGGGGAGTAAAGGGACCCGGGGATGCGGACGAGAGGTGGAGGAGGGAGGGAGGACCAGCCAGGGTGAAAATGGTCCAGCCGTCATGCGACAGCGACAGTCCACGCTGCTTACATGGCTGTCCCTGACTCATAAACATCGCACGTCGGTGCAGAATAATCCGAAGGTATGCATGCGCGGGGGGGGGCTGAGGCAGGCCAACGCGGATAGAAGGTGGGAGGGGGAGTTAGGTTGGGGGTGGGGGAGTCGAGCGAATGGCTGGGGAGGGAATCCTGCTGCAATTTAAGTGCAATGAATTATTCAGGCGATTTTCCACTGGCTGGCCTCTTCGCTTCTAGGGGGAGATATAATAGTGAGTTATTGGGCGGCCGCTACAGCGGCCTGGGGTCCTTTTGCCTGCCGGCGGCGATATTGATCGGGTGTGCGACCGAAAGTGTGACCATCCATTACATCCACTCTGGCTGCTCTGCCGCTTGCCTTATGGGTGGCGGTTGGTCATCACTGCACCCACCCTTCCACATGGCGCCCCAGTGACTCCAGACTACTGAGCGAGAATGAGCAAACCTATTTAGATTCCGTCCTATCTAAGTATTTTTAGCTCAGAGGGGGTCTCGTCTAAGTCCAAACTCCATTCACGCTGCAGCCTCAGTCGCAGACATGATGGAAGTACCGTCATGCACCGCGGTTCCCAGCTCAGTGCATGCTTCCAAGCTGAAGAACTTCAAAGAGGTGGTTCGTTTCTGGGCTCGGATGAGGAGGTCAACGGGTGGAGGTCAGCGGCAGCATGGCTGTCAAAAAACAGGAAGGACATATGAAATATTACTGTAGCTGTTCAGCCAGGCAAAGAAATAAAAAAAAAGGAAAGAGAAGGAAAAGCTATGGTACGTGATGTGGAATAATGTCCCTAATGTAGCAGCTTATTTCACAGACGAATGCGGGACAGTCGTACCATTTACAACTGACAGGAGAACCATCAATTTTTTCTGTTCTTCCAGAAGATTAAGGCTGCTCTGAATCCAAAAACAGCAGACACATAATAAATGGACCTACAAACACAAGAACCGTTCCAGAACGAAAACAAAATGATTTAAAATGCTGCCCAGACACTGAGATTATGTAAGTTATACAAGAAGTTTTGCAGACTACAGTTACCCAAGACTATGTAAGTCAGAGTTATACAAGAAGATTCCCTTAGTACAGTTACTCAAGACTATGTAAGTCAGAGTTATACAAGAAGATTTCCTTAGTACAGTTACTCAAGACTATGTAAGTCAGAGTTATACAAGAAGATTTCCTTAGTACGGTTACCCAAGACTATGTAAGTCAGAGTTGTGCAAGAGGATTTGCAGAGTAAGCTTACCCAAGAGTTTCCACGGTACATAGGTCGGTCTTAATAACAAACTATTTGAGATGACCTGATGTGAAATTACCAGCATAATGAGTGGCATGGACCGGCTAACGCTCTGCAGGATGTCACGTTCCACTTTGAAAAAAGTTCCCGAGTGTACGGTTACAACGAAGCTGACTGAAACTTTGCAGTCAGCACACAAATAAAGATGGCATCTTTAACCGACAAACGGGGATTAACACGGCCTATTACTTTGTGAAAGAAAACGAGTTGTGTCACCACTACGGCGTAGTAAATTCTTCCTAAATTGCTGAATGGTGACACGAAGGTTTTGTCGATGATGTGATAATTCTCGCCTCCATGCTTATTGTCCTTCTTAGACATTAATAAATGAGTTGGAAGACCTTTTATTTCACCATATGAAAAAAAAGATATTTAATTTTTTTATTTCCTCATTTTATTTTTTTATTTATTTATTATTTTATTTTATTTTTATTTTTTTACAAACATTCAGGGGAAGCGGATGGCCGAGTGGTTAGAGCGCTGGCGTCCGAACCTAGAGCGCGCTGGTTCAGTACCAGATTGCCACCACCCTCATGTAAAAGCTGGCCCCTAGAAAAGTGGGATCTCTAACACCTCACTCCCCAACGACCTGAAAAGGATATGGGATGACCTTTACCTACCTTTTTAAAAGAGACTAGCAAAACCCTGGAAATGTTGAATCACTTCATGGCACAAACATTAGGAAATGAAGACACTTTGTGGTGTCAGCTGCTTGGCACTACGTGTGGTACGTGAAAGGAGTACAGCTCTGACAAAACAGTTCTTGTGTTCTAGTTGGTCACATTAAAACATAAATGGTGATTAGTTGGTAATTTATGACTTAAAATAGTTGGTCTGCTCAGCTTCTTCAGTTAACTAAACCGTCGTCTTGATGAAGCTTCTCTTAGACGATAATGAGATAAAAATCACAAAAAAACGTTTTCTGTCTAAAGCCAAAATACTTGGCAAAAGCGAGAAACAAAATTGAAAACTGTCCTCTAGTTCTCTTGTAGTTCATGATTGAAAAGTGCAATTTATCTATAGTTGTGTGTGTATGTGTGTGTGTGTGTGTGTGTGTGTGTGTGTGTGTGTGTGTGTGTGTGTGTGTGTGTGTGTGTGAAAAATTTAGTTGTCTTCTAGATCACCCCGCAGGCTGTATCATAAAATCAGAAGAGCAGATGTTGGTGAACTAATGTATAGCAGCCCCTTTTCAATTCTCATTCCCCTCTCCCCAAACATGACCTGTCGTCTTGTGAGGATGGGTGCAACGGTCCATCAGTTGCAGAAGTGGATGTCCGAGGGGTTAGAGCGCTGGCGTCCAAACCGAGAGCGCGCTGGTTCAATTCCCGATAAGCGCAGCAAACTTCCCCCAGTCGACCCAGCTGACGGGAATGGGTACCTGACTTCATAGAGGGTTGGGGAAGGTAAGGCAGCGAGGGAGAGGAGATTGGCAACAACTTCATGTAAAAGCTGGCCCCGAGAAAAGTGGGGTCTCTAACACCTCCCTCCCCAACCACCTGAAAAGGTTATGGGATGACCTTTACCTTTACCTTTTACATCAGTTTACCAAGTTTCAAATATTCCTGTCGTTTGTCCTCTGCTTGATGCAGTTGGGTTGGGGTGGCTAGATCGGTCCACTCCCTGAGACGACGCATTCAATTTATCCTGAATGCAATCGATAATGGACTTCTGTCGTCCAATTTTCGTGAAATTAGTTACAGTTCTGAAGACTATTTTGTTTAACCATCAGTTCTGTGAAGTTAGATGCAGACATGGAGACTCCGAAGTTTGTCAGTCTCTCCGCCCTTTTAATGACACTTGAGTAATTTGAATGATTAGCTTGAAAGTTACTGGTCGATGTGGTGGCCAGAGCACGCGCCTTACAAACATAGACTCCAGGGAAACCCATCTTCACACACTGTAGGGTTCGTGTCATTTCTTGTCCATCAGATTACCTGGACAAGACCTACCAGTTCCTCCTGAACCTTCTCTCTCCTGTCTCTTAACTACCTTACATATAGGGGCGGTCCGGTGGCGCAGCGGTTAGCGCCTGTCACCAATACAGTGAGGGTTGACTGTCCTAGGTTCAGTTCTCGTCTCGGGCACGCTGTTTTTTCTCTGCATGTGGCATCTGTTTACAGGGCTGGCTGCCTTGCCGTGATATACCCTTAGTTGCTGGCTCGGCGTAAAACACCAATTAAAAACAAACTTACATATAGCACAATGACTAGAGTTGAAGTGATGTTGTGTTTCATGTCTGTTGCAATTTATTGTAAATCACACAACTGAGGGAGCAGAGTTCTCTAAATTCGCACATCATCTGTAAAGCGAGCAAATTCACAAATATTGTCAGTGTCGTCGTCGTCGTCGTTTTAGTTATCGTCGTTATGATCGTTGGATCACTGTCTCCCTCATCATCATCGTCGTCAGAGTTGTCATTGCGAATGAGTAACTAGACTGTAAGTCAAAAAAAAACTTGTCATCATGTGTTGTGGATAACTTTTATTCAGCACTATATACAGTCTTCACATCCACGTGGACCACAGAAAACACAGAATTCTAGCAGCAGCATTAAAATGTAGTACACGTCATCTAACTACATCATAAAACACAATTATTATTATTATCATTATTATATAATCTTGTTTAGGAATGACATTCATTTGATTCATTGATCCTCAGAAAATACTTAGCTTACACTGTACAATCTCCAAGCAAGCTGCAAAAACACCAAATACTCTCAATACACACACAAGAACACTCCCACACTCCCACAAGTATGCAAACACCAACTCAAGCGAGCACGCACGCACGCAGATACAAACGCTCGCATGCACTCACGCGCGCTCACAAAAGCATGAGAAGTAAGGTTCAGGAATGTGAAGGTAGTAGAATACATCCATACCCTTCCCCAGCCCCCCCCCCACCTTCCCTACACAAAATGCTATTCACTGCTCGCATTATCTGATATCCCTCCGCTTGTCTGAGTGTCCACCCTCCCACTTCACCCACTTCCGCCTTATAGAGTAGTGTAAGTACATCTCTCAGTCTGTATTAGTGACCAGTACTCTTACTCCTGCCACATCAGTTCCTTGTCTTACGAAGCAGTATCCTCCCTACCCCCTCTCTGATTCAGCTATTGGCTTGAGGTAGCGATGATGCAGCCTACAGGTGTGCTGCAGTCTCCTCCAACAGCGAAAAGTAAGTTTTTCTTCACAGAACTTTGGTTCCTATGAGATAAAAACAATTGTGAAAAAAACCTTCACACGCGTGAAGATGCTTTTGCTGAGCTTCTGTATGTCACCCTTTGACACTTACATCGATCAATCAGGAGGTCCCCGATTTCATCTTCATCGTCACCCCTAAGATAATGTGGTGTTTAGCTTAGAACGGGTGGGGCATGTCCAGTACGTGGACCGTGTACGGCTCGTAAAATCTGTTAGTTTGGCCCTCACAAGGCAACTACAGGCGGGACTCAAAATTCAATAAATCTATGAGGGTTTTTTTTCAGAGTAACATAAATTTATCCTAAATTAATCAGATACTAGCGTGAGTATTGAGGGACATGCAGGGAACATCCATTACAGGGTGGCCAGGACATGTACGAGTACCTGACACGTATGCCATTCATCGGCTACGGGCCATTCTCTCTGTATTGCAGACCGACAGGCAGGCTGGGGGTGTACATATTGCTAAAAGTGTTGGCAAACTGGGGCAAATGTATGGTTTGACCAAAAATAGCGGGTTAATTTTGAAGTTGATAATTATATATGTCCCCCCTGCGAATGATTTTTATATTATTCAAATGGCCTTTGGCAGAGAAGAAGGTTCCCCACCCCTGACCTAGAACAAGCGATAGTCGATTTCTTTTACAGGCTGGATGGACTGAATAAGCCTTTCTTCAGCGATCAATTGCAACTTTTCCTCGTTTATATGCGCGTTTTCGAAGTCTGACTATCGCAGATACTACATCCCCCTTCAAACATTCATGATCATGAACTTGTAGAACAGATACTACCTGAAAAAAAAACGTAATGAAAATGTAACTGTCAGAGCAGCTTGATTCTTTCCCTACGATGTCAGTGCTTTTTCTAAATGGAAAGAGCTGTGATTGTTCGTTGTTCTTTGAAGTTCGTGTGAATAAAATTTAAAAGTAATCCCGTGTTCCTGTTGCCACATACATTGCCCTTTCTAACCGAAACTAATGTTCCGAGTTCCTTCACCAAACGCGCGTGCAAGGTTTTTGTTACGTGAAGATGTTCCAGAAGTAACGGTCGTTGACTTGTCCTCTTTGGACGATCTGACTCTTAACCTTCCCTTCGACTAGTTCGACCCTTAATCTCATTTAGGTTGACTTTTTCCCCCTAAGGAACAGTCGTCTTCATTGGCACGTGGGGCGTATTATGGTAAATATGAACTCGGTAAACATTTAACCGACCTGCTGTGAAGAACATTCATAGTTATGACTTATGTGTGTGTGGTTGTGTATATATATATATATACTTTTCCTGAGGAGGAATAAGTATGTAATCACTCAGGGACCTGTGTTTCTACCTAAATGTTGATTTCTCCTGAGAAGTCAAAGGTATCTACTCACTCTTATATCTGTGGACGGATCGCTTATCATGCGCTTTGCTAGACACGGAATAAAGTCTTTATATCTTTCTTTCCTCATTTTGACTCTAATGTATATAGGACCAATGTATGATTTTCATCTAACTGCTTTTCTAATGGACTAGATAGACGATAATGAGTATATAATACTGCATGGATGAGTATTTATTTTCAGAGGCCATTAAGTCCTCGTTTTTCAGATATTTTCGAAAAAAGAGCATGCCTTCACAGAAGATAAACATTGTTATAAAAATAAATGACATGAATTAAGAATAGCGCCATATTTTCAATGCATATTTCAGTCATAAAGATTATCACTATCCCAACTGTTTTACGAGGTTCAGGTCGAGGTCACGCAGTAGTGGATTTGAACCAAGAGAACATAAGACCTTGCCTATGGAAATCTTGGAATAATTCTGTTTTACATGTAGGAAGGAACTAAAAATGTCGGTGTACTATATACTACACAAGAAATAATCGGACTCAGCTCTCTTGTCCGTACAAAAGAGATCCCGTTTTCTCTCTCTCTCCCTCCTCCCCTTCTGTCTTCCCATCCTCCAATGGCGTGTGGCCAATTAACACCTGGTAACTATGTTGCCCCCCTGTGATGGCCCCTGTGATGAGAACAAAGCAGGCGGGTACGGCCATTGCCCTGGATGTGGTGCAGCTGAGATTGTCGACGAACGAGCAGAGTGGTTCAACAGAACAAATTCTCAATTTTAGTGAATATTCAGACAGCTCGGGCTCTGCCAGACACGGAGCACTCACACACACATTTATTCACAAGAGAAACGAAAGGTTTATCTTTCGCCATCTCGCTCCAAGTATAAGGACTGCATGTTGCATGTATACCCCGCCACTCGAAATGTGTGAAGTTTTCGCTACCCTTCTAGTCACAAGGAAAAGGAACAATTAGACAAAGATCAAAAATATGTTGGCTGTGGATTTAACTTGGGCAGTGCCAACCATTTAACATCTGCCCCCCACCCCCCATGACACAAAAAAGAACGACTCTCGACTATAGAGATTGGGTATGACAATAGCATCTGATCATCGGTGTGAGAAGATGTTGATGGTTTGTGAATAGTCTCATGCAATGCGACAGACATAAAGGTACTTTCCCAGTTTCACACATTTCTAATCGCCAGTTAGACAACGAGATGAAAGACACACACGCACACACACACAAGACATGCTTCTTCTTGCCACCCGTGATTACCAGACGATTACTACTTGTATAAACATGGCACCCTTTGACCGCAAGCACCGACCAAGGCCTTAAAGATCGAGACAGCTTACTTCGTGCAATTTATGAATGTATGTACCACATGTTCACTTTTTTGCGCGCGCAGCTCCTCATTTTGTAGTGTGCTGTTGGGGGGAGGAGGTGAGGGTGTGTGGGGAACAGGGTGGCTGGGTGGGCGTGCGCGGAATATAGTGACCTGATGGGCTTATGTGTACCCTGTGTGTCACTACACAATCGTGTAAGTATGAGAGACGGAAGAGAAGAGGGCAGGAGATGGTAGGCGGAAGACATGGAGGGAGAAGGAGGGAGATGATTATGAGAGAGGGGGGGACAGGAGAAAGAGAGCGTGGGGGAGATTCGGGGAGGCATGGGCTTCAGAATAAATTCAACAACATCGTAAAAATACCTGTACTACTAACATACAGTCACCACACCATGAGTCGTCACCTCTGATAAAATTAGTTTCAGCTGCAGGCAGTCTCACCCAGACACTGGACTGTCCTGCTTTGCTGTAGTCTCTATTGAATGACACGAGTCTGTAAACATAGTCTTCATGAACGATCATCGCATTGTTTCTTTCGAGTAGCCATTAAGTCTCCTCTCTTCTTCGAAGTAAATTTACTTTTTTTTTAAACTCAAATTCCATTAGAACAGCATTCCTGCTGACATGGGAGTCGTCTTGTCCTGCAGGGCTGGCGGGGGTCCAAAGTCATGACCAGAACTGCCAAGAACTCCGGAGTAAGGGCCGTGCAGAGCTGGAGGGATGTTCTGAGAGTTAACGCCTTTGGTGGTGGGCTGGTTGGGTGGAGTCCATCTGCTGGTATCACCTGTCATATTTCCTGAGGGAAGTAGAGTTATAACGATGCTAAAAGAAGTTTTAAGATGTAACCACAATACAGTGTTATGAGTGGCGGAATGCTATATTTTCCAAAACGCTTTTGAGACCTTTACCGCAAAAATACTTTCACAGGTCCTTTGGGTAAAGGTCCCATTCTTACCCCCACCAATCCAAAAATAATTTACATCCACATAACATCATTTAACTGAAAAGTGCAAAAGAAAATCGCAAAGAGAAAAAATAAAATAAAAAACAAGAAATAGAAGCAACGGAGCAAGAATGACAACTGCTGACAGGAGCAGGAGCCAGGCAGTCCAGCAGCAGGAGAAGGAAAAATAATAAAACATAAAACAGATCCCGAAACAGCAGAAACAAGTTTTATTGTCGTGACCAAAGATGTAATGGTTTCATTATCTTTCGTCTGTATGATTATTGACTGTTGGATTGCAGTCTATTATTGCAATAATATGTTTCTTGCACTAAATATGTTTCTTAACACCTCACTCTCTAGCATCTTCTATAATTTCTAATTTTTTTATACTTCCTAACGTTTTACAACCGTGAAGTTAGCTTCCTAAAAAAAATGCTTTCTAACTTATTAACATTTTAAAACTTCCTAACACTCTTGGCACTTCCTAAAGCTTGCCAGCCTCTCATCACTTTCGTGTTTCATAACACTATTTCATTTGCTCTATAAAACAGATGGCCTAATAATTCCTAACTGGCCTCCTACTTTATCTTTTACATTTCCTATCACTTCCTAACACTTCCCTTCTCAACATGTCCCCTAGCCTGGAAACTTTCTGACCATAACACTAACCTTCTAATGTTTCCTAAGTTTCTAAGATTTAACTTCATAATCCTACCTTCATTAACACTCGCTTACACTTCCTGTCTCCCAGATAGTTCCTAACATGCCTACATCCTCTATCTTTCTGACACTTTGTAACAAACTTCATAAAATTAACCACCTAACTGACTTTTTAAAGCTTTCTTGGGTATATCTGGTCGTCATCTCGGGTTCATCTGCATCGTTTACCTGCGTTCACCTGTCTCTACAATCAAACGATTTTCAAAGAATAGCGCTACTGAAGTAAAAGAGAAGAGATGAAAGACAGAAATGGAACAGGCTACCCACCATGGTGTCGCTCTTCACATATTTTGGGTTTCTCTTTGTTGACGATAACACTGTTGTTATTGTTGTTGTTGTTATTGTTGTTGGAAGTGGTGTTCGACGTGGTGTTTCCACTACTGTTGTTGTTTCCGTTGTCGGCGTTGACGCTGGTGTTCTGTGACGCGGCTTCCTGTTTGTTTCCGTTGCTGGATTGGCTGGACGACTGCTGTTGCTTCATCCTCTCCATTTTGCGAAATTTCGCCCTTCGGTTTTGGAACCAGACCTGGGGTGTGCACAAACAGAGGCAAGACAGGTCAGCAACAGACGAGCTCTTTAATCCATGCTCCATACCACTACTCTTGCAATCCATGCTCCATACTCTTACAATCCATGCTCCATACTACTACTCTTGCAATCCGTGCTCCATACTACTACTCTTACAATCCATGCTCCATACTACTACTCTTACAATCCATGCTCCATACTACTACTCTTACAATCCATGCTCCATACTACTACTCTTACAATCCATGCTCTATACCACTACTCTTACAGTCCATGCTCCATACTACTACTCTTGCAATCCATGCTCCATACTACTACTCTTACAATCCATGCTCCATACTACTACTCTTACAATCCATGCTCCATACTACTACTCTTGCAATCCATGCTCCATACTACTACTCTTACAATCCATGCTCTATACCACTACTCTTACAGTCCATGCTCTATACTACTACTCTTACAATCCATGCTCTATACTACTACTCTTACAATCCATGCTCCATACTACTACTCTTACAATCCATGCTGCATACTACTACTCTTGCAATCCATGGTCCATACTACTACTCCTACAATCCATGCTCCATACTACTACTCTTACAATCCATGCTCCATACTACTACTCTTACAATCCATGCTGCATACTACTACTCTTGCAATCCATGGTCCATACTACTACTCTTACAATCCATGCTCCATACTACTACTCTTACTCTTGCAAGCAGCTTAACCATTTTTACAAATCTAATTCAAATTTATAATATTGTCCAAGCGCTTGGGCCTTTTTATTGAAAATTCATGAATAACTGACAAATATTCTGCGCATATCATTGATTCACTGACAAAATCTGAGACAATCTTTCACAAACACGAAGTATGGACATCGATTAAAACAGTAAGTTGTAAGATTTAAACCACGTGGCCTTGTAGAACCGCCATTACAGGATCATGCTCACAAGCTTCTTTATTGCAATAAAATGAGTTTGGTCAGGATTTTTTGTTCAGGCAGTTGCTGCCCCACAGCTCAGAAATCACAACAGGAAACAATTTGTGATTGTCGACTGCGCGATGCATTTGTCGTTGAGTACTTTTTTTAGGTGAAAGAAGGATTTTTTATTCGTTCTTTTTGATATTTGTGGTTTGAAAACAAAAATAAAAACATGCAAAATTTCTAACTGCAGACTCAACCGCCAGTCTCACCCTTCTATTAGTTTTGAAGACAAATTATTCAAGACATGAGTGGAGGCATTAAGTAATGAATTCCGGTGAATAGAAGGTATATCTTCAAATTACACCAGAGTTTCCTCCACACAATGTACTCATTGTCTGAAATAAGTCTAATACTGATTAATACTGAACGATGAACAGTTGCTAGGAGGCTAGTGGTGTAGCGGCTACAGCGCCTGACACCCGGACAGTGAGAATCAGAGAAATAAACACACGCACGAGCCTACAGACAGTAATAGTCTCACCTGAACACGTGCCTCCGTAAGGTCTGTCTTCATTGCGATCTCTTCGCGGGTGTATATATCCGGGTAGTGTGTCTCTGCAAACGCCTTTTCCAGCTCCTTGAGCTGGGCACTGGTGAAGGTGGTGCGAATTCTGCGCTGTTTCCTCTTCTCAGGGCTGACTGTACTCTCGTGTGTGTGTTGGTACATCTTGTAGGGCAGGCCTGCACACACACACACACACACACACACACACACACACACACACACACACACACACACACACACACACACACACACACAAACAAACAAAACGTTTGTCTTCCTTAAAATGTTTATAAAAGCAATATAAAGAGACAAACACGAGAATATTTATTAATAATATTTAATATATTGATCTTCTGACATTATAGAGATAGAAATAGCATTTCAATTATCCGTAATTACTTACTGTAATGAGTTAGGGGCAGGTCTTGTATTGTTTCGTGTGTGAATGGTGTCTTGTGTTTGACGTCTTGTGTGCGTCATTTGTTCGTCGTCATTTTGGGGAAAGAATGACGTAAAAAAGAAGAAGAAACACGACGGTTTCATGGCCAGATAGAAAGAGAGAGCAGCGAGTTCTTCATCTTCCATAAATCAACTAGAAATCTCTTCACTTCACCTCCATCCTTACCTACGGGGGGCTCGTCGAGCGTGGTGTATGTGTGTAATATTCATCGTGCGTATGCAAGGTAAGTGTATGTGCGTACGTCCTATTACACTTACTGTAAATTATTTCACTGTTTTAATACACTGCAAGAGTGAAATCTTCAAATACTATCTCTTCAGATTTCAAGAATAACGAATAATAATCAACATGGAGTGCGCAAGTCTGAGTACGAAGCACTTAGTACCATGGACACCCGCGTCATAGTACACGCACGCGAGCACTTACACATACACATACATACATAAATACGCACGCACGCACTTCATTCTGTCACTCACGCGAGTTCACACCCTCAAACTCACAGATAAATAAATAGACAACTGTCCGCTTGGTTTATATCTTTCGTGAAAAGCATTATACAGCGAATGCCGAATATTTTCGCGAAGTTGTTTTTCGCCCATCAAAGTCTTTTGTCTGTGCCTGGTGTGGCCGGCTGGTTTGACAGTACAATGTTTTCACTTTTATGCCCCTAATTTGTTCTCTGCCTCTCGCATTGTCGCATGCCCGGCATGACCATGATGAAGCACGCCAGCGGTGCTGTCGGCGATGTGTTGTTGCTGTCCTCGGGTGGCCTGCATTAACGCCCGTTTTTCATTTCATGCGCATTAAACTGCTCATGGCATGTTCACAGTCTCAAATTGATTGCTTGCTAATACCCTCCTGTTTACGATTGTGTTTTATACTTGTGATACAAATGCCTGGGAACAGGATGAATAGAGACTCACGCACGCACGCACGAGCGCACGCACGCACACACACAAAATAATATTAGATACAAGCACGCACACATGCAACTATTGGTGGAACCACAGTGCCGAAAAAGGGTCACGACGACGACGATGTTGATGACGATGATGATGTAACTATGTAAAGTCTGAAGGAAGACATTGTAACCCCCCTATCATTTTCACACGCCAGTCTTTAAAAAAGGACATGTGCCGCATAACTTGAAATATTATCATGGAGCAGTGGCAGTGCTCAAGTGGTCAATTTTGCAGATGATAAATGGTTGAGATTGTCTCCACTAGTGGCAATTCTGCAGTGATTTTTTTTTCTTCGGTTAGTTTGTTTTTCTTCGATATTTTTTTTTTAGTATTTTTTTTTATAATTTTACAACGTCTGTCCAAACGGCCTTTGTTAAAGACTGTATAATTTTCATCTTCTATTTTAGTCATAAAATGTCTATCAAAATATAAAAACTTTTAAAAAATGGGAAGAGCCATAATGGGCACTTTTGTGGAAAGGCAGACTGTCATGCAAGTGACCTCTGGAGTATGCGCGCGAACACACACACACACACACACACACACACACACACACACACACACACACAGAGCCGAGATTATGGAAAGAAGAATAAAGAGAATGGATGAAGATATTGTAATCAAATAATCATACATAAAATTAGCATGCGTGTGTGTAGGGGGGTAGCGTGTGTGTGAGAGAGAGAGAGAGAGAGAAAGAGAAGAGTGGAGGGAGAAAAAGAGAGAAAGATTTTCAGGCAACGCACCGCCGTTATCACTGGAAGATCGATCTGGGGAAATCTGCAGACATTTTTATTCGCTCTTATTACATTTACCGCACGACCTGATCAATGCACAGCGTGCGCGCGCCTGTCGGGACATGGGCGGTGCTCATCCATCATTGACACGGTGCCCCACCCCAGTTCCTGCCCCCTTCCAAGTCTCTACGGGCATGCTTGTGGATGGAGGGGCAACCATTTAGGTTACAAGCAGCAGTTGCTGAAGACAGACAAGTCTGTGGCGCAATCACCGGTCACGTGCCACGGACTTTAACGAGCTACTTGTACTTAACTTCTTACCAGCCTGTCTCTTCATACTCCTAGAGTATGCTAGCCTCATCATGGTCTAGTTAATCTGGTCTGGCTGCTCATAAGAACAAACTCCGAATAATGGAGTCTCCTGGGACACATGACGGGAAAATAGTCAAGAACTCACATGTAAATTCTGTACGAATCATATACAAAGTCCATCTCACCCTCACTCGGGCAAATATCTCTGCCTCTCAATATCCCTGTATGTATGAAGTGTAGTATTTGCTATGTATACTTATTTGTGTGTTTTGTGTGCTTTATGTAAAGTTATATATACTTGTGATTTGTTTGCTTGATGTAAAGGCACCGAAAGATGTCTGTGTAATTGTATTTCTAAAGCAGGACGGACATTTTGTAGTGTTTGTTCAATTAATTTTAGTTTTAGTTTTTTTCTGTGAGACAAAGGTTGTGATACGTTGTATACATGATCCATGTGCAGCCGCCAGTGTGAAGTAGTACTAGCAGTGGCTGTACTTTCAGTAGTGATATCTACAATAAATTCCCGTATAATATACAGCCCACTTGATGGCAACGACCTCATTTACATCAATTCACCTTTATATGCCGCCTTTACATGTGAAACATGCCAAGTGGTTTTATGGACTAAATTTATTTGCAGGGGTTTAAATCTTGAACTTAATCCAGACTGTGATGGGACAGTGAGGTCCGCCCCGTACATTAACCATTTTATTACAGACATAATAATACTCCGTAACGGTCACTCTGATTACTGTCAGGTCTCCTACAGATAATCGCCGGCAGCCAACAATAACGACAGCTGATCTTTTGCTATACAATTTTTTAGCAAGGAGCTCTATACAGTCGTTCTTTTGGTTTTTCACATCGTGTTCTATCATTATGGAAGTAAAATCGAAAGAAACGAACTTTGAGATAAGCTGTTTGCACTTTCTAACGATAAAGGTAGAGCTGGTTCATGATCATGCTCCTCGTGTTCAGAAATAGTCATCTCTCAAAGAACATTTTCGCAAAAAAACAAAAACAAAACAAAAACAAAAACAAAAACAAAATGTGAACTGCATCTTGAATTTTACTAAAAAAATTTGGCAGTCAGAGCTTCGTGCTACATTATTATTTATATCAATAACACTAGCTTGACGAGAAAGAGAGAGAGAGAGATGGGAAGGGAAGGGAGGATGAAGCGAGAGAGAGAGAGGTAAAGAGAGACATTGTGACATGGGGGAACTGCAACCTGGTTAGCGACATCCAAAACAAATTTTGGACATGTCCATTAATTTAAAACTGAATGTCTCTATCTTTCTATGGTTGTCAAATATAAATAATTATATATAATAATGTTGTACATTTGTGCTGAAGCTTATGAGAGACAGTTTTATCGCACAAGGATATTTACATGCCTAAATGCATTTATGTGTGCAGAAACATCCACAGACGGACGACAGAAAATATATCCGCTGATAATACTTTTAAATACCGGTAACCAAGTGTCTTCCGATTCATGTTCATGTAAATGCATTCTCCCCCTTCTCTCTCTCTCTGTAGAGTCCTGGTTTGGAAAGCTTCACAAACTGTGACCAACATTTATTACATTTGATATATTTACATATGTTGAAAGGGTGTCTGCTCACTTCAAGATATCGCAGTTTGAAGAACTGAGGGGTACATCTAAAATGGAGCATAATGGCGAGTTGATTAATCATTTCTATCGAATTACTTGTGAAATCTATCGCTCTTTCTTGATTCGCATGATTCGCTCCAGGCTACATCAAAACTAATTTAGTTCAAGCATACACTCCTACATATGTTTAACCATTTCTTCTCTTCCCTATGTTTCTTTATAAAACGTTCTTACACAAACAAAATAAAAAGATATCTCAATAAATATTTAAAATGCTCAAAGCACACAGTCAAACACAGACCAAACAAAGCAGCAAATATAGAGACATATCAACAGACAGAAAAAGACAGAAAAAAAATCATGTACATAAGCATGCAACAACAACACTGCTTCAAAAAAGAGGACAGGTTAGTTTGGCAGTCTTGGCGAGGCTACAGTTGTCTGTTGATCGATTCGAAAGACACAATATCTCCGCAAACAGAACAGTTATGACAGGCCCAGCTCGAGACCCCCAGTCCAAGTGTTCACCCATGTTCACCTGACAAGAGAGACATATGGTTGTCTATGTTAAAACGTAACGAGAAAATAAATCAAGTGGTCCGAAGATGACAAAGTCTAACAAGCGCAGTGAAGGGGAGAAGATATCGCTGTAGAAACAGTTAGTCCATGAAGAAGAAAACAAGCTGGCCCAGTCATAAAACAGGAGAGTGAGAGAGAGAAAGAGAGAGAAAGAAGACAGAGCGAGCGAAAGAGAGAGGGAGAGGGTAGAAAGAGGGAGGCCATGCTGCTTGTTTGTTTCCGCGTCTTAACAGATGATGAAGACTACAGGGAGAGAGATATAAAGGTTGAACTGAGAAGAAGGGAGATGGTAAGAAACATCGCACAGCTAACAGCAAGCCCAAGCTCCGAGTTCTCATGGTTTCCCCGCGATTTCGCGACTGGACATTGAACAGACACCATAGTTTAGAGTCGCCATGTTCCACTGCCTGCATCGCCTTGGTGTGTTTGATGTCTTTGATGCCGTTGAGCGATTCTGTGTGAGCACTGTTTACTCAACACCACGAATCTCCTGAACTTCTGGACTACAGCTGTCGTGTGATAACTTTCTCGGCCCCTCTTGCAACTAAGTGATAAGGATCTCCAAGTTACTCTGGCATACTTCTCTAGGGCTGTTTGACGAAGGCACCCAGTAGTCTGGTCATTCCCCGCTGCTACTAAGGACCTCATTTAAACCAAATGAAATACAGAGAGCAAATGACAAAATAATCAATTACATAAAGTACTGATGTAGGCTGTGTTCTATACTACACTCTGTACTTTGTACTCTGTGTAGGTGGTATAGTCTTCTGTCTAGACTCTAAGCTCTGCTCCCTGCTTCATTAACAGCTTTGCTACTGACCTACACTGAGGGGGAATAGTTAGCAACTTTCCAACGCAACATGGCGAGAAACTGTGTATAAGCGTACAATCTTCGTGTTCAGACCAAAGAAAATATTTTAACATTTTCAAAAGTTTTTTTCAGTCGCCTTGAAAACTTTTACGGCCAAGCAGGACAGCAGGTTACAACAAACACGTCGCATAGTCTGCTGACAGTGCAACACGGCAACCATACTCTCATCATGTCCGCGTAGGCTCATGGGATCAGTCATGTGATCAGTCATATGCTCAGTCATGTGATCAGTCTCGTCCGGACGCCAAAAAAAACTGTTTGCTAAGCAGAAGAAAGGGGAGAAAAAAAGAAGGAGGAAAGGGACTCGTTTGATTATTATTTGATAGATTATCTATTCTTCAAGGTTTAAGTAAATGCTACAAATATTTATGATGAAGGGAAGACACCTAGACTTTCTGCTGTACTCAGATCATATTATACAGCGAAGTCGACATCTTGGAGATATGGCATTATAGTCGACATCTCGGAGATAAGTTAAAATAGTCGCCAGAGAGAAAGTAAAAGTTGATATCAAGGAGAGGGATCGGGATAGGGAGAAGAGTAGGAAACAAGGAGAAGAATTTTGATAAGTAAAAAGAAAGAGAGAAAGAGGCAGAGAGAGACATGTATTTAGAGCCTAGTATACAACACTAGATTAATGGTGGAAAGAGGAGAAAGAGTTAGAGGCAAAGAAAATCAAAAGGGGAGGGAAGGGATCCGGAATAGACGAAAAAGGAATGGGTCGAAGGAGAAGGAACTGTAGAAGGGACGGACAGACCGGAGAAGAAAAAAAAAAGATGGGAGGGGAGTAGAGGAGTGACGGGAAAGCTTTGCCTTTACAGCAGTTGTTATTCCATCTCTCCGCCGCGTTAAACACCCTGAAAAGACAACGAAACACCCTTGACTCCTGCATGGGCAATATTTACACTTTTGAAAGCGATTATATTTTCGAAAAGCCCGGTCCAGTAACCGTCGCTCCTTTAATCATTGGAATCTCTCTGAAAGCGGAGAGGCGGGACTCACAAAGAGGCCCGGGCAGGGGCGCTCACTCAAAAGACTGGCAGACGAGTGTGTGTGTGTGTGTGTGTGTGTGTGCGCGCGCGCGCAGGCCCGCCGATCAATGTTGTACTGAATTGTGCTGCTTCCCCGGCAATATCTCAGCACCCAGTCCCCGAGGATGGCGACTAATCTGGTTAGCAAAAGACACGGAATCACTGGTTTTGACGCAAATTGGGTCTCACATATTGATATTAGTTTTATATTCGAATAATTAGATTTGGCCCCAGCGTTTTTCAGTGGAAAACACGAGTAATTGTGCGGAGAAGCGAAGCTAGTGGTACTCTTCAGAGATTGAGGTAGAAAATTAAACGCTCACTCCTTCTCTCGGCCGGGGGACGGAAACAATGGCGGGCTTGGGTTTGATTGAATAAAACTCGAATTAGACGGCAAACGGAATGGCACCTAATCTATCATGAGGCGTACATGTATATTCTCCTTTAATGCAATCAAGCTGTTTGTCATGATTGTTACACGCATCCTTCTCCGAATGAACGGCTCGGCTGCTCTCCCAGTTAAGCCTGGTTTTTCGGCTGACTTTGTGCCGGCCGGCCCTACAATCACTTTGGCCCGCGTATTATTGCACAAGACAGCCGTGGCCAGATCCAGCCACACACTAAAAAAAAAAAAAAAAAAAATGCACAGCGACTGTAATGTACAACAATAAAAAAAAATCACCCCACCGCTCACCACAACCGTCTTTTTTTTCCCACCCTCCAAAGCTGCACTTGTTCATGCAGCACAGTAGCGAGTAATGCCCTGATTTTTTGTGTGCCGCATCAACAGTTTCTGTGAGGTTTTTTGGTGTGAGTACAGCGACGTGTGAGGATCACGTGACAGCTGTTTGAACGTGCACACGCATTACCATCGCCCGTGATGCAGTGCTGTTGGAAGATATGTGCGGTGCACCGCAGGCGTAAATTTGAGAGACAAGCGCTTGTTATTTTAACGCGTGGATCTTAAAGAGTAGAAAGAGAACAAGAACAAAAATCAAAACGACGACAAAAAGAAGAAAAAAAAAGAAGAAAAGGAGAAGTCAAGAGAGAGGGATGGGCTTGAATCAAAGCGGGACATCAGCAAGAAACGACTCGCGGGTACACGCTGATGTTTTGTATGTCGGACTGTAAAGACAGTTTCTTTTTAAATGAACTATTTTCTCTGCATAAATTATTTTTATTTCGAACATTCAGAAAAAAGCACATTAGCAAACTAATTTCCTTAACACTCTTATTACAATAATTGCTAAGGTGGCTTTGCCTGTTTTGTGGTACACAAGATTACAAACTGATGCTTATAAACCTTTGAGAGTTGTGCTTTGTTCTTCTTTGTTTGCTTGCTTTTTTTTTGCTCTTTTTGAAATTGGTTTTTGAACTGCAGACCGAATTATTTTATGTTGGTATTTCGTTGTTTAGAAATCAGTAAAAACAAAACTACAAGAGAACTTTACTATCTTTTGTAAGAAGAAATGTCCAGGCGATTCAGAGTCAGATTAAGATAACACAACTGAAAGTTTGTTAAATCCACATACCCTTCGTAACAAATATTATCCCAAATCATGCTTACCAGTGACAAGACTTGCATACATATCACATGATAACAGCAATACAACGCACACAAGAATTACTTGTATTAAGACTGAAAATAGATATTTGCATCCAGCGCTGACCTCGGGCTGAAACATCAGACCGGACACCCAGCCGGTGTAACACAGTACAAACGGATGCGAAAACTCTTGTACCCATTGCTGGTCACGAAAGACAGATTATCAGCATCTCGACAAGACAGATTATCTATCAACATCCCTAAAAGACAGATTACTAGAATCCCTTAGAGACAGATTATCAGCATCTCGACAAAACAAATTATCAGCATCCTGGCAACCAGAACTAAAAGCATGAACAAAAATCATATCCTGCAGAGTAATCGATCCATCCACGAACCCATCAATCGCTACATCCTTCTTTTTGTTATTTTACTCACTGTTCACTGTTTACTGTTCACTACTCACCTAAGAGATGAAGCCCCGATGAGGAGTGTGATGGGGGATACCCTTGTCTGTATCGTGAGTCATTTTCTGAAATAAACATTTAAAAACAGTGATTGTAAACGTTTTAAAAAGTACAAAAAGAAACATTACTAAATTACCCTATGTCGGTAGAATTATCCTATTAATGTAATTATATAAACAGGAAAGAAAATTTAGAGACTTCAGGAGTCAGGAACATGATTTAAGACAGAGAATTATTAGCGATTGTATAAAGAGAGTGTGTAAATAAAGTGGTATTGTATTGTATTGTTTACAATTGTGTTTCAGTTTTCCCATGCATGGGGATGTGAACGCTAGGTTCAACATTGAATTATAAATTTAGAGAGCATTAAAAAGCATTAAAGAGAGCAGACAGATGAATGGTGCATAAACAAATAAAACAAAACCACACAGCACACAGTTTTTTGGTTTTTGTTTTGTTTTGTTTGTTTGTTTGTTTGTTTTTGTTTGTTTTTTTGTGTGTGTTTTTTGTTGTTGTTTTTTTGACACGGCCGCAGTTTCTACAGCGACGAGCAGTTTGTAACGAACTGTCTAATTATATCGCATATTCTAGCTGAAGCAATCCAAAGTATTTCTGTCTTCTCTCAATCTTACACTTGAATACCAATATACCATTCTGTAGTGATGCGCAGTGCGCGCTTGTGTGTGTGGTAGGAGGAGTGATATTTGTGTACGTGTGCGCGCGTGCGTGCGTGCGTGCGTGCGTGCTTGCGTGCGTGCGTGCGTGTGTGTGTGTGTGTGTGTGTGTGTGTGTGTGTGTGTGTGTGTGTTGCATCTTTGCGAGCACCATCGTAATGACAAAAAGTAAAAGTAAGATTAAAATCTTGACATAGCCTCGACCTAGAAGAACACAGCTGAATATACAGGTGGCACACAGCCCTGTGACATCCGATGTACCGCCCAAGTACAAAGAGGATTATGTATATACCGTATCCATCACGGATATGATCGTGTTAATCTTTGACTCACGTGCACCCAACATGTACGGCCTACATTAAATTTTTATTGACCGTCTTTCAGACTCTCCCCACGATCATTTATTCACCTGTACACTGGTTCCCTTTAACCACTGCCCTCCAAACGGTCAGTTAGGGCTGGGACAGGACTGATCTGATAATTAAACACACTACACGTGCTGCCATTTATCACCCTCGTCATCTTCAGTAATTAATCCACTTAAAGTCAGTTTTGTTTTGACTCTACCATCTTTAGTAGTCTGCCTGTTTACATTAGTTTTATTCTCACCCCTGTCTTCTTAACCAGCTAGTCTGGTCAATCGACTTCATCATCAGTGTCATCCTAATCAACTAGTCTACTAACATCAGCTTTATTTTGAACCATATTATCTTAACTAGTTAATCAAATGACATCAGGTTTGTTTTCACCCCACATCATCTTATCTAGCTTGTCTATTTAAATTAGCGCACATCTTTACCTGTACCTGAAGACAGTCTATAACTGAAGACAAAAGAATAAATTTATTTGTTTAACTCACCTATAACAATATCAGTACAGAGTAGTGTTGTGTCATCATCTTCAAGTGTACGTGCATGAACTTTTTTCCTCACATTTATAAATTAACTGGTGTGTAGTAGTTTCTGAAGGTTTAACCCGTGAGCCATTCTGCGGCCATCAAATTTCAAAACTAATCATATGCACGCACTCACACACATTTATATAAACTATAAAGTATGGGAAAAACGAATGTTGTGGTTCGGATCTCGCCTCTGCCACATTTACTTTTTCTCTTGATGTTACAGCTTTTTTACAGACTAGAATAGCTCACTGTTTTACTTGTTAACCTCGTCATGAAACACAAGCAGCAACATTCTATGTTCGTCTATTCATTTCTTTCTTTCTTTCTTTTTTTCTTCTTGTCTTCTGTGGCGTATTTGTGAGTAGATGCGTTAACAATACCGACAATACGGAAGCAAATCTCTGACATCTTTCTTACTCTATTTATCGATCTATCTATTGATTTATCTATATGATGGTCCTGGCACCAGTTTCTGATGAGAACCTAGCAAGTGAAAGTAGTAGGCACGTGCTATGCTAGTCCCAGGCGAGATATATTCTAGCTAAAATATCTAGCCTCCTACGTTTCTCAGGTGCGAGATTAGCTAGAACGAGGAAGTGCAACGAAGAAAAAAGAAGAAAAAAAATAATAATAATAAACTGGCATCAAGAGCAAGAGGAAGTGGCATGAAAAGGAAGCAGAAGTGACATGAAGATAACCAGGCGTGTGTTTATCGAACCGTTGGCGGTTATGAAGTACCAAGGCAAAGATTATTTTTGTTTATTAAGTGTTATTTGTGAGCACGAAGCATCGTGTGTAATCATGGGCTTTGTGATCAAGTTTATTTTGATTCCTGTGATCAAGGTGTAGTGAGCATGTTCAAGGTACGTGTGTAATTGAGAAGTAGTGAGCATTTTGATGTATTGAAGTATGAAATATCCCCCCCCTCTCTCTCTCTCTCTTGTATTTGTGTTTGCATGTGCGTATATACAGTATATATATGTGTGTGTATCGTCTGGTTATTGTGATTCGGAAGTAAGAGAGTGTATGAAGCACGTGCGAATAGCACTCAGAACAGATTTCTGTCAGGCAGCTTGCGGAACGCACAGTCCAACTAACGGACAGGCAGCGAACAAAAGCCGGGTGCGATCTTTATCAGACTGCCGCACCTCTCCACCCACCAGCCGCAGGGGGAGGCAACCAATCGACCACTCAGGGGAGTTAACCAATCTACCCCCTGTCGCGCCTGCGCGGCGAGAGGGCGGCCTAATGGGCGGGGTCACATCGGAGCAGTACTTTTTCAAGTCCGACACGGGGTTGCTAATGAAAAAGCCACTGACACTGTACAGAAATTATTCCGGGGCAAGGGTGGCGAGGAAACCAAAGCAAGCAAAGGCGCATTTTCGGGGGCGACATTGCTTCACTCGGGGTCACATGACAGGGGGTGGCAGTTTGCTTGCCGGCCAAGCCGCGCGCGCCAGAATTGTCAAGTGCGGCGAGCGGCGAGAAGGGATGATTATTGCCGGGCTGTGCATTCATTGGAGAAACAATTAGTCGTGTCCGGGGATCTCTTTACACCGCTCCATCTGGACTCTGGGCCCCGCTACGCCTGCCGAGCTGGCGGGAGGAGGCGGGAGGGGGAGGGTTTGAGACAGGCCAGACGACCCCGCGCTGTCACGGGCATGACTCACGCAACGACAGTGGTGCGTCGAGTGCTATCTTGCAAACGACACATCGGATGAGGCGTTGCAGCTACGACAGATACTCAAGTGGACGTTTAAAAAAAAAAGACTGTTTTTCTCTCGAGCTCTTTAGGTGTTCTGCCTCTCCCACCTTCTCTTTCTTCTTTCTATCTGTTTTTCTTTCCTCGTGTCTTTCTTTCTTTAGATCCTTCTTTCTCTCATCTATCTTTTTCTTGGGATCCTTCTTTTGTTCTTTGCTTTTTTCCTTTTTTAAAGACATTGTCTATTTCTATCTCGTGTTTCGACTTCTCCGTACTATGTCTTTTCGAGCATATCCGTCCTGTTTCTCTCTTGTTTTCCTCTTTTTCACGGTCTTTTCTCCCTCAACCCACTACCTCCCTCCCAAAGTGTAAAATTGGACTGCTTCTATTGCGGAGTGTTAGACTGTGACAGCAAGAGAGACCTTTTTTCTTCTTTTACTCGACTGTAGCATACTCTGTTTATGACTGTGTATGTTAACTGGTGGATTTAATTTACATAATTTATTTTCATGTTCTTCAGATATTTGAGGATCCAAAGGTCTGAGTATAAATTGCGAGTGGTTGAGAAAGGTTGGGGCACTGTTGGTGTTCACCACATTGTTAATATCTTCATTGCTTCACTTGTCTCGGTAAGAACCACAACAGCGCTTATTAATTTAGGTAACTAGCAGCCCTAATGAAACTAAAAATCCTCATTGTGCCAATCAACTGCAAATTAGGCGTGTTGATGTACAAACGTGACGTCAGGAGTTTGCTCTTTCCGTGTATTGTGATCTTTGACTCAAAAAGAAAAGTTTGTGTGTGGGGGGGGGGGGCATTCTCCCAGATTTTGGAAAATAGTATCTCGCACTTAGCTTTATGCACTCACTAAAAATAAAAGTGCATGCCACAGTATTTTTCTAGAACACGCACGCGTGCACGAACTCACGCATTCACATGCTCGTTCACTCACTCAGAACAAATCTTGTATTTCTAAAATCCAACTTAATGAAAATGTCCAGTATTATATAAATGTTATTTGCGCTTTGTATCATGAAGTGTAAGGCACTGATGTTTAAAGGTGTCAGTTATCAAGTGTCACGTATTCAATCATTCAATCACTTACCCACTCCTTCTCTACACTCACTCACTCAATCACGAGTCGCAAAAGACTGGTGCACCTAACAAAAGCTAAACAACAACAACAACAACAACAACAAGTCTCACGCCCTCACTTTTCGGCCAGTGACAACAGAGTCAGGCGAGTGTGATCGTGCGACCCGCCTGCGCGTTATGGCGATTAGAAGAACAGCTCGTGACACTCTCTCCTTACGGTTTCCATTTCCACCCCCTCCCCAGAGAACGCACGGCTCCGTCTTCAGTCAAGAAAAAGATGATAGTGACTACTCGGGGGAAAGGAGGAGCAGGAAAGTGGCCAGGGCAGCCGGGTTTACTGATATTACAGTAACCCTACCCCTTGACAATGCATTCGCTTCTGGGTAGCATGCAGTATGGGTTGCCTTGACAACACACTCGCTTTCGTATAGCATGCAATATAGGTTGACCCTTCTACAGTGATATGACAAACCAGAACCCAGAAACAATCATATTAAACATTCGCGACGAAGAAAAATTACACATCCAAAAGTGTTATCTTAAAATATTTGTTTTAAAATGATTGTCCCATGCCCAATCCGATGACCCCCCCCCCCCACGGTCTCTCTCTCTCTCTCTGTCACACTCACACACACACAAACCCCACGACATATGTGAGTGTGAGTGAAATGAGTGATGGTGCTACCCCAGTATGGTTGCTGTCAGTAAGTTGTCGCTGCCCTCTGTCCGAGCCCCGGCGATCTGTCACTGCTCTCTTGTTGGCGGAAGTTATACCACTGGCCGGCGTCCCGTCCACCACCGGGGGGGTAGGGGGGGCTGCATCCTAAACCAATTAGCGGCGGATTGTTAACGCAGGGATAATTTTCCAGCCCTACCCATGTGTTTCCCTGGCCACGTGAGGCGCACGCGCGTGCTTGAAGTGGGCGGGCGGTTAATTGCCTGAAAATGGCTGTTTACTCCACCGTCCAGTATGGCGCGCTTGTCTGCCGACAGTTGCTGCCCTTTTGACGGGGGGGAGCTTTCCTCAGGCGAGTGGGTTTTAATCGCGGCTGGTCGCGGCGGCAGCAATTTTTGATTAATGCTATGGCAGCTGATTGTAAAGCGTGGGCCGCCGGAGAACAATATATTAATCAGAGTTTAGTGTCTCTCCGGTACATTAGCGGAATTAGCTGGCTCCTCCCGAATGCACAGGGGAAGGCCGGCGGTCCCCTGATAGTTGACCCAACTTTGTACCCATTCTCATTTCTATTATGTCCGGCTTTTCTCCATCAAGATAATAAACGCTTGCAATCAGGTCCCAAACGATTGTTTGTATGCGCAGCAAGTACAGGGCAACCTGCGCAATCTTCCCGCTCACCCCGAGTTGTCTTTTCATGCCGCACACATCCGGGAAGTCGGGTTGTGGCGCTGTACCCGGGGTGAGGGATCGGGCGTCTAGTGCAACCCCAAACAAGCTGTGGAAGACATTATGTAGCTCTCCTTATGTTGGGACAGCAGCTAACAGATGAAAGTTAAAGCATTGTGTATATTCGGACAGAAAGCTGTGGATGTAAGGAGTAAATTTAAAGGTGGATATAAAAACATTTCGTCTGTTTGGCTGATAAGTTGTAGATGTGCAGAATAAAATTGTGTATGCTGGGACGAAAAGGCTGTATATGTACAGTGTACAGCAGTCCCTATGTTGGACAACATTCCATCTACAGGAACAAATCGCTTCACACAAAAAAGGTTCCAGCATTCCTTATGTTGGGACAACAACTTCCATATGTTGGGACAATAAACTGTCGATCAAAAGACTACAATAGTATGTTTGATGAGACAACATGGTGGGGCAATATGCTAGAGACAATTACAACATTCCGTATGGTTGAAAGTTTCCCGTATGTTGAGACAACATTCTGAATATTGGAACAAACCTTCGACAACAGCAACAACAACAACAAAATTCAACATTGTTAGCACAACAAGATGTAGGTGTTCAAAATACAGAATTTCATATCGGAAGGATTGCGAATAATCAAGTGCAACATTCAACGAGACCGATTATAGTGTCTGTCCCTCACCCAACACTGAATATAGTTTATATAGTTTATATAGTTTATAGTTATCTCCCCTGTCGCAGCCAAATGTCAAGTCAAATGAGTCATTTTGGAAGAGTGACCCGATCATGTTGATGACATTCTTTCATAATTTTCACCCCTCAGACTTGTGACATAGCAGCTGTATCTCGGGCTTAAAGATGTGTCATGTTTAAGTACATAGCCTTATACCACTCTCTTACTCTTTGGTTCAGGCCTATGACAGCAGATAAATATAAAGCTTTGTTCCAGATATGTTTCGGTTTTCAACACTGTAGCGTTCATTCGCGTGTTATCTACAAAAGTTATTGACGGTAAAAAAAAGCAGTAAACAATAGAAAAAGTCAACAACAACATAAACTCCACTTGTCTTATGTGACCCTTGACATTTACGAATGTTTCTGTTTTTGGTTACATTCTTTTATCTTAATGTTAGTTTTAATCAGTTGTGTCTGACAATGAATTTTAGAGAATGTGCAAATTAATTATGAGTAAAAATATTACGATCATAATTTCCTACTTTCCAGTGAATTCATATATTGGTTCCTTTACTAATTGTGTCAGTGTCGGAGATTTTTGTTGTAGCGTGTGAGATCATAGCGGTTTCTTTCACTGAGATCACAAGAGATCTTTTCCTCAGCTGCTACACTCCAGTCGTGTTCAGAAGATTTATATGTATTCCACTGCAGTTATCATTCTTATTTATGTATTCGGGGGATGTACATTTTTTTATCTCATGTTGTTAATACGTTGATGATGTTGTCAGCTGATCCATCCGTTATTGTCTCGTCCAATGTCCATAAATAATTTTTGGGACCAGTTGTTATTGTACATCTAGGTCATCTGCACAGAAAATTTACTGCCTAAGGAGAATATTTGAAGACCTAGTAGAAAACACACGAACTGCATTGAGAAAGTGATCAAAAGTTACACATCTATAGAGGTAACACATCTATAGGGCAAAACATCTGTAGGGGAAACACATCTGTAGGGGAAACACATCTTTAGGGGCAACACGTAAGTACACATAGTGGCTACACATTTGCTGAGACCACAGACTCGACATGTATCAAGAAGATTTCATGAAAACTCAATTCATATAGACACTAAAGCTGAATTTTACACAGAAACAGTCTCTAGAAAACAATTTAACCAAATTATGATTTTTCTTTCTCCTAAGTGGGTTTTGGAGATCGAGTGCTTTACGATTCAATGATACCTTCCTTTTTATTTTATTTTATTTTATTTTATATGTTTGTATTTGTTTTTGCCTAAACTGTTTTTTCTAGCTAATGTCAAAGGATTCTAATGTTCTCTTTTATGTTGAATTTATTCATATGTAAAAAAAGTTTAAACCTTATTATACAATTTATTGCTTATGTTTTGATATCTCAAATGTTTTTGATATAAGGTTTTTCTGAAGTTTTTTTTACGTTGTACAGTTTCTTATTTTTTTGTATTTTTATTGCAAATGTTGTCATATTATGCAAAGTTTTCTGATCTACTTCTATAAATTATCGCGGCTGTTCTTATACTAAAGCATGTTTCTGATTGCACTCCAAGGTTCACTCGTGGCGCCCATTGATCGTGGAAATGGCGCCTTACCATCCCGCTTGGGTTTTCATAGCATTAATAACTCCAGGCGACTAGCAGCAACATTCAGGATGGCAATAGTGGTTGACTGCCTTGGCAACAGAGAGACAGGGAGAGAGGCAAAGGAGGAGAACAGAATGGGGGACCAAAGGGGATGGGAGGGAGAGATCAAAAAAAGGGGGCGGAGAAAGAGGGGTGGGTGTGGAAAAAGAGATAGGAGATGGAATGAATGAGAGAGTGGGGGAGGGAGCAGATGTGCACATGCTCAATTTTCTGGTTTTACAACTGTCTTATCAAAAAGGAAGGCGCTAATTTAATGCGGAACTGTTGTTGGACGAAGTTATAAAACTGGTAAAGCTAAAAGGGATCTTGTGTTGACAGTGTCATAATATTAAAAAAAAAAGTAGCATAGCTTAGATGGATTCGCAAGTTACAGCTGGCTTGAAATCTAGTGTAGGCGAGATGATGATGATGATGAAGAGGAGGAGGAGGATAAAAAACGGAAGTGTAAGAAAAGGAGACAAGCAAATTTTAAAAAAAAGTAATAAAAGGAAGTGAAAGATTAACATAAGGAACAAGAAGACAAACAAGCAGAACAGAAGAAACAAGAAGACAACCAAACAAGCAGGACTACAACATAAAGACAAACAAATAAAACAATAAGAGGGGACAAACAATTCAGCTGAACAAGAACAAGAAGACAAGACAAACAATTCAGCAGAACAAGAACAAGAAGACAAGACAAACAAGAAGAACTAGAACAAGATACTGACAATGCCAGAACCTCCAACCTTTCAGCACACCTATGTAGAAAAATATTAGTCATGTATTTTTAGAAGACTCGGGCTACATTCGTTTATAATCCTGTAACATTTCAGTCTCAGTATCTCGAACCAACAATTCACTGCTTATGCGGTCGCCAACTGTGCGCAGCTCCTGCTACAACAACAACAAGAACAACAACAACAACAACAATAATATTATAATAATAATAATAATAATTGGTAGCGCATGTTCCCGTGTAGTAGTGAGCTCAGTGTGCTCTGCACAAAAGACTGCAAACTGACAGCCAACAAAGAAATACAAGCGGCAGTAAATGAATGACACCATGGTAAACATAATTGAAGTGTTTGGACGAAGATGAAAAACCAAGGAGTAAGCGGAAGAGTTCACTTGATTATGAAAGACATTTCTTAAAGAGGTGGGCGTTGAGGCTCAACTTAAAATCTTCCAACGTAGACACAGTTCGGAGAGAAAGGAGCCGAGAATTCCAAAACAGTGAGGCCAGAAAAAGCAAATTTCTTTCCTCTAATAAATGGCACAGAGAGAAGGTCAGCAAAAGCAGATCGAAAGTACTCCCCTCTTCCTGCTTGCAACCAACGAATGCCAACATTTTCCCGTGTTAACAATAAATGCTGTAATCTTCAGAAAACGTTTTTCCAGTTTAATTACCACGAGACCACCAGCACTCCAGCCACAAAAGATTGTTGTTGAACGATTGCTTGTGTTACAGAGAGTAAAAGCTCAACAATAAGTTTTAGTGCAGTTGTCTTCACCTTTGACCTAACTGCTGACAGACTCAGAATGTTGTAAAATAGAATTGAAAATAATATCTTTCAATTTTTCATGTTTTTTTAAATTCCTTGATTTTTAATTCTTTCTTCCTCTCTCTCTTTTCTTTTTGCTTTTGAAAGAAAACCTGTTGCAAAAACACTCGGTTTATATCGGTGAAAATAAACATACCCTGACCAAGTAAAGTGGAATATTAACTCACTAATGCTCTTTGTCATTAATTCTCATGTTTTTAGACGCTTTGGTATGTGGAATAAAGTTTTATTTGGACTCGTGCTTTATAACATTCAATATAAAATAAAACTATTGAAAATATTAAAAAGGTTTAATTGAAAGTGAAGCCTTTTTTTATTCCTAGGCTAATCATTAGCCTAAACTCGTATTTATATCCATTTCCACACTTAATAATAATAATAATAATAATAATAATAATAATAATAATAATAATAATAATAATAATACGCGATTTAGGTAGCACGCAATCCCTTTTAGAAAGGAGCATGTTCTTCGTGTTTCAGATAAAAACATGACATGGACGGTAGCCGAAGGATCGGAAGGATGACCAACAGTACTGACAAGACAAACACATAAGATGCAGAGAGAATTTGCTCATCGACTGAGAGTCACAGTAAGGAACAGACGGATTCAAGACCGGCAGACTAGTCACTAGACACCACTGAAATGAGAGAACGGGTTTGTAGATCGACTAGCATTATGGGGACTGTTTTTTTAGGAGCAGTGCTCATGGAAGAAATGTTTTAGTGCTTGTTTAAAGGATTAGATGTCGGGTAAGTGGTGTATGTGGAAGGGGAGGAAGCTTCACTGTTTTGCTGCACAGTAGATAGAAAGCCGATGACCATCATTATGTTATCGTTTTGGTGATAGGACTACTTAGCGTGCGATCGTCAGTCAAAGAGCTGTCTGGCTGGGATGTAGAGGACGAGAAGTTCAGAGAAATAGGCAGGGTAGAAGCCTGCATATATATATATATATAATAAATTAAGTAGAGCATGAGAGTTTGTACTAAATACGACCACCGACACGCAAAAGAATGATATGATCCCGTTTCCTTGCTTCGAGAACCAGCAGACTTGTATACTTTCTGAAGTTTGTGAAGGAGGTGTGCAGGACAGTCCGATAGCAAGGAATTACAGTAATCAAACCTTGACAGAACAAAGGTACAGACAAGATTGTTAGCAGTGTGTGTGTGTGTGTGGACAGAACGTGGTGGATGGAGTTGATCTAATGTAGCCCATAATAAGCAGACTGACAGACTGACAGACGGGTGTAACTTGTCAACATGTTGGCAGTGAGTCTGAAGCCAAGATTTCTGACAGACGACACAAAGGTGATGTTGGCTTCTCTGTTGCTGTATTCGGGTGGACCAATAAGCGATAATAGATTTGTTCTTTTCAAGTATAAACGAAGCCTCCGTTTATCGTCATTAAGCTTCAGTTTTTTTTGCCATCACATCTTTGCCATCACATATAGAGGCTGATGGCAAAATGAGCCGTAGTCGGAAAAGCGGAGCAGTATAGCTGCGTATTATCAGCAGATAACTGATAACAGAGACTGGATAAACGATGACAGTGGTTTCGTGTACAAAATGAACAGAATGGGGCCAAGTACTGAATCCTGGGGGGGGGGGGACTCCGAAAGAAAATGGAATGAGATGTGGCATTTGATAGTCGGCGAGCGCAGTCTGGGTCCTGTCAGTCCGACAGAATTCAAACCATGCTAGAAATGCCGTAGAGAATGTAGTCTTTGAAGAGGAGTAGAGTGGTTGAAAGTGTCGAATGCTGCAGACAGGTTCAGTTGAGTAAAGGCAGAAACTTTACCACTGTCGAGGACATAGAATGTCAGTGGTTACTTTGATGACAGTACATGTATTACCTGGGAAAGATCTGCACACTGAGTGAACCTGGAGGATGAGTTGATGAACTTGTAACTTGTAAGTAATATCAGATTTGTGTCAAAACTACCTTCTCCGTTATCTTAATGAGGAAGGGCAAGTTGGAGTCTGGGTGGTAGCTGTGTAAAGTACTGGGACATCAAGAGTGGGATTCTTGAGAAGTGACATCGCTATGACATTTGTAAACAAAAATGCGAAAACATCTGTCGACAAACTGACATGAACAATATTCATGATAACGGGAAATAAAACGTCTAAACACTCAAGAAGAAAGGTTGTGGGCACTGGGTCTAAAACATGTTGAGTGTAAACGGCAGGTTGTTGGTTTGGCCTTGAAATTTTTCAACTTTATTAAAGCGGCCTCGGTGACTGATTGGAATTTGGTGATGGAACATCCAGGAAAAGCATCACAAGACTTGTTGTCATTCTCTGTCATCAAGTCTACATATGATCGAATTCTGGGATCTTGTGCGTGAAATAATCACTGAAAACCTGCTTAGCGGAGAAGAAGGGTAGACAGTGGACAGTGGTGTCCCCTTGCTGACAGTGGTGTCCCCTTGCTACCTCCAGCCGTTTGAGTGCAGATGTCAAACAGTTTCTTGGGAGAGGCTCAGTTAGTTATCTGAGACGAAATGTATACTATTTTGGCTTTGTGGATGCACTTTGCAAAATGTCTGTTGGCGGTGTTGTAGGTCTGTCTGTGTACATTGAGTCTGGTCTTCAGCCAGACATGTTCAGCATCCCGAGCTCGCTTCCACTCACGGATCTCCACAAGGTGCGTATATCGACTGGCGCAGAGACCTTAAATTATTAAATAATTTTAGACCTTAAATAATTTCCAGTAGTTTCTATTTAAAAGAACAACTGCTGAAGTGCAATACCATTTCTAAAATAAATTTGAATTATAATGATATCTTCTGTCAAAATTTGTTTTTTAAAAATCGTATTTATTGATAAACTAAACCGCGATATCAGCTTAAGCTTTAGGTTTATTAAATCATACTTCCTAAACACCATTTTATGCATAAAGGAAGGGTTTTTAAATTTCCTAAATGATGCACATGTAACGTAGATTTAGTAAAAAAGTAAGTTTTATTTATTTTGTTTTTCATATTTGTGTTTTGTTGGCTTTCTTCTATATTCCTTTGCTTTACTTATTTCCTTGTATTTTTCGCAGAACAATTTAACTCCGTGCTATTGTGACACTCAAACTAAACTCCACTGATTACATTGTTGTCTTTACTGACAAATTTTTGAGTCACGTGTTTGGACCAGTTTTTTTGTCTTTTCTCATATATCCTCCTGTTTGTCCAACAGAACTGATACAGACATTGTCTCTACCACTACCGCATGGAGCTTCACTCCCAACTTTTCCAATCATTCTGCGATAAATGTTTGATACTTTCTAATATATATATATATATATATATTTTGACATTTTCAGAGAAAATTGTTTCTTAATCGAAAAATGACAAACATTTTAAAATGAAGTGTGTATTCAACTCTAATTGTTAAAAATAACTTCTCTATCTTAACTTTAAGTTTAATGAGTCATACTAAGTAAATCCTGTTTTGTTTGTAAAAGTTGCCCAGTTGTTATTTGGCTGATTCGTCAATTTTCAAAATGTTTCATTACAACATTCCTGTTTATGTAAGTATATTTCCTATTTTATTATATCATAATTTCTTCTAGAGATTAATTTGTCTTCAGAATTGAAAAAAAAAACTTTCTGTTCTTTATTTTTCTTCTTTGCCTATTAAAAATTTATTACAATTTTCATTTTACTTTAATTAGCTTTTTTATTTTCCGCACTTATCCATTTTTATCTTAAAGGCATTCAGATCCCAAGTGGTCTGTTGGAAGTTTCAGATGTTATCACATGCTTAAAGTTTGTATAAGCAGCTTCAAGAAAATGTTCTTTGCTCCTAAAGTATGTAGATCTCCAAGAAAGAAACGAAATCTGTTGACGAAATCTGAATTATTTCTGTAAAAACATCCTTAAAAGTGCGAAACATCTGAAACTAATATCAGTAAAATCTAGGGCTGCTTCACAAAACATGGCCGGAAAGCACAGCCGCCTGACAGGTCGAAACCCACCATCACGGAGAGCGGATTACAACTTTTTTTATGCAGTCCAGACAGGATTAAGCAACCAGTCAGGAAAACATGTTAGACTAGTATCGACTAGAGCACACACACACACACACACACACACACACACACACACACACACACACACACACACACACACACACACACACACACACACACAGCTTAGCTCATGGGCCCGTGGTACAAAGGGGTGGATTGATAAATTCTGTATACTCGAGTTCGCGTGTCTACAATAATGTAGTCACATATAAATAAAAATGCAATTATCTCCAAAACATTGTTGTGTATAAACAGCCTTGAAAATTGCATACCTACTGATACTGCTGCTGCAGAGCTAACCTGAACATACATGGCCTCCTAGAAAAAATAATGTTTTAATTTCTCGCTAGGGTAGGTATTTGGGGGGCTGATGGGTGGTTGACTAGGAAAGTGCTTCCATCGAGAGGCGATTTTGAGGGGAGAGTAAGGGGGAGGAAAGCCTCGAATGCTTTAATTACTACACTACCGTGTGTCTGTTGTTGTTTTGCTGTTTTAACTACATCTGAGGACCACGGACAATAAAAACTGGCATTTCTCGAGAGCATTTAATGTGAGGGTGGTGCCTAACTCATTTCCCTCAACACTTTATGGAGTCAGCTACCCATTCCTGTCACCTGGGACGACTAGAGCCAAGTACTAGCCGGACCAGACTTCGCTTAACTTCAGTGATCGGACGGGAGTGTAATCAAGGTGTTTTGGCCGTAGACACTTTTTCTTGGAGAGACCCCTAATGTAAATCTTTTTAAACCTTTTAGTGTTGAGAAATACTACAGATGAAGACTAGCAGTAAAAGAGGAGCTAAACGAATTGAACTGACACCGTGTACGATATATTAAGATGCCATTCTTGCTGATAGCACTCCTGTATTCTCTCTCTCTCTTTTTTTTTTAAAGGCTGTGACAAATAGCTCAGGGTCACCAACACCTTCATTCTGTCAAATATATCCGCAACCAAATACACAATGATGTTATCTTATTTCGGCTATGTGTGCTCAACGGGACAAGTTAAGCTTTGTATGGTCGTCTGCTTGGAGACATGTCTAAAATAAGTACCCAACACTTATCTGTGAGCTACACATCAGATCATACCCGCACAGCGTTCAGCTATAAACATAGCAATGCGCACCGGGTGGCAGACGACAGAGGGTGAGACTGATGGCGCTGGGGGCAGTTTATTTTGCCTGCCAAAGAGAGATCGAAACTGATTGAATATTATGCGTTGAATATTAGGCATGAATGTGCGTAGGTAGGTATGCATGTGCCCCCAAATGTTCTATATAGCTGAGATTATGCTATAATTTGTGTATATGACTATATTCTGAGATGACATTTCTTCTATAACCGTAAAAGTTAACGGTGTTCAGTGTCAGTGAAATTGTACCGTGATGTCACATGCAGTACTTTTGTCATAGTTACTAAATGCAGTACTTTTGTCATCAGTACTTTTGTCATAGTTACTAAATACAGTACTTTTGTCATAGTTACTAAATACAGTACTTTTGCAATAGTTACTAAATACAGTACGTTTGTCATAATTACTAAATACAGTACGTTTGTCATAATTACTAAATACAGTACTTTTGTCATATACTAAATCCAGTACTTTTGTCATAGTTACTAAATCCAGTACTTTTTTCATAGTTACTAAATCCAGTACTTTTGTCATAGTTACTAAATCCAGTACTTTTGTCATAGTTACTAAATCCAGTACTTTTGTCACAGTTACTAAACGCACTACGTTTGTCACAGTTTCATTAGTGGCAGTTAGTTCCAAGACGATCAATGCATCTTGGAACTACAGTTTTCTGAAGATGTAAATGTGCATATTAATAGGCCTATGAGAATTTGATGGTGAGTGCAAACCTCTTTTCGTGTTTCACTTTTGCCGCCTGTCGAGCAATCGTTTTTCTAAAACTGTATTTTTAGACGCTGAAAGAAACACAAAAGAAACACTGAAAAAATCAAGCGCATCCAAAAAGTAAAAAACTAATTTCAGTACTTTATAGGAACATGTAAAATACTAGTCAAGCTGTGATCTTTACTATGAAGGGAGCACCGTTTTGAGAAACTGTGGTTTCATTACCAGACATGACTGCGTTGCTCAAGCCAACAGGTTGTCGGCTCAATGCTGGAGGCTTTCTTCTGTAGAACAATGTCTCATCCTCTACAACATTCTTTTTCCTACCCTTGATAGAATTTTACAGCTTATTCCTTGTTTAAAAAATATGTTTCACAGTCTCTCTCGCACGTGCACACACACACACACACACACACACACACACACACACACACACACACACACACACACTGTTGAGTACACCGGCTTATGCCCTGACTAGAATATTCCACATCTTCTCAGTGTAGATTTCACTTCTGGTGATGTAAACTTTATTTCCTGTCTGCTTATATTTTTTGTAGTTTTACTGTGGCTAAACAGCAACTTCAATAAAATTAGACTTTATGCAGACTATCTTTTTCTCTATCAGTTAACGTTTTTCTTTTTAATTTAAGAGCAAGATGCATATTAAATCTTATAAATTATGTTGCGTGCCTTCTAAGAAAAGATATCAGAGCTGCGATGTTTATGTTCAATTCAGTCTTATATATTAATTTATGTGTAAATTTTCTTAACTGTTGATTTTTTTTGTAATAGTATAACCAGAGGAAATGTAATAACCAGGGTTCAGTAAACCTTTCCTCCCCGATTACCTGACCTGCTCAGTTTCGATACCAGGATTCTGTTTCCTACAGCCAAGTGCTTCCCTTCCTCTTGTATCTCGACAGAAAATGTGCAGCTGTTTATCACTCTGCTTATAATGAATGGGATCGCATTACTTCAGTAAGCTGTTTGCTTTTGGTATTATTTCGTTTGATTTTTTAATTATAGTTTTTCATTTAGTTTTTCATTTAGTACCATCTGGCTTGAGGAGCTATGGTGGTTGTTTTCCAAACTTTCTTGGTGCAAGCGACTTGCTCTTTATCTTTGTCGGGTTTAGTTCTAAATCAAACGATCACCCAAAAGTAATATCGCTCAGGTATATGATGACTGATTGCCAAGAAATATCCCAATAGCCAAACAATTGTCAAAGTGCTTGTTTCACTACGGAGAGATTTCATGTACCAAGAAACTTTCTGGGTTCAAAAGACTAACTCGATGGTTTTCTCACCATCGGTGCTGCCCACAGGCAAAAGAATGGCAATTGGTACACAAATCTGTAGATTTTTTAAATTAATCTGTTATTTATTTTATCTGTAACACTTTAACCTGCTGAAACGACCCTGCAATACACCGCCGAAGGTTTTGATGTGTCTACCTGTCTACCTGCTGCACACTTTTTGCGCTCGGCATACATGTTTCATGCACTGAAGCTGCTGTGATTTTCTCTTTATGGTATTATACAGTGTGTCTGTAATCATTGACGTTCTCTTGTTTTTATTGTTGTTTTTATTGTTGTTTTTGTTATTATTATTGTTGTAATGAATCGGTTACTATTCAATACTTCGGGTTGGTGAGAAAAGTCGTTACTAAGATAAATATTGACTTATTATTAGGATAGACACTTTGCCCTTATTAAAATAAACAGACATAATTAAAAATATGATCACGTGAGCAATATTAATAGAACTACCTGGTTACTATAAAATAATAAATCGGTAATTGATAAAATAAATTAAGTAAGCATGGATACAGTTTAAATACATTGACTACTTTAATACAAATTTACAGACATTTAGGATTATTTTGTATGTTTAATTGCACAAAGAATGCGTGATCTCACACGATTTATTTTGAATCCTAATCTAACATTAATTTCAGTAGGTAAATGTGATTTCCAAGCGCCAAACCGACCACAGATTGTTGAGAGAAGGTTCACCCCCTCTACTGTTTCCAATGAACAGATTTATGACAGTGGCAACTGAGTGATGGCATATTACAAGTCCTGGGTAGGACTTACTGCTTCAACAGTTGGCGCCATAACTTCACTTCAAGGTGTCGTTCAGTTCCCAGTCCCGTCAATCACTTGTTTTCGTGTTTTGTTAAGTTTTGGTCCTCACCTTTTATTTCAACCCTCACACTAGCCACTACTGTCGTGTCTGAGTTATCTCTTTTATTGAACAAATTATTTTAACCACAGAAGACACCTAATTTCCATGACTCATCGTGGAATGTGCTTTCCGAGCACGTGATAATGTAATAAAGAAATTTATTTTTATCCGTGTTATCGAATTGCACATCCCTTAGGAGTGTTTTCGCAAAATGAAAAATGATGCAAACTTGGCTTCATTCATTCACGTGGCAGTATCGTCAGTAGTTAGTAGGTGTCAGTATTACGAAAAGAAAGTTTTGTATGATTTGATTGGTAGAATAATTTAATTAACATTGTGGAATACGCAGAGACATTGCGTTGCACAGAAAAGACAGTTCACATGTTAGTCAACACAAATAAGCGGTGTTGCATTTAATAATAATAAAAAAAGACGAAAGAAAAAAATAACTGCGCCGACTTACCTGGGGGAAAGACGGGTGCCTGGGGATGGTCACGAGGTCGGGCCACCACCCCACAGCTGGCGCCAGTGGGTAAGCCTGGGTTGGAGACGGTGGGGAAAGACCGAACGCCATTGTACCGGTAACTCTGACCCATCTGAGCAAAGGGACTAGAGTCGCCGTAGGAACACGGAATGTTGCAGTTGGGTAGGGAGGCATCCATCCCGGGTAGCGCACATTGGCCATCGAAGGTAGGCTGGTTGAGGTATGGATACTCCATAGTAACCGGAGACACTAGGCTGCTCCCAGGTGTACACTTGTATTTTTTCCAGTCAGGGACCACTTTTTTTTTTAATGGATGAACTCGCCGTCCTGAAATGGTACACTCATACACTTGTACACTGATACCCAGTGTACCTCCAAAGTCTTAGATCTTCGCCGACATTTTTTTCTTCTCAGTCTGTGTATGATTGCTTGCCCGTCTGTGTGCGTGTGGGTGTGTGAATGTGTTGGGCTGCGCGCACGCCCGTGTATAAGTGCGTGCGTGTATTTGTATGTATGGTTTCAAATACAATTTAACAGTCTTTTCCCAGAACCGTCATCGGCTAGGACAGAAAAAGCGTGGAAATCAGTTGCAGTGGCGGCAGAGACACAAGCTAATTCTCTCGCGGCTTCTCCGCTCAGGATCACTTTACCCCGAGATTCGATTAAAGTGCGACCGGCCAGCCAAAGGATGCGGAAGCAAATTCTATCTGCCGGATATCTAATTTGCCCCAACCCTGGATAAATGATCATCAAGTTTAGAAAGTGCGAAATTTACTAACTACTGTTGGCTTATGTATGCATGCTTTAATGCAATCAGCGCCCAGCCCTCTTGACGCTAGGCGGGGCCGACAGTGTGGGACGTTGTCTCTTGCGCACGTAGCTCCGCCCCCCGACTGCGCTAGGCCACGCCTCTCTCGCGCGCGGGGCCCGTGACGGGCAGACAGAGCGCCAGCGGGGACAATGAAATGATTCCTCACAGGACAAGGCGGGCGGACAGCCGTGCTTCACCATCTTTAGGCGTGGCATGGCGTGAAAGTCTGCGCAGCCATCGGTCCAGTCGCATGTGAGATCTTCACACTTGGCTGGGTTATGTGTACACAAAGCCCACCACACAGACACTGGGGTAGCAGGCACCTTTGCACGCGCGTTCGGGTGCGTGCGTGAGTGTGTTTGTGTGTTTGTAATTTTTAAGGTGATGTTTTTGTAGCTGTTCCCGCACTGTGTATGTCTCTGTGACACTTTTTCTCAACAAAATGCTCACTGCCTTGCGAGTAAATTTTATGAAAACACGTCAACAGCGACGACGACGACGACGACGACGACGACGATAAGCCACACAATCTTGGAGCATCTCGAAGATGGCTTCATCCCATCGTTTTGCCTGTACGAGGAGAGATCCAGGAATAAGGAAACAGTTTTAGATGGTGGCTCGTTTGCATACATATGCACTGCATAAACGCTGTGTGGTCGGGTGTTTCTGTCTGCAATGTTCGTTTTATGGTTATCTCCAGGAAATTACTAGGCTGGCTTGTATGAGTGCTCGTGCATCTTTTCAATGCATAAAATAATTTACTGTTTTCGTAGCGTTTACGAGCCTTATAGAGTTTTTTTCTTTGTGCCTCCAAGGAAAAAAAAAAGTTCCGAAGGTCCTAAAGCATGTTGCCTTACTTCCAACAATTATTTATCTGGCAATAAATGATTCCTTCTGTAGTTTCCTCTCTAAAATGTTGCCGTACGGTTTATTGTTTTCTTTAAGCATTTGATGATTGATGATATGTAGTGTTCATTATATGGATATCATTTTTTTTTAATCATCCAATATCTTTAACGTCCACAGCATCAGTTTTCTTACAAGTCTGCTATAGGTCTCCTGGTGTCCTTCTTTTTTGCCAAACTGCGACAACCTCCATCCCTCACCCCAAAAATTCGCAGTGTAGAAAGGCAGCAGTACACAAATGGCAAAGTATCGTGGGATTTGTCCTGGCTGTCGCTGTCGTGCGCGGTAGGAAAGCCAGGACTGACAGATCAAAAGAGACGGAAAGCAATATTTTTCCCGCAGCGTTTCTCCATTCCTCTTTCACATCTCTCTCTCTCTCTCTCACACACACACACACACATGCACGTACACACCACTTGCACTTGCACGCACACACACACACACACACACACACACACACACACACACACACACACAGGCACGCACGCATGCATTTGCTCTCTTTCTCTCTCGGCGACCGTGGCCTCGGGAGATTACGACAATAAGGTATAAGTGGTCACAGTAGCTCTCAACTCTCATCTCTCAACTTCTGGTCTAGGTATTTTCCAACCATACTCTTGTCTAATATAGGTTTTCCAGTGCACAGAAATCTCAGTTTTGTTGAGAAATGTTTGATGTGAGGTTTCCAGTACGCATGTCACGACTTCTGTCTAATGGTGGCTAGGGACCGGATACACAATCGCAGTAGATGGATGCCTTATCCCTAACCTAAACTTATTAATATGTGTATTCTCGAAGCATTAGCTGACTGTTAAGGCTTTTGTATCCAGCTAGTAGACTATGCAACCGGCTTTAGGTTTCATATATGTTACCTGTTAGGTCTGAGGTTCCCTGATTCTAGTCTGGTTGTTTAAAAGGATGTAAGCGTCTGTCTTTGGAAGTTGTACAGGTCTTTGTCATGTACAGTTCATCGGCTAAGTACAGCAGTCCTTTTTGTTAGAAGGCGCCCATTGCTGTCTTTGATAACTGAGGTCTTGTTTTGACCTGTGTTGGTGAGGGCCCTAAGTAGTGGTAAGCCTTTCTGTCGTCGATTCGAGCCCTTCACTCCAGTTGCCTTCGTTCCTTTCCCAATGCCATAGCTCTCTTCTTTGCACCTGGAAGCTGCTTCGGGTTTATTTTTCCTCTCTTTAAGACCCTCTTTTTGTGACAAAGATCTAGGATTTCATTCATGACCCCGGATTCTTTCTTATTCCTTTAACGCCTTGGCATTTCCTTGGCTGTTGACAGTGGCCTCTCTTTGGTGTTTCCAGTAAGGATGCATAAACATTACATCTCACAAAGTTCACTGCGGTGAATTTACTTCCAACTTTGGCCGATTTCCACATCGTTTGGGTCTTTCAGTTTCTCCAAATCAAAATGAATCTGCGGAAAGTTTGAGCGGAGCTTCATCCTCAGCTTCAACACAAGGTCAAGGCTGTTGCCTGTGTCAGCGCCTGGTAATGGCCTTATTGATGCTGGGTTCGATTCGTCCAAGCAGGAGGATGAAGTCGATTTGGTTATGAAGCAAACCATCTGGCAAGTGCCATGTTGCCGTCCTCGATTTCTGGTGGGATGTAGGTTATTGACTAATGTGAGTCGATGGCTCTGGGAGGCCGCTGTCGTTGTTTTTGCCAAGGCCAAATTTACCCACCGTTCATGCCCATTGTTGATAGGCGTGTGAGCCGCCCTAGACGTTCCAGTCACTGGGTACAACTAGAATGTCCTTTTTTTTTTAGTACGGCCTTTATAACCCTGTCTAGCTGCTAGTAAAACTCCTCCACTTCGTCGTCTTCATGCGTGGAAATCAGAGCATAGACATGGACAATGCTTGGATTGTGGGGCCTGGCAGAGAGGTCGGATATGGGTGTACAGCTAATGACGGCTTTGACCATATCTTGTATTTACGAGGAAGCCCATACCGTGCTTGTGTACGAATTTTTCATGCACTAGAACTTATAGCCCTCGTCAGTTATTGTCTCCTTAAATCCTGACCATCTGTCCTCCGCCATCCCACAATTTCCTAGTGGTATTGTTTGAGCTCATAGGTAAGTTGCTTTTTTGCCAAACTTGTGTAATTTGTGGACGTTCCTTGTACCAATGGATTTTCTTTCTCTCAGCTTTATATCTGCTTTGGTTCCGATAGCATATGTTTCGCTATGCCCGGTCGTTGTTGATCCGGGTCTCGAGTGATTCCGCATGAAGTTTTCTCTGGACCTAACATCCATAGTCCTGTCTCTTGGCTTATACACTTGATGGCGCCCATGTTTCCCTCCAAATGAACCACAGCTGATGGGTCGGCTGGTCGTGGGCCTTCACTCGCCGATGCCGTGTGAATATCATGATTTTCCGTCGGGGTTTAATCTCTTAGCCATTACGTTTCCCAACACTGCCCAAAAGGCAGTGGGACCATCTTCCGTTTGTTAGGGTGGTAGTAGGGTGAGACTGATGGCGTGTCCGTTTCCCACACCAAGTGACACAAAAAGAATGTGTTATCTCTTGGTGCAAGACTACCTCGTGGCTTCTCAAACTATTCTAATGGAAAAATAAGAGGCTTAGAAAAAGATTCTTCTACTGTTTAATAAAATTTAAAAAAATCACTAACTTAAAAAAATCTCCAAAGCTATGAAATAAAAATTTGCGAGATGAACCTACTGCGCCATGCTCGTCAAAGGAATCAGAGTTACTTTTACTAAATGTGTTGTCATCATTTGTACTGAGTGCAATACATTCACTCCAAGTAAATCAAGTCCGTCTCAGTGAATGTGATGTAGTGAGGCATAGTAAACACAGTCTATCCCAGAGGATGCTATGAAAGTCATTATCATTGAATGTATTGCGGGCAGTCGGGTTAACAGCCCTCATTCTTGTAGGATACAATAAATCTCAATGAACCCAGCCAGTCTTGAAAAATATAGTCAATCTCAGTGACTGTAACGGACCCAGTGTCAGCGAGTGCAGTCTCGCACAATATACTGCAGTCAGTCTCAGTAAATCCATCATCATCATCATCATCATCATCATCATCATCATCATCATCATCATCATCATCATCATCATCATCATCATCATCATCATCATCATCATCAGCAGCAGCAGCAGCAGCAGCAGCAGCAGCAGCAGCGCTAAGAGCATGCTCTCTATGAGTGTGAATATGCGCTATAAAAATCTTCACTATTATTATTATTATTATTATTTATAAAGCAGACTTAGATTAACCTAATTTAATAGCCGCATCAAGTGCAGGTGTTCCCATGTACACATTATTGCAACATTTCTGTCAACCTGCCTACTTTAGTGACGTCATAGGACCTGGGTTACAACTGTTGTTTTTTTTTTACAGACAGGTGAAGATTCCAGAGTTCAAATATTTTCATGCAGACAGGTGAGAATTCCAAGGTTCAAATGTTTTCGTACATACAGGTTAGTATTCCAGTGTTCAAATGTTTTCGGACATACAGGTTAGTATTCCAATGTTCAAATGTTTTCGTATATCTTCCTCTCCCTCTTGTTGCTTTACTTTGCCCAACAATCTCAGAAGTCAGGTCCCCATTCCTGACAGCTGGTACGACTGGAAGAAACTCGCTGAGGCGCGAAAAACTATACTCCCGTCGTCATTTTCCAAAAGTATACATTTCACTAGACAGTATCTTTTAATAAGCTAGATACTCATTTGTATTTTGGGCAACAGTGTCTTATAGTGAACTAGTTACCCATTAATATTTCGAGAGACAGTGTTTTGTCACGAACAGATGCCTCTCAACACATTCAAGACAACTGCGCATTTTGTAAACAAAACGACTGCCTTAGACTCCTTAGGTCGTATGTATTTCTGTGTTTAGCCTTGAACTTTCATGAGACAATCACACTAAACAAGGCTAAACTACTGAGAAGTCAAAACCAGGCGGCTACCGGTCAAACCTGGGGGTGGGTGAGTAATAAGAATTAAACAAACATACACCGACTCAAAATTTTAATTATACTCCTCGGATAGGAAATTGCTCTACGTATTAATACGCTGCATCAACACAGGCGATCAGAGGATCTCGATTACCCTTAACAAAATATACAACTTCAGTTATCAAATCAATACACACACACACACACACACACACACACACACACACACACACACACACACACACACACACAGAGTCATATGAGGCACACAGAGAAGTCTCACGACAAGTGAAGAAAGGACAGTACCAAGATTCATCGGAGGAGATATAATCCAGAGGCAGTATCGAACTGGGTTGCGAACGTTGGACAAAATAGCCCACAGCGTACTTACCAAGCAGCTAACCTCTTTAAAGATAGTGACACACTGACTGACTCAGTAGAGCATCAGGAAGGTCATACCACCCTCGGCGTAAAACACCAATCCTCCTCCCCACTATCTTTTCATCGAGGCCTGGCATGAGGAAAGTTGACTTTGTGCAACACCGACAAAAAACATCAGAGATGAGGATTAATCGTTGCCAAACTGTGCCCATATCAGCACTATAGAGTACTAAAATTCTAGTCAGAGATCACGTGGTTCTGAAGACCAAATGGCGCTGAGGATTGATCATCTCTGAGGACATACACCAAATGTATGTGCTACCTGGGAAAAGTTGTTGCCCTCTGAATCTAATCAACGGTCAGCATAGAAAACCTTGCATGGTTTCGACACCTAGGAAATTATCTTATTTCTCACCACTAGAAGAGCTCAGCTCACGCTTTAACCTCATCACAGTAACAGCTTAGTTTTGTTAGTTATGTATGAATCGTGCTCTAGCATTTAAAAAAAAAACCAGCATACGGCATGAGCCGTACTTTGATGCTATTTATAGAACCCTGCGGACTACAAGCTCTTTTATGCATTCAGTGGATTTTTTTTAACCACCATAAGACACTTGTAAATTTTACCTTTTGTTGCTTTGTTAAGCAATTAGTGTACAACTCGCTCTTATGTTTTTGTGAACCAGCATAAAACATGAGCATGTATACATCGTGTGTTAGTACCTTAAAAAAAAAATTTTTTTAGACCAGCAGACGACATGCTCATTATATTTCTTCGGTCTTCGTTGATAACTGCGACCCATTATGGACTGGCAGTCCACGATGCCTGCTTGCTTAGCTTGACCTTCTGATCTCTTTGACTCTTGAAGCTCAGCAGGCTCAGCAGCTGATCATTGCCGCTGACATCTTGCGGTACCCGTGTACCACCACATCACCCGCTGCTTTCTTTTACTTCCGCTAGCTACTCCCCTCTCTGCCTCGCGAAGCCCAAACTCTCAGCGCCATCTACAGGCAGCATTTCTCCGCCATATCTTTCTTTTCTTCCTTTCCAACCTTTAGATCTTCAAGATAGGACTAGAGCGCGTTTATATGAGGGACCATGCAACAGACACACACGAGATTAACTTGAGTTTTCGATTGACAAGTAACAAGGCTCTTGGCGATGCTATGCATCTGTAGGGCAGGTGTCAATGTTTGCGTGAGGTTCCCCTTGCTCGTGAGCCGCACTCGCATGCAAATATTTATCTCCGTGCAGTCCTTCAGCTACAGTTCATCGTTTCCTCATTCCGGCCCCGAGGCGTTAATTGTCAGTTTAAGATTCCAGCTAAGGAAACGTTTGTTGTCAGGCGCGGGGAGGCACTGGCGAGTGTCCCGTTGGGAGTCTCCGCCGTATTTGTTGGCCCAACAGAGCCAGACTTCGGGCAGCAAGGGGAGAGCAGGCTAGCGGGGCCATGTCGAGTGCCCTGCCGCTGCCGCCTCGCTCGTTGTCCTGCCCGCCACCAGGCGGCGCGTCACGCTCTTCTGCCAGTCCTTCTGTCGTCTAAGTGGATGGGCGTTTGTGTCTCAAGTGAATCTTAAGCTCTTGCAGTCACAATTAAACACACCACGACTTGCTGCCCGAGCGGTGGCGCTGCTTGCTGTGCATGCTTATTAATGTACAATTCGTTAAGTGCGGTCTGTCGTTTGGGAAATAATAAGACTTACCCTTCTCCCAGCCATGACGAGATTACAATACTGGGCTGCGATTGGCCCACTCTCTTCAAATACGGGGATTGAGGAAATTAGCAAAGGAGGTAGGAAGCCCAGAGAAAAGAAGATGCCCGTCTACAGACAGATAACCCTGAGGCTCTGACCTAAAGATCTCAGCCAGTTCTCATCGATTATCGCCCAGAAATAGTTTTCACCTTATCACGGAAAACAGGGAACGACTGCACCCTGTCCTTAATATCTCTGCGCTTATAATTAAGAAGTAGAATCTTATTATCAGTGCCTTGGCCGTGGTCTCCATTAATGGACGTCACTATTTGTATTTCTAGGGAGCCGATTTCTGCGAAAGTAACCAACAGCAGGTCTGAATATACTGGCGAAAGGATCCACTACAGAAATGGAGGGGGTGGGTGGGAGCGGGATTGATGTTTTACGCCGAGCCAGCAGCTAAGGCTATTACACGGCAAGGCAGCCAGCCCTGTAAACAGATGCCAGAGAAAGAACAGCGTGCCCGAGACGAGAGCTGAACCGAGGGCAGTCAACCCTCACTGTATTGGTGACAGGCGCTAACCGTTGCGCCACCGGACCTCCCTACCGAAATAAGGAGAAGGGGGAATTAGGGGGTAAAAGCCCATAATAAAAGCAAAACCAAACATGGCGATGAGCAAGAGCATGGGAGGAGGGGGAGGACACCGCGAAATAGCAGTTGCCGAGCAGAATGTAGAACGAATTGTACGTCACATCATTACTTCGGCAAACGTCCTGTCGGTGTACATGCCAGTGGGTTTGTCAATAGCTGCCGGCACATTCCCCTCTCTCCCGCCCACTCCTGTGTTATACATTCCCTTTCAGTCGTCGGGCCTGACGCGAGCGTGCGGGTGACGCTGCATTCAAGGTTGTTTGTACAGAGGAAGTGAGTGCACGTTCGCGATTCACTGGGGCCAGTCCCTCCGGTCCGCCTCGACTAAAGGACGGAAGGATGGAAGAAAAAAAAAAAAGAAAAGAGCAACGTCGGAAAGGCAAAAATGGCCATTAGCGGCATGAAAAGCACCGGCGCGAGGCTAATCGAGTTATAGTCCTTGCGACGTGCTGGCGGCCCGGTTCTAGAATGAAGTGAGCTTTTAGCGAACATTGCCGCACACGCCTGGCGACGGGGAGCCACCACCATCAGCAGAGCAGCAGCAGCACCAGCAGCAGCAGCAGCAGCAGCAAGCGGCATCGGCGGTGGTGCAGCCCAAGGCGTGTGGGACCTGGACGATTGGTAGATGCGGGTCGGCAGGCTAGCGAACTTATTAGGAAATACAGCGAGTGGGGTGGGGGGGCGGACAGGCTAGCGAACGTATCAGCAAGTACAGACGGACAGGCTAGCGAACGTATTAGCAAGTACAGCAGGCGGGGACGGGAGGGATGTGGGTCAAAGCAGACTGAGGTGCTGGAACTGACTGCAGGGTGATGGCTCGACGGCTGGCAAGTCCTTAGTTTTAAGATGAGAAAATGGGCTTATATTATACACGGGTAAATGCCAAAAATCAGATATTTATAGGTATGTAAATCCCGTAAGTGTGAGTCTACGTGCATGTAAATGTCATCGGTTTTTTTATGTGTGCAAATGTCATTTTATAAAATCAGCTTATACACTTGTAAATTTCCCCCCAAAGACTTAAGCCATATTAATTTTGAATAATAATAATAATGACCGTGTGATTTATATAGATGATGCGTGTAAATCTTGGAAAAAAATGACTGTTTGGTAAACGCGCGCTTTTCTCTCTGTAAACATAGGCTTATCGGTGCCACGATTGTACGGGTCAGTTCCGGAAAGGCACTGAAGCCTGACCGTGGTTGGGGATACATAGATATTGAAAGATTACAGTGATGTAGCACAGGAACCACTTTAATGATTACCCGCTTGACAGGCGCTCATCATAACCACAAAAAACTAGGGTAATAGTCGCACGACTGTGCACCAGCAGGTCCCTGGAAATTTATTTTTTAAACAGAAAATATTCTTTGCTCTCTCTCTCTCGATAGTCTTTAGAAAGTGCATGATCTTAAACAATTCTCCACATAATCCTGATAAGCACACATACATATCTGAATTTAATCATCGAAACTTGAGGTACTAAGGGGTGCCTAACTTTGCAGCACATCTTACTTATCTCAAACTGACAATTAAAACAGCTCAGTCTCATACTATACATTATAGCCAACCAGTCAAGACACCAACCCACACAAAACTTACCTTGCCATCCAACCATCCGCAACGAGTATGTATGCACATACATACATTCACACAGTCGTCAACTACATTAGTCCACTGATAACAAACATTTCCTTTCAATGTGGAGCATATTGGGGATTATTTTAAAATCTTCAGTTTTTTTTTTTTTACTTTCCTGGTGTTTTATCTATTTATTTACTTTATTTTTTATTCTTATTTTTTATTTATTTTGTTTTTGTTGTGCAATTAGCATTCTTCTGAATGGATACCTGCGCATTACAAATGGACATCATCATCATCATCATCATCATTACTTTTATGTCAGAATTTACATCCCTAAAACAGACAGGTAGACAGGTTGTGAAGCGAGCAAGCTGTTTCAAGCGTTTAGCGGTTGTTGCATTTTCTGTGGAGTGTATGACATGTTTGATATTTGTTGTATGGAGTGTATTCCGGTTTGTATGACATGTTTGATATTTGTTGTATGGAGTGTATTCCGGCTTGTATGACATGTTTGATATTTGTTGTATGGAGTGTATTCCGGCTTGTATGACATGTTTGATATTTGTTGTATGGAGTGTATTCCGGCTTGTATGACATGTTGGATATTTGTTGTATGGAGTGTATTCCGGCTTGTATGACATGTTTGATATTTGTTGTATGGAGTGTATTCCGGCTTGTATGACATGTTTGATATTTGTTGTATGGAGTGTATTCCGGCTTGTATGACATGTTTGATATTTGTTGTATGGAGTGTATTCCGGCTTGTATGACATGTTTGATATTTGTTGTATGGAGTGTATTCCGGTTTGTATGACATGTTTGATATTTGTTGTATGGAGTGTATTCCGGCTTGTATGACATGTTTGATATTTGTTGTATGGAGTGTATTCCGGCTTGTATGACATGTTGGATATTTGTTGTATGGAGTGTATTCCGGTTTGTATGACATGTTTGATATTTGTTGTATGGAGTGTATTCCGGCTTGTATGACATGTTGGATATTTGTTGTATGGAGTGTATTCCGGTTTGTATGACATGTTTGATATTTGTTGTATGGAGTGTATTCCGGCTTGTATGACATGTTTGATATTTGTTGTATGGAGTGTATTCCGGCTTGTATGACATGTTTGATATTTGTTGTATGGAGTGTATTCCGGCTTGTATGACATGTTTGATATTTGTTGTATGGAGTGTATTCCGGCTTGTATGACATGTTTGATATTTGTTGTATGGAGTGTATTCCGGCTTGTATGACATGTTTGATATTTGTTGTATGGAGTGTATTCCGGCTTGTATGACATGTTTGATATTTGTTGTATGGAGTGTATTCCGGTTTGTATGACATGTTTGATATTTGTTGTATGGAGTGTATTCCGGCTTGTATGACATGTTGGATATTTGTTGTATGGAGTGTATTCCGGTTTGTATGACATGTTTGATATTTGTTGTATGGAGTGTATTCCGGCTTGTATGACATGTTTGATATTTGTTGTATGGAGTGTATTCCGGCTTGTATGACATGTTGGATATTTGTTGTATGGAGTGTATTCCGGTTTGTATGACATGTTGGATATTTGTTGTATGGAGTGTATTCCGGCTTGTATGACATGTTGGATATTTGTTGTATGGAGTGTATTCCGGTTTGTATGACATGTTTGATATTTGTTGTATGAAGTGTATTCCGGCTTGTATGACATGTTTGATATTTGTTGTATGGAGTGTATTCCGGCTTGTATGACATGTTTGATATTTGTTGTATGGAGTGTATTCCGGTTTGTATGACATGTTTGATATTTGTTGTATGGAGTGTATTCCGGCTTGTATGACATGTTTGATATTTGTTGTATGGAGTGTATTCCGGTTTGTATGACATGTTTGATATTTGTTGTATGGAGTGTATTCCGGTTTGTATGACATGTTTGATATTTGTTGTATGGAGTGTATTCCGGTTTGTATGACATGTTGGATATTTGTTGTATGGAGTGTATTCCGGTTTGTATGACATGTTGGATATTTGTGCTGAGGACTGTGTTCTTGCTGTGTGTGACGCTGCCCTGTGACGTGGAGGAGACTACACACCCACATTTTGACGTTATCTTATTTTGACGTCAGCGCCTTGAGCCGTCCACTGGCCAGGATTTGGCGCTATACAAGCCAACATTATTATTATTATTATTATTATTATTTAGATGGAGTTTACTGGGGGTGAGGGTGGGATTGGTGTTTTACGCCGAGCCAGCAACTATAAGGCTTTATCACGGCAAGGCAGCCAGCCTTGTAAACTTTGCGTTAAGGAGAAGAGAGAGAGAGAAAGAGGAAACTCGTCTATACATGAGTCGAATGCGAGATCAGATCTGTTGATGAACAGCCGAGAGACGTCGTCCTGCATCCAAATGTTTATACAAACCCGATACTTCATAAAATGAGAGGCACGACGGTGTATTATTATGGCGACTGCGCTGTTTCACAAGAGACAAATACCACGGAACGACAAAATCCGGGGGAAAAGACATAATAGTTATTTGTGACAGGGCGGGAGGCCCAGTCAGAGCGAAATGCTAATATTCACAATTAACTTTCAATTTTTTTTCAGACACTCTCTTTAACGAGATTAAAATGGCTCTAAACTCAGACATCATAACACTAATAACTTTTGAGTATGGGCAGTTATGCTAATCTGTTTTGTTATTGCTTCAACTTTTAATGTTGTATAGATACAATGTTGTATTTATACTAAATGTAAGATATTGTGTATTTTTGGCGTTTCTTTTGATGACTGACACATGGAATTTCTTCCACGCTTCATCTGTTCAAAGTTTCTTTTTTTAATTTTTTTTTAGAGAAAAGATGACTGTCTTCAGGCAGATCACCCTGAGACTCTGACCTCAGATGATTCTTCAGACCTATTGATCGTCTAATCTAGAGGTAATAAAGGCTGCCTAACTTTGTAACAAAGCAAAGTACCTCAGCAAAATATTATGTGAATTTCGCTCACGAGACAATAAAATTGTAAATTTGGGCTCTGACAGCTGAAGTCGAAAAAAAGATGAGTGTATTTTGTCAGTTATTTGGCGCATGCGCAGTACACACTCGTTGGTGGTTAAAACGGAAGTGGGGGTCAGATTGTTAGCCACTTGACTGCCTTTACGACAAAAAAAAAAAAGAAAAAAAAAAGAAAAAAAAAACGAAGGTAAAGAGGTGGGTGGAAAAGATCACTATTGTGTTATAAGCTGCTGCAACGGTGAATTAAAAAAAAAGCAGGAGAAAAGCTAGTATTATCTGCTTTTCCGATGGTAAATGCCCCGGAACTCAAAAGACGCTGATTCTGGTTGCAAGCGATATGAAGAAAGAACTTTGCGGACACAGAAAACTCAACAGTATGTGGTGTGAGGATTTCGGATAAGTGACACGTATTCAATCAGCAATATCCCAATATTACATCGTGGGCATGAAAGTCAGTGAAAGTATACAAGTGCCGCCGCTTCGAGCAAAGTAAGTGCTTACAGTGTAAGCTAGAACATTTTTTGCAAGGCTTTGAGAAAAGTAACGTAAAATAAGCGAGTTGCAGCATCACACATTGATTCCGAAATAACAGTTGGCGAGGAGGCTTAACTGTGTGAAAATTAGCCCTGTTGTACGATATACCTTAAAAAAATATCCTCAAAGCTGTCGGACAATAATTTTTTTTTATTATTACAGGAACGAACCCACGCAGAGACGGAAAAATATGTTTCGCCTATTGCCTTTCAATTTCACCATGATGTGATTGCCAAATCATCTAAAATATATAATACAACAAATTATTAAATAACACTTTTATTACAGTTTTTACGACCTGGACAGGAGCGGAGCTATGGTTAGTCGGTAAGAAAGACGTTGACGATAGTATCTGTCCTTCTCAGGTTAGAGAGTGAGGTGTCAGAGACCTCCCTTATCTCGGGTCAGCTTTATGTGAGGGCGGTGCCTTTCTCCTCTCCCTCACTTCCTTACCTCCCTCCAACCCTCTATGGAGTCAAGTACCCATTCCCGCCAGCTGGATCGACTGGAGGAAGTTTGCTGCGTTACACGGGTATCGAATCGCGCGCCTCTCTGTTCGGACGCCAGTCTCTACTCGGCTATCCGCTTCCCCGCTGACGATATATAGTAGCTGCCGATAAATGATCTCCTACAGTTAAAGGCAATGGCTATTGGAGGTGGAGGGACTCCATGCTACATTGAATAACGTTCACATTCTTGTCCCCCTCAGTATCTTTTTTGAGCGGGTGGCTGCCCTCCCCCTTCCCACGCCCTGGTTTCTACGCCACTGAACGGTGGAGGAGCAAGACACAGAAAAAAACTGCTAGACTCTTTCACGCATTATGCAGGCTTTCACAGCTTCGATTTCATCGTTTCTGCAATCCGCTATGTAAAATCGTTACTTTGTCAGACTCAGAAGTTCTCTTTGATTCAAATCGCTCTGTATCCATGTCAATGAAGCTAAAATCAAATAGCTTGCAGAATACGCTGTCAGTGAAAGAATGCCACACACATACGCTAGACTCCCTTTTCTTATTTGCGCAAGGCACTAAGAAAACTGCTAAATGCTGATTGTATGTTGCCATAGGATACCGATTTCAGCGAAAGACGCTTTCGATATGATATGTGCTTCCATAGATTGAGCAGACGAAAACGGATATGTTCGTTCGCAACAGACACACCCTAGCGGCCTAGCCCATGCCCAGGAACCTCTCGATCATTGCTGCAATCAACAGGACGAATATGTCGTGTTTTGATAACAGCCTAGTCAAAGACTATCTGCAAGTCACGCTGTAAGTGTGGTAGAAAGACGGGCAAGTATTGCTTAAACTGGTCCGAAAATATTGAGTGGATCTGTCGAGATACTTTAACTCTGCTGTAGTTAGCAGAGGACAGACCACCATGGACAGCCTTTTTGTCTTTCATGTCTCAAAGAAAAAAAATTGTCGAGGAGTTGAATTTATTTTATATACTTTTTAAAGAAAAAATGTTATTTTCCAAGTGTTTGGTTTCAAGAAATTACCTATTTTAAAAACATGTTAAATATGTTCACACACATACCTGGAGTCTTCATTAAACACGGCAGAGTATTGGTAACAAGTAAACATTCAATAATCCTTTTTACAATTTGATTCATAAACACACTGCAAACATACTTGGTCAATACTCATAGTATGTGTGTCACATAGGCAAAGGACTGTTGTTTTGTTGACTTGACCCCAATGACCTGTGTTCACGATATCACAAACGTACAGTTGCTGATGCCCGATAAAAGAGTTAAAGGGAAGAAAGAGCTTCGAAAAGACCAAGTGTAACATAGCAGTTACCTCCCTTATGAAACAAATACGCTTTCATCAAGAGATGGCTAATAAAAACTTTCCTTGAAATTCTCACGTGACCGTGCTTTCAATAAACTTCATTTTATAAAATAAAACTGCAGTTATAAGTAAAATATTATAGCATATTTTTAAATAAAAGCTCCCTTTGTAGATATCAATTTTTTTTTCATTTTCACGTTTAATGAATATATATAGTTACCGTGGTTTTATTTTATTTTGACAGTATCGTGTCTCAAAGCTTCCCTTTGACAATACTTGAAATATTTTATTTGAATCTTTTTATTATCACGAAAGTATGCTTAAAACTTTATTGGAAAATAAAAATTGTCTCACTTATTGCTAAGGGATTTCTTGCAGCTTGAGAGTGCAGACTGTGTGATAACCTGAATGTTCTCATAACACTTTCAGAAATTGTCTTATCTGTTTATGTATAAATCCGCCTAATACACACAATATATATATATAAATAACGCATATAAGTAGCCAGAGTTAGGACTGGTGGCCTCAGACGATGTATGTACACGTCGAACTCTGTGGTCACGTGCCAATGTTTGTGTTGGTGCACGCGCACTGAAGTAGGACACAGGAAGCTTCTAGGTTAAAAATGGCATCAGCACGACAGACTGTCACAGGAATAACTCTCAAAACTTTGTTAGAAAATCCAGAGCTGCAGCATTCGCCGCTGGGAAATGAAGGTAAGTTAACCCGCTTAATTGTTTTGTTGCATTTTTTTCGGTAATTTTACGATTAGACAAGTTTTCTTCGCAATGTTTAACGAAGGCTTCTGTACTTCTGACATTATGTAAACCTCGAGGCTCGAGTTTGTGTTGGTTTTTATCCACTTTGAAGTGCATGTGTCCACAATTTAGCACCAGATGCTCGTGCCATCAAAAGTTGTGAAAATATTGAGATGGAGTTGCATTTGTTCCCTTTGATCAGCCCATGGATATCACGCTCCGTGCAACGTGAGAAAGAAGGTCAAGGTCATATAACTGAATGCCTTCGTTCCGCTCTGTTGCACCTTCCCCCCCCCCCAACTCACCTATCAATGTACGGGCTTATGAACAGGACCACAAAATGGTGCGTGCACTGCATGCATAAAAGACTATGACTTCACTAGTGCTAGAAGTGGGCAGTGACTTGGCTTCAGAAACATACACAACTGTCAGCTGGAATATAAACTGCCCCTCCCCCTACCCCTACTCCCCAGTCCAAACAGCGGTATATAAGACAGGCACCTGCATGCTTTATTAATTTTTTTATTGTACTTTATATATTTATACTTTCTGATTTTAATAATGGCGTTGATTCCATGCCTGCCACAAGCAGAATAAGGATGGATTTACATTTAAACATTTTAAAGTATCTTGTAACAGGTTAAAAACAAGCGTTTAAAGAGACTGAAATGTTTTTTAGTATTGTGAGAAGTTGAATTTTCCAATTCGCGTTTTTTCTTTTTCAGGAAAAAACTTAAAGGAGAAAGAGACAGACAAAGAATTACCAGAAATTGATTTTAGTTCTGCCTTTTTGGGTCCACATCTCTGGGAGAAAACATATGATGCAAGTGATTTCGACTTGGAATATATGGACCTTGATGAATTTTTGGGTGAAAACAGTATTCCTCTTGAGAATTCTACTCTTTGTGAGCAGAAATGTTCATCAGCAACCCCCAGTCAACATTCCAGTGTACATTATTACTCAAAAGAAAACATTGCAAGTGATGCGCAGGACCTTCAGAAGATACAGGCACATGCAAGTTCTTCACTTCTTTCTCCATCACCTTCTTTTGGCTTCATTGCCAAGGATGTGGAGACATACAAGGAGAGTCTCCCAATTACAGGTACAAGCAGAGGTACAAGAATTATTCAGTCATTAGTCCAGTGGTGTCTAGTGGTGAAGCCAGTCATCAAAACAGACTCATGTAGTTAGATGTTGTCGCTGCATGTGTGATTATTCTCTGAGTGTGGTAACTTACAAGGACTACATTGATGTAATAGACCCTTAACATGAAACACCAACCACTAAATCAGTAAAGTGTGCTTGGTAGACAGGGGCATATCACTTTCTATAAACATTCCTTTCATAGCACTTACAAGAGTCTCAAAATCAAAATCAGAGTAGAATGTTTTTTGATAAGTTTAATAAAACATTTTCGGTCACTCACTTGGCAAAGTTGCCATGGCCAAAGTACATGGTGTCCAAGCCTGCTTTAGTTGTTTTTTTTTTCTTAACGCTGTATCATGGCTGAGAAAAAAATGAGTACAAATACATGATACAGAAAATGTCAATTGTCATAAGTCACAGTGTGTGGGGCATGCTGTGCACAGTATTATTACTAACTGTAGACAACCTGCATAAATTATTTCCAGCTAATGCTTAAAGTTCAAGCATCAGTGAAAACAGAATACGAGTGCACATAAGTTGTAGTTTATATCTGAATATATATATATATATATACATCCAGACCTCATTTACACATGGTGGGCAGATATGTGTAATAATAAATAACCTCTGCTAATTAAGGTTTCTATGTAAATCACAAGATTTCAAACTTCTCGCCTCACAATATGGCAAGAGCACATGAAACCTTATCTTCTACTGCCAGCAATTTATAAAGTACTGTGTGGTGATTACTGAAATCAGAGAAAGCACTAGGTCATTCCACTCTAAATACAAATGGCATCAACATCCAGGTATCAGTCACATTTACCAATGCCAGGTCAAGAAAACTATGATGGAGAATTGAAAATAGTAAGCAAAATTGGTGACCGGACACTTAATCCCCGGACACTTAATCCCCAACACTTCATCCCCTAGACACTTAATCCCCAGACACTTAATCCCCAAATCGCGACACAACACTCAAAACTGCTATTTTGTGAAATTGAAATATTATAACCGTAAGAGAAATGTGTCGCGTGGTAACTGGGTAACTCTGGTAAGACTGGGTTGCGCTGGGTTTACAATTAGCGATCTACCCTCAGGGCGTCTAAGCGATACTAGGTGGACTCCCTAACATAACCAGCCAGTTCCAAGGCCATACTGACCAGGAGCAGACCGCCCCATCGTCTCATGCGCCGGCACAGAGAAACGTCCAAAGAAGAAGTAGGCTGAATTGGTCATGAGAATTACCAATATTGTACAGCGATATGAGGCAAGGATCGTCTGCTGTACCTTCGATCATTAGCTTACCTGTCATATTGATTAACAACACTTTTCATATCTTAATGTTGAAAAACATTGACTTTAATAGCTCACATGAACTTTAACTAATGTTATAAATGTTGAAATTAAGTATTATTTTAATTGTCAAACTTATTTTGATGTTTACATGAAAATAATTATTTGAATTTGAATTAAATTTTTCATTCACTTCATAATTTTTTGAGTTGAAATTTCATTTTGAGGATTAAGTGTCTAGGGGATTAAGTGTCTGGGATTCAGCAAAATTCATACAATAAGGTCCACTGAAAATTTTGATAAATAGCACACTACACAGATTGTTTTCAAACCTTGTTTTTAGAATTCCAAAATCTTGTACACATATTTGTGTGTGGGGAAGAGAGATTTAAAAAAAAGATTTCCTTGTATTTTTGAAAATGTATGAGGACTTGCATTGGTAATTACTTTGAAGGTATGAAGTGAGGTCTTAGCACAAGATAGAAGATTGTTATTCACTTCATTCCCCAACCAGCTGTGAGTTCTACAGATGTAAGAAAATGATAAATTTATCGTAAAATAAGACTTAGAAGCTTTTACTTTTCTCTTGTTTGAAATGGCAGGGCTTTTAAAGTCTGCTTACTGTTGTAAGATTTGTAGACAGTTTTTTATTGTCTAATTTCATTAATAATCCACCATTAATTAAAATCCTAAGAAATGTGCAGTTGCAATTATGAACACAATATTTCCATAAAATCTTTTGCTTATGTTTTATGATGTGGTGCATTGATTACAGGTGAAACAGATAAACTGTTTCATAAACAGTTGTGAATAAGGCGCTGAAATGCTTATATTGCCTATGTCTCACTCTTATTTTATTTTTATTTGCAAATAACGCGAAGTAAGCAGGAGCCTTACATATTTCAAATTCAAGGCAGCATTTTGTCAGCTGAAACATTAGGGACAAAGGACCAAAAGACCAATTTTATTAATCCCAAAGGGCAATTAAGAGCTTTGCTGCGTAGAAAACAAATTAGATGGGAGCATGTTTAGACAGTGGAATATGATTCTTACATTTTACTTTAAAGGTGCCCCAGGATCACTGTCCCCTGGATCTTCATCAGGCTCAACCCCACCTTCAAGTCCTCTGCCTGTCCAAATAGAATTCAGTTGCACAGAGCAGGATATTGCACTTTCCTCTGTTCCTGGTAAGTGCTTTTGTACACTGTAGTACGTTAATGAAGGTATTAAATTTTAGAACACCAAACTTAAATAATGACTACAGTGATTCTTCTCCAGTAGTCACATACAGTTACAAATTTATAGCAACTAGAAACATTTGAAAAATGTACAAGCCTGCTGAACTATAATTAACATATAGTTTGTCACTGTTCGGCTCATTTTCCAGCATGATTGCTATTATGAGTCAAAGGTGCCCTGACACAAGCTTTGCCAGAAGTCATCTGGATGACCGTCTAGTGATGAAAACCATTGGCCACTACAATGTTACAATTATTATTCTAAAAAGTTATTTAATTTTTTTCCATTCTAATATTAATGCCTAAATATCTGTCAGTAAACCTGTCTGATTAAGATATATTAGCTTTGGGAAGACTGATTTTATATATTGCAACTTACTGATACAACTTCCTCCAATGTCATAAAAGATTAAAATTACTTTTGTTTAGGTCAAAAGGAGTTTGACCCTCGCCACAGCAATTTCACTGATGAAGAGCTAAAGCCTCAGCCAATGATTAAAAAGTCAAAGAAGGTAATTATTAGAAATCCAGTTATTTTGTTATCTGGCTAAGAGAAGGTGATTATAAATAAACTGGAAATGTTAATGCTGAATTTTTTTAGAGGAAAATCTATCCCCTCTCTTTTTTTCTGCAGATTTTTGTTCCTGATGATTTGAAAGATGAAAAATACTGGGATCGTCGCAAGAAAAATAATTATGCTGCTAAACGATCACGGGATGCTCGCAGAGTTAAGGAAAATCAGATTGCATTAAGAGCATCATATTTGGAAAGAGAGAACAAATGTTTGCGTGAAGAGATGGACAAAATTCGTCATGAAAATGCCAAACTGAAACAGTGTTTGAGCAAGTATGAACCAGAGGCCTTGAAAAATCTTCTTTAAAGATGAAAAGAGATATACAGATGTGTATTCTCTGTGTATTGCATACATACATCTGTTAAAAGTTTTTGAATCTTAATCTTAATAATCTCATTTTATCATCATGCTTTACTTTAACAGTTCATTTACCCTAGGCCTTGACAAGGTGTTAAGTTCACTGTAGTAACCATAATCTTTTATTATGGATTAACCCCAGGTGCAACTTGTTAACTTAAAATTAGTGGAGTTTCCAAAAAAAAAATTAATTTGTCAGTTCTGCCTGGATGGAGCCTAGCAGCATCTCTGTTAAGTGCATACTTTATTACTTCTCACTTATCCTCAAATACACATAATTTCTACTGTGCAGTGTACAGTTTTATTTTTACTCCCGATTGTTGTTATTTTTACTTGCAATTGAAGACAACTTTGGTAATGTGAATAAGAAATGGGAGCTTTTGTGTCTACTCAAGATGGGAGAAAGTTATGTAAAGATTATCATTAAAGATTTTAAAATTGTTTGGCATGGAAATTTAGAGTTAACATTTGATAGCAAGTATAGATGCTGAGTACTTTTTACCTGAGTTAAAAAAAACATTCACATTCACTTTGCTTTTGCATATTTGAATGTATATGTCTGTATATATATACATATGCATCCTTTATGGAAGTTATGTTGAGAATGGTAGACAAAGTTCAAAGAAGTAAACGTGTAAAGTGTAACCACTTTGCATGTGACCATGTGTTGGATGAAGAAGAATGCAATTTGCTATATGATGCATTCTATCACCAATTTTGCTAGAAAAATTCATTTTTATACTACCTTATTATGCCCAATGCATGTTTGAATGAACTTTCAACTATTAGGGGCAGTCAAATGAAACATAGTGGACGCCGGACAAATAATTCCTGCTTATGAACTCCCTACATACCAAAGTTGACACCCTGGCTGGGAGCTAAAGTGTATTGTGACAGGTGATGAGAGCTGGTGTCACCATTACAAGCCAGAAACACTTCACTGAAGCATTCAGTGGAAGCATCCCCTCCTCTGAAAAAGTTCGAGGCACAGGCCAGTGCAGGGAAAATCATGTTGTCGGGGGGGGGGGGGCTCTCCTTGAGGAGTTCTTGGAACGAACCCCAAACACTTAATCCCCTTGATTTTTAATCCCCAGACACTTAATCCTCAAAATGAAATTTCAACTAAAGAAATTATGAAGTGAATGAAAAATTTAATTCAAATTCAAATAATTATTTTCATGCAAACATTAAAATAAGTTTGACAATTAAAATAATACTTAATTTCAACATCTATAACATTAGTTAAAGTTCATGTGAGCTATTAAAGTCAATTTTCTTCAACAATATGATATGAAAAGTGTTGTTAATCAATATGACAGGTAAGCTAATGATTGGAGGTACAGAAGACGATCCATTGCCTCATATCGCTGTACAATGTTGCTAATTCTCATGGCCAATTCAGCCTACTTCCTCTTACCACGCGACACATTTCTCTTACGGTTATAATGTTTCAAGTTCACAAAATAGCAGTTTTGAGTGTTGTGTTGCGATTTGGGGGCATTTTTGAGGATTAAGTGTCTGAGGATTAAGTGGCTAGGGATTAAATGTCTGGGGATTAAGTGTCCGGTCACCTCTTGGAACATGGTCACACCACTAATGTGGAGCACTATGTGAGCACTTTGGGTGCCTGCATTCAAAAATAAAAAAATAAATGTCCTGGGGCTAGTTGCACAACATGTTTCTACACCTTAAAACTGTTTTAAAGAAGGAAATCTAGAAACTGTTTATTCTTCGAAAATCCCTCATATGCCATTTAGACGCGTTGGACAAAAAATGTGCTGACGGAAACGAAAATCTGGTTTAAAAAGCGTTTTCTAATTTTGAAAATGTGTTGTGCCTTTCTGAAAAGAGTAAAAGCCTAAAAGTGTTTAAAATTAGAAATGTGTCATGTAACTGGCACCAGGAATCTTGACACAAGGTGTCATTATACTTTTCATTGACTTTTATAGCTGTTCATTAGACAACAATAGCATATTAATCTTGTAGCATATTCTCTGGCTGTGAGATAGCAGATGAGCTTACAAAGGAAAACTTGATAAATGCAGCAGCCACACATACCCCTGTTGAAAACAATGAGACTGTCAGCCACACAGATCCAATACAATGTCAGTGACTTGGAGGGATGTTTTAATGTGTCACAAAAAAGTATCATGATAGAAAATCCATTGTTATTTCTATGCTATTTATAGTAGTCCTTTGTGTACAAAGCCATTTAATTTCTTTCAAGGTTCATTGCTGTAATCCCCATGGTATTATATTATGTACCATTAACAACAACAAGTTCTATGATTTAGGATTAGAAGTATTTTTTATACCACCCAAAGACTTCTTATGTTTGGCATAGAGTTCAGCTTCCAGACGTTTTTTCTCTTCCTCTTCTGCCTTTCGCTGAATCTCAGCAACTTCCTCCAAAAACTATTGAAAGAAGCAAAATAGGTCATTAATCAACCATAAAATGAGTTACATATTTTGGGGGATTATTTCCTAGAAGTTTTTTGGGAAAATGCAAAGATTTTGCTTTCTTTGTTAGAATGCATGCATGGAAAGGAAAACAGGTTTGCTTTCACCCACATTTTGCTAGAGCATCTTAAAAGCAGCAAAGCATGCTCATTACAAAATGCTGCTGGTCAGCTGTTGAAGTCGTATAACTACTGCACTCATGCAACAGAATGGGTACCGAGTTAGTTTATGTCTCCAGAATAATAAAAAAAAATTCTCTCCAGTATACCTCTGGTTTTCTGACCCCTTTCTTGTTGGTGAACTCCATAAATGCTTTGGGAGCATGCATAACAGCAAGGTCATGGTTCTGGAATTTCAGAAAATGTTTGTTACCAACAGGCCATAACTTTACCGATGCATGTACATTCCAAAGATTTATTTCCTTCTCCCTTTCCGGCCCCAAAGTCATGAATTCTCTGCCCCTTGCTCTTCGTAATGACTATATTTGAAGTTTTCAGGTCTGGCCTCAAAACCCACCTCTTTTAGAAATACCTTGTGTACCTCTTCTGCTCCCTTCAGTATTCCCATCATGTTCACCACTGTGTATCCTGTAGGCTGCTGCTTCATTATACTCATGATAAACTGTCGGTTTGTTTGTAGTCATATGAATGGAGCATGCTGAACTTACCTTCAACTAGGAAATGCACTTTCTGAACTTTAATTATTGTTATTATTTAAAGCATTTATATGTTCTAAACATTGTTACAATACAATACCACTTTATTTATCTATCCACAAGGGCAATTCCAAATAGTGCTTGTACTAGCAGTAATATATACATGATATAAGAGATAATACATACATATACATGATATAAAAGGAGATAATGTATACATGTTGAAATAATTTTTTCTCTCCCGCATGCACACACCCACATTCCCAGCAACAGTAGATCTAGATATAGTAGTGACCTTAGGTCATCTCAGGCTAGTACAAGTTCATGGCCAGTAGAACTGATCAGGTGAATGGCACGTTGAATGAATTGCAGTGACGACTGGTTTTGCATACAGGCATCGCGTACCTACAGCCAGACCGCAAGAGTGAGAACTCACAACACATGATCAGAAATAGAGAGGATACGGGATGCCTTCCTAAGGATTTGCTGATGGCAGAAAGCTGCCAAGTCCCTCTGCCTGATTCTGGTGATCTTGGAACAGATGTTAACAAGGGAGACCAGACTATTCCTGTTCCCTAGGGAGAGGTTGTGGAACCAGGAGATGAACGAAAAAGTGATAAGATTTTCAATGAAGGACTGATAGAACCGAGTGAGGATGATAGTGCTGACAGAGAAAGATTTGAGTTTTTGTAGGAGGTACAGATGTTGACTCTTACGGAGGATCATGTCACTTTTGATGTCCCTTTTAAGCTTGTTGTTGAAGATGGTACCTAAATATTTGTAAAAGTCGACTACCTCGATGGCATCATCATGGATAGCACTGATGACTGTCTCAGGCTTGTTCACGCGAAAGTCGAAGATCACTTCCTTAGTCTTTGAGGCATTAAAGACAAGGAAGTGTTCGTCACACCAGTGGACAAAGTCAGGAAGAGCGCCACTGTGAACATGTTCAACATCATACAGAAGTGACAACAAGACAAAGTCATCAGCAAATTTTATAAGAAAGCTCCTATCAGTAGTGCTTCTACAGCTGTTAGTATAGAGTATGAACAGTAGTGGAGACAAACAGCAGCCTTGAGGGGAACCTGTACAGGTGACAACAGGATCTGAGAAAAGACCGTTGACAGAAACTCTCTGCTGCCTGCTTGTAAGCAGTCCAGAATCCAGAGAGTTGGTGGGAAATATGGAAGTCTGAGACTAGACTCTCTGCTAACAAGTGAGGTTGCACAGAGTTAAAAGCAGAAGAAAAATCAGCAAAGAAAAGCCTGGCATGAGCTTTAGGCTTCTCCAGATGTTTGTACAGCGTATTTAGTATAAACAGTTTAGCATCTTTAAAATAAAACTTGGTACACAAAATCATCTTCTACAAACGGCAACTTAATGTAATACATCAACTGTACTTTTATAACACATTGCTGAAGACTGTCTCACCAGAGCTTGACCCTTCCTCTTTGCTTCTGACATATCTTTGTCCGTTCTTTCCAATGGATCAGTCAACTCTTCTTTCCAGTCGAGCTTCTTCCAGGTGTTCGGTGCCAGATACCAAGCACCATACCTGAACTTCACCCAGGATGGCTGGTAATTTCCACTCATCTTCTGCTTGTAAATGAAAAAAATAGAGTTTAGAAAAAAATAATAAAGTTCAGCTCCATAGGTCTTTACAAGCATCTTGCATAACAAATGCTATGTACAAAATAAAGAATATGCAAAGTTACTGAAAATTTCTGTTTAAAATTGCATGCATAATAGTTGTTTTGGTTGTAGGGCTACATACAGCATATATTTTCTTAGAATCTGAAAATTATGCCACCACAAATGTAGGTCATTTTACTATCTCCTAAGCATATGAAGCTTTTTAAGGGAAAACAGTGATGGAGATTTGTGACATTCGATGCCAGCTAGGACAGCTGAGGAAAAGCTTTAATCTGTGCTGTGATATAGAATGCTGTAACCTATATTAAGAAACTAGCTAGTACAGTAAAATGGTATGTAGCCTGTCTTCTTAGCAGATAATGCAGCTGAGACCAAAGACAAGAAGCTCGTGCACACCCAAGAACGAGGAGACATCTCTGGCTTAGGAGTGGGTTTGACAGCTTGCTGGTGTGAGGAGACGGTAGCAGACATTCGCAGTTCTGGTGGTACATTAGTCAGCTCCACCACATGAATAGGTACAGACAGTGCTGGCTTAGTGTCATAGCCACTAGCAAAGAGACTGGTAATGGTTGATTCCTCAATGTTATTGGTTTCTCCTCCAAGATCTGCTACCCACTGGCAGAACTCATGTGTTACCTGAAAGTCAAGACGAAACTTTGAAACAAGTCATATGAACATACAGCGACTAATTCAAAGATATCATGATTTCATCTTAGGCTTTCTATTAAAGAAATTTATGACAATAAATCCAGGAGTTGCACAATTTTACACATTCATCTGATGTTCTGTCTCACGACAGAATGTCAGATGCAAAACATTTTGTCCAGGACTACTTTGACACTCAGAAATACATTTCACATTTTAAAGGTAATTGATATTTTATGCATTTAGTGCCTGTAACAGTGTAATAAGTATTGGTGTTAGCTTTATAAAAAGAAAATGTCGATCTCATTTTGTCATTAAATGTGATCCACTGTTGCCCTAAGGTGTTTATTGCACTGTTTCTCTGTTTGGTTTATGAGTATTTAAATCATTTAAGTTGTATAGACATTTTACTTAAAATAAATTATTACTATCACTGTCACAGTCATACACAAAGCAGGAAGTATTAATGTTTCTCTCTTACTTTCTTAATATGCTCTTCCTGTGAAATGGATCCCTTTTTATCTTGTATGCGTCGATCTTTCTTCTCATCTTTTTCTTCCTTGCGTGGTAGCCATCGGTAAGGATTACGCACTGTCACAGCATCATCTTTTTGTCTGAAGGAAAAAAACCTCCAAAAAACAATGATTGTATACACAGAGGGAAAAATATGCAAGCAACCAGCCATTAATGCCATGCAAAACAAAAATGAATACTGAATAGCCATTGCAGTGGCGTAGGAACTAGGGGGGAATGGCAAGGGGGGCACCTGCCCCCTCAAAAAAGATACTGGGAAGGCAAGAACGTGAATGTAGTTCACTGTCAGCATGGAGCTAACCCCCAAAAGCCGAGCATCTTCCTACGCCACTGTATTGGTGCAATGTTTGTAAGCCTTTTAGAAGACACTGATGATTATTATCCTCAAGTGGATCTCAATGAAAAACCATACTAATCCACAAACACAAATGAAATTACTCACATTAAACACAGATACAAGTCAGATGTTCCTGCTAACATATGGCATAATGCAGCACATAGTCTCCTGGGATAAGTGGCTATTTTTGTTTCAAGTTGGTGGCACAAGAACAATGAAATAAGGAAGGTATGCTATTTTCACAACTACAACAGAAGCAGCGACATTGCTGCAGATGATTTTCACCAGTTTCAAATCTTGATAAAGCAGAGCATGCAGCTAATCATTTTGACAACAAAATCAGAATCACTTTATTGAATAGGCCATCGGCCCATTTCAAGGGGGAGCATAACAAAAACCATCACAAACTATACACAAACTGTATAGAAGGCAACATCAACACGAAGGTATTATAACTTAAGTCACACACACACACACACACACAAATCCATCAATCGTAATTGAATTCTCTCAGAAAGTGTTTAACAAATAAATACTAGTGTGCAACTTCCTTATTCCTCCGTGCTAAGCTTTGTAAAGGTAAATGGCAATGTGGCGTGTTATTCCTGGATTATTATCAGCCATAAGTACAGAGAATCTAAAGTGAGATGTAAAGTTATAGAACTTTGGTGGAAAATGTGTCCTTGGATGTTGAATCTTTTGATGATATATTTGAAATTCCCACTAACAGTAATACAGCAACATCAAACAATGTTCGCCGTTTTTCTGACGATCCCACTACTAATCCCTTTGGTTCTTATCTACTGCAAGTTTGCAGTGAGTTTCATTTATCGCTAATGGTATGTACGGCGGACCATTTTCTGGTGGCTACACCTACATATCTACCTCAGGATGCAGTGTTATTGACTATTTCATTTTATCTAGAGAATTGAAAAAACAGTGTAGATCACTCGAAGTCCGACCTATGGTAGATTCTAAACATATGCCCGTAGAACTAGTGCTTAGTCTTGGAAGCAGAGTACAAAGCTGTTGCATGTTGGAAAAAAGAAGCTATATTTTCATAAATATGTATGGAATGACCAGTTGCTGAACACATTTATCAGTAAGATACAGTCTGAAGATGTGAAGGAGTGCCTTGAAGATGCTGTTCAACTTATACCTGTAGATATTAATATTGTGCTAGCCAGATTTATGGATGGTATATACCAAGCAGGTAGTTGCATGAAAAGAACTATAACTATAAAAGACAGGAAAAGGCAGATTTGGTTCGATCTTGAATGTAAAGAAAGCAGAAAAGTACTCAGAAAACAGCTTAGAATATTTCATACAAGTCATTCAACTGAAGACAGATTAAACTATATGCAAAAAAGAATGGAATATAAAACCTTATTGCATAATAAAAAAGTAGCTCATACAAAACAGCTTCTACATACACTAAAGGATGGTCTAAATGATCAAAAAATTTTCTGGGGAACCATTAAGTCTATTCAGAAAAAAGGTTCAAATATTAACTCTATCCCAAAGGAAAATTGGTATGACTATTTTCATAAGATGTTTATCATGTTCCCCCCGTGGTCTATAACTGACTATGAACATGAACTGGCTGACATTGACACAGTGGCAAAAAGTAATGACAGATGCAATGATAGAAATTGTCTTAATGACCCAATTACCACAGAAGAAGTGAAACGTGCCATCTCCTTACTAAAGAATAATAAAGCAGCAGGTCCCGATAGTATGATCATTTTGACAATAACCATGAGTGAAGCTGGATTAATGGCTTTATGAAAATTATAAACTAGATCAAGACAAACACCTCTTTGCTTCTCACTGCAGTAAATAAAAAAAAAATTAAATTCTAGATCGAACAATAGCTCTACATAGAGACTTCAGAACTAGCTTACTGATAATCTTCTTGCAATAAAATTTAAAAAGCAGACTAAGTTAATGTTTTATTTTATGAAGAATTACTGAGATCTTAGTGGAGAATGTACGACTTATAAGCTGCACTGTCAAAAAGAATTTGTTACTTTGTATAAGTACTTTTCACTTCAAGAAGATTCCTTCTTGCTCACTCTGCTCTGTATGAGAGGCGCTATGGTTACTTACACAAGTTCTTTATTTTCATTCTTTTCAGTTGATGTTAATCCTGCTTCTTTGTCTTCCATTTCCTGGGGTTCGTCATCAAACAGCGCATCTTCATCTGCCATATTCATCTCCGGATCAAGTATATCAACAAGGTCTTCAAACGTCTGTATAAATACAGTAAAAATCTGGTCAGAATCATATATAGTGACTGATGGCTTTTTTCGGACAGCAAACAAGCAAAGATCGAATTCAGAGGTTTGCCAGCTATCAAAACCTGTAGAATATGAGAAAAGGAGTGCCCCTATAGAAACTATATAGGCTAGATCTAACAGATTAGTTTTATACCTACAGTTTCGAAACTGTAACTGAGCAACATAAGGCGACAATTGAGAGACTATAGAGCAAAGCTAGCTAGTGAAATGATACTAGTTTTTTTCTACCTTTTTGACATTTTTTTTTTTAGCTCGCAGAGGTTTCGGCTTTCTAATTAACTTATTTCTTCGGTAAAAACAATTCACGTACTAGATCTGAGATTTTAGTCTTTCGGCGGATGCTGAGCTGATTCGTTAGTGCAGATCGTGCGAGTTGTTAAGTTTTTATTACTTTTTTGTAAAAGATTAAATAAATTTGTTTTGAATAATAATTTATATACCTTGAAACTTCTGAAAGAAACTGCATCCTTACCCACGTCGATCGACCCACCATCACCTCGGCAACGGGTCGCACTGCTTTGTGGGTAATCTTAGGAACGATAAGCGCCAAGGGAGCAAACCACTACAGCAAATCGTGAAGCTAACATTTCTGGACGAAGGCTTCCACGATCAAAGCACTGGGTCCACGTGTTCGCGACCAATTAAGAGGACTCATCGGTTGAAGAGTATCGTCTTTGAGAGGACGTGGGCACCACGAAGTGTATAACCTAAGAAAGAGCTATACGGATAGACGATGTAAACAAAAGATAATGCCGGATCGGAGGAAGTCCAGACTAACAACGACCGTGCGTTCCAATGACAAGCTCCGGGGAAGCTGGAGAGAAGGAGACAGCGAAAAATGGAGTCAGACCATATAAACTATCTAGAGAAGGAACTTCCACCGACACGTGGAACGTCCGCAAGCTAAACCAATGTAGCAAGGTAAAAGAACTGAGCTAGAACAGATACACCTTCATAGCCATGGGACATGCATGGTGGGTTGGCAGACGACCAGGCTGTAGAGAGCCACAGACGAAGGCTACTGGCTCTGGGACAGTGGGGAGGAAAATAAGCACAATCATAACACGGGCTTCCTTGAATGTGGGCACGCTCACATCTGGCACCAACAATGTCAAAAAGAGAGCATATCCAAGCGCAGATATAGGAAGTGATCACAACCTCGTCTTAACGAGCCAAAGGTTGAAACTGAAGGTGAGGTGCAGTATGTCTAACGCCCGCATTTTCTTCTTATTCTGGACAAGCTGCAAGACCCACATGTTGCGGAACTGTTCCAGGCCCATGTTGTAGGCAAATTTGCCGCCCTATACATGGCCGACTGTGATGTGAATAACCTCTATGAAAATATCAAAGAGGTGCTCTTCTCTCAAGCCAATGAGGTACTGAGAAGGTGGGTGGGCAGAAGAGGAAGACGCAGCTATGGGTCATGAAGGACTATGGGTCATGAAGGAGTGGAGGGGGACTCTTCAACAGTCATGTCCTGATAAAAAATTATCTGGCACTAAAGGTTGTGGCTCTTTATCCAGATGTTCCAAGTAGAAGATTTTATTTGAACAACTGAAGCACTGTACAGTGCACAAAGCTCCAGGTACCTGCACAAAGGTACTCCTTAACAGCCAGTTAGTGAGAGGGCTTTTCCCAATGATGGCAGGTGTTTGTCAGGGCTGCCCTTTGTCTGGATAATATCATAAGAGAAACTCTCCAAGACCAGCACACCTTCATGTCCATCAGTAGGAGGTCACTATGTAACCTACGCTTTGCAGAAGACATTGATCTGATGGCAGGCACCAACAGCAAGTTACAGAACCTTACAAACTCGATCACTGCTTCAGGATGGAGATCAGCATGGGCAAGAGCAAGGTAAAAGCGAACACCATCAGTTAATACAAAGCATACAGCTTGAGGAGGTACACAGCTTCAAGCACCTGGGTGCTACACTTTCCAAGGATGGCAGCTGCGGTGCAGACATCTGCCATAGGTTCACAGCTGCGACAGCAGGAATTTCCCACCGTATAGAATATGGTGCAGCAGAAATATCCACTTCACCACCAAATACAAGTTGTACAAGTCCCTAATCATCCCTGTCCCGCTGTATGGCTGTGAAACATGGACCTTGCTCACCAAGACAGATCCAAGTATTTAAAGCTAAATTCTTATGAAGACTGCTCCTAATCTCTTCCAAGGAACACAAAGTAAGTGATTTCGTACACACTGCAGCTGCCACTCTGGTGGACCCCAGGGAACACTACTTGCCAGGCCTGACGGGAGGGGGGGACAGGGGGTCTGGTGTACCCGGGCCCACGGCTGTGAAGGGGCCCCAGCCTTAGTGGATTATTTTCCTTCTTCATTTCCTTTTCTCTTTCTTTTAAAGAAAGGTTGACGTAAAATTCCTCATTATGGGGATTTTTTTTCCTTATGGAGCAGGGTACTACAAGTTTGATCCTTTTCCGTCAGTTTTCCTCATTTACTAACTGTTCAGATGTAAGCAACTCTATGTTCAAGTAGTGATCAGATCCTAATGCACTTGTCCTAATGTTTGCAGTCTATATTACATTACTGAATGAAATGTAGATAATGACAATCAAATTGTAAGCATATTATTATATACTGGGAAAATAATTTACGATTACAATTACAAGGGGCCCGGAGAGACCTGCCCTGGGGCCTTTAGAGGTAGTCCACCCTGGGGCACGTGCTGGCTCTCAGCGGCCCTGCTACTTGCCAGCATTCAGTGTAAACCATGTTGGTAATTTACATAGAATTAGGCTTTGGAAGGTAAGGTACTAGTAGAGTAGTTAGATATAGGTAGAATACAAGACTTTTGGTATGTGAAGTAATGTGATAGTGCTGGCACCATCTCTTGCTCTGTCTCAAACCTCCATATGTCTGTATGTCTGTCTCTCACATACTCACACATACCCATTTTCACATATAACAGACACCTCTCACTTCTACAACAAAAATACCTGCTCATACATGAAGTAAATACACGTTAGGCATGCTCAGAGTCAGGACAGGGTCGCACTTAAGTTCTGAAAAGATCTGTCTTAAGTGTAACACTGAATGTATCCATAAAATAAAATGTAACAATTTCTGGTATGAATCTACTGAAATTTTTGGATGCAGTTTCTGCTCATAAATACCAAGAATGTGTTTCAGAGTGCGTTCAGTATAGTGTAAACATTCAAGGGAAAGTTTTACAAATTCAGGTTTGAGTAGGCTTTGAACTACTGACCTTCTGCTCCACAGTTGAATGTGCTAACCACATGCTGTTTGAGGCCTAAAATCTTTAACTGGAAAGAAGCCCTACTTTATATATTTAAAGATTCCAATAATTGCTTTTTTAATACGTAATGAAAAAACACACAGATTAAGTGTGATGTCCATTTCTTAAACCATACAATTGTTTATATGAATAGGAAGAATTTGGCAAACATAAAAACCTTGCTTTAAGGGAAAAAAAATTAGTTAACAGTTCCATTTAGAAAATGTAATTCATTTTATCTTCTTTATTGAACAGGACTGTATTTAGCACACATTTAAGAGAGTTAACTGATATCACTTTATTTATTGAAAAGGAGATAAATTCATATCAACCAGCCCAATTAGATATTTCTACAGTTATAAATTATACAAAACAAAATTGAAGTTCAGAAATACTTTTCTGCCTCACTGAACATTAAATATTAATACATTTCAAATGAAATCCAAACAAATGTCCAACTCAAAAGAAATTGAAAATAATTGAGATTTCATGACAGTTCCATAATACCAGAATTTTCTTGAACACCATGCATGTCAAATTTTTTTACCTTTTTTTTTGACATCTTGTCAACATCAGAAACAATAGGAAACAACACTATAGGCATTGTTATTGTTAGAACAGCAATAGAATCTTCAGTGGACTTTAGTACTACTCTATTTCACATACAAGCAAAAGCAGATATTAGTCATAAAAAGAACATTACACATTTATGCTTAGATCTTGTGGATGAACCAGCTGCCATATACATGATGCAAACATGCAGGTACCTAAGGATATCTTTGGCATTTGCATATAATGATGCACAGCTATAAAAGAACTACACAAATGTAAATTAAATGTAACTTCATCTTATGTAACAATTATGATTTAATAATACTACTTCAGACAAAATTTTGTGAATGTTTTCTCTCAGCTGTTGAACTACATGAAAAAAGTGCTAGAATCTTGTCTCCTGTACAGGACAAAATCTTTCACACATCTTGAACCTTGATAAAATGGCCTGACAGGAAGAAAAAACTAAGTAATTTTTTTTTAAGTCGTCAGTCAGGCATCATGTGGTGGCTGATCTTGCCATCATTGTATTAGATAATTGTGGTTATCTTACCTCTGGTGACACACTTTCCTCCAAGTGAGGGTAGAGAGCCAGTGGATGCTGTAATAATCCATACTCTATCTCATCAATGTGCTCCCGCCTCTGCTGCTGTAAGGGTGTTATTCGGGAAAAGCAAACCTGCTGTTTGGTAAATCGATGACGTGCTGCTGGTTCTTTTATTGTTTTTTTTACAGTACTTGTGCCAGTTATATTTGGTCCTTGTCCTCTGTCTGACTGTTTGGAAACACCACACAGAGTGAGCATAAGATAGATGGTTAATAAGAGAAATCTTATAAATCAAAAGAGGAGCAATAGATCTGGGGAACAAAAGAAATACTGGGAGACTTAAACTGTTCAACATGAAACTGATGAAAAGAAAAAGAAAAGCAAAGGAGCAGAGAAAGATATATAAATATGTTTTTTCACCACAATCATTATTGCAAAAGAGAAATGTTTCCTTTTTTTACAGAGACATACCTTTTTTTCACCGCCTTCAAATCACACTTGACAACACATTTGTTCAGAAAGTACAACTTGTAACGTGTCTTTGTTTGCTCTTGTTTAACTGGATATGCATGAGAATGCTTTTCATACCAGTGAAGGCTGAGTTATTCACGTTGTTTTTTTGAATCATGTGCATGACCTACTGAGTGTGCCTAGTACCTGTTGAACAAGCACCTTATAAATGATGGTGATTCTTATTATTTTTGCATTTATTGCTAGTGCACACCCCATTCCAGTTTTCAAGAGCATTTCCCATAGCACAAGAGTGTAGACAAGTTACCTTTATGAAATCACTCCCTTCTACAACAGGAGGAAGGCCATCACGAAAGTCATCCAGTCCATCCTTGATAAATATCCAGTTCTTACCAGAAATTTGCCCTGATGTGTTGCCCGGTTTTAGTGACTTGATATATTTTGTGTTTAACCGTTCTTTGTACCTGCAAATGAAAACAAGAGCATGTGGCATAACAGGAGCATTTAAGTAATGTAATGTATCTTTATTTTTATTATTATTATTATTAGCACTTTTTCAATCTGTTGTATTTTATTGTACAGCAAATAACGTATAAATTACTTGATCTCAGTAGTTATTGTAAGCATCGTTTCCAGAAGGCAAGCAGACATCATTTATCATAGGTTTTCTTACATTTTCACATACGCAGTTTCAATAGCTGAAAATCATTTCGTAACTACACACAGCCATAATGAATGATTTACAAAGATCGACTTACCATGGTTGATATCTAATTTTTTTCTCTGTTAATGTCTGGACAAGGGCAAGATCATACTTCTTTTCGGCAGCTGCCATTACTGTGAAAAGGCAGAGTTCAGAGAAAGACAAATTCAGTCACTTTTTCGGTGTCGTATTATGCATTCATGAGTATTCCGACCACCGAAACCTGTACCTGGCTGAGACTGTCACTATACCCACAAACCATGTTCTGCTTAATTAGTGGTAGGAGACCTTAACAACGATCTCTTTCCATTTTCTTTCCTGTAAAAATATTACAAAAGGTTTTGCATGCGTACTGCGAGTCTGAAATATATTTAATAGTAACAATAGCCGCCAATGCTATATTTATTCGGTTGCCATGGCTACTGTATGCCAGTTGCCATTAAATGAGGGAGACTACTTGTTGACATTGCTCACTTACCTCCCGTTACACAACACACCATTCAAAGTAGAAAATGCAGCGGTAGGAGAAAATATACTGCGTGCCTTCATTGTAACTAATTTTTTTGCTCTCCCAAATAAAACCTTTGACGTGTGGAGATAATCAAAGACCGTAAAGGCAATATACATGCTAAAATATTTGTTTGCGGTTTTCTGTGTGTGTGTGTGTTTTGTTTTTTTTGCAAGGCCGTCGACTTGAAGTAGCACAATGACCATTTTGTTATCAAGGAAAAATGTTTTTTTAGTTTTGTTACCTTGGTGTAGGCATAATTATTGTCCCAGTGCTTAGTCTTTCTTTTAAATTAGAACAAGTCTCACCCTTATCGAGTTTTGCCACGTACAACAGACTATATTATGAGAAAGAACGGCTCTGTGTATCGTTGCTTATGAGGTGCATTTCAAGCGAAACGATCGAAAGCCCTTTCGTATCACGAACTTGTATTACACGTCCGTGGTGCGTATGAATTGGTCTACTATGACACCGCAATCATCTCAAACTGCAGTGTGGGGTGTCTGAAGTTCAGTCTAGCTTTAGAGCTTTGTCTAAATGGTTTAAAAGTCATAATTACAGACTTCGATTTTAATACACGTTACCCTAAAGGTGCCGGGAGTTTGGTCACGTGATCAAACTTTTGTCGCCAAGCTGCGGGGTACGGGGTACAGGCAGGGCCAGAGAAATGGGTAAGTACACCACCAAATCGGTGTGACTCGCAACGAAAGTTTAACGATCAGTTGTTGTTGATCAACGCAGCTTGAGCAAATCCAGTGACTATATGTCATTGCAGGTGGCAGTCATTGATCGACCTCGTGAAGCTGTATATGCGCGTCTTTGGTGAAATGGTTCTTTATACATTCGTGAAATTGAATTCTTTTCAATGTTTTGCTGTTTTTTTTAAAGGGGACCAGGGAAAAGTAAAAGACACGCCTTGATCATACTGCTGCATCATTCACATTAATAAAAAGACGTATGTACTTGCTACTTTAAGTATAATAAAGCGCATTCATATATTTATGTAAATAAATGACGCACCCTTCCACCCCCCATACTACATAATGTTATTATAGTTCTAGCCCCACCCTCACCCTTATTAATCATTTAAAATCATGTTGATCCGGGTTGCGTTATGCATGTGTTCAATGCATACTTGACAGTTGCAGAATAGCTTAAGGGATGAAACTCTAAATGGAGATTCATATTTTCCTATTGCAGGTATTAAATTATCCATAAAGAGCTTCAAAAATGACAGACACAGTGGCTATAAAAATAAATGGACTTGATGCATTAGAGACAGGGTTAAAGTCTCTGAAGCGCTCGAGGGTAAATAATTTTTTCATAACAGCTTTCTATTGGCAAATTAAGTTCACAGATTAAATTGTAACATAAATGCATATTTTCTGATGTCATAGTCAATTAGATGATTATATGCAAAGAAATACTATGGTTCCAAAACAAAATTAGATCGTACTAAATGAGTAGACAAATTTTAGACCTGATTCCGTGGTGTTGGTTGATATATGTATGACCAGCACGAGCCTACAAATGCATTCTTTCTAGGAATTTATTCTCTTTTCCAGTTATTTCACTGGTGCATCTGTAGGGACAGAGTGTAATTTATGATGTTATTTGAAAAAACAATAAATATTTGGACAGAGTAGAGCATTTATAGTTAAAGAAATTGTTTTATCTTTAGCTTATGATAGCTCAAGAGTATAGTGACATGATTGGTGCCATTGAATTGCATCATAACAGCCTGCGTCTGGCCCACCTCACTGGTAAAGCCAAGGATCTGGTGTAAGTAAAGAAAGACTTTGAAGATTTTATATTTAAGAAGCGTTTATTTTGAGATTTTCTGCATTTGTACAAGATCTGGATATCATGCTCCAGAATAGTCTGTGACTGATGATACAGTGTAGTGACTAGTGTCTTAACCTATCACTCTCAAATGTTTCTTTAATTAGAACATTTCTTCAATGCCTAGAATTCACTCGTATTTTAGCATGTCGTTTATGTTTGTAATAATTATTATTTCTATATTTTGTACTCTCTTTATGGTTTTAGATACAGGGACACAAAAAAATTATATATAAATATATAGTTCTTTTTGTCAGAGATCAAGCTTGGAGAGACACCAGATTTTACAATATACTTGTAAAGATGCTGTGTGAATTGAAGGAGTAAGTAATAGTTTGGCATTTTAAATCTTACAGTACAAAAGATATAACCAGTGAAAATGGATTCCCTCTTAGAAACATGGATTTGTGTATGTTATATATTATTTTTATTTATTGCCTTCCATATAGTTTTGTTGACTGATTTAGGAAAAGAACTGGGGAACAAAGACAAGGTTTACGGAAAGTCTATGCATGGTACCAGGCCAACAAGAATGCTCTGTACTCTGGACCTGTGAGTACATCAAAATTTTTCAATAAGCCCTTCTGGTAATGAGAAATGCAGATAATTTTCTAGGTGGCAAAAGCATTGGAAGATTGTCATACTAGTCACTGATTGGGTTAGACTGCATAGTGATTAGCGAGTTATTGCATCTCATGCTTTGCAATAAATATCTAGGGCTTTTGTATTTTGGGTTTTTTCCCAGGTGGTAATCACGTTACTGTTATCTATGATTATTTTCTGTTCCTTTGCCTAATGCAACTTGTTTGGAACAGTATACAGTGTCAAAGTGCTTGATGTCTGAATGCAGCACGTTACAAATGGAAATAGTGACAAGTTTTCACATATGGTGCATAAACGTAGGGTATTCCATCAGAAGTACTCATCACGTGAAGGCAGAAATGTCTGGTATCTTAGAGAACCCAGTCTGTATAATCCCAGATACAAATTCTCCAGAACTTAAGAAATGTTAATTGTGTGATAATAAACATCTTACTTGTATAGTTTAAGCTGCTTTACCTCATTCAGAAGGAATAATAAGAATTTTTCTTCGTCCCTTTTTTTAAAGAAAAAAAAGAAGAAAAGGAGATCAGCTGCCGTGAGGGATATTGCCACAAGGGAGATAATTTAAATTTTCAGCTTTTTCAGCATCTTTTCCTCCATGTCAACATTAGGAAATTTTCCCCCAAACATGCAGCTCACCAAACAATTGGTCAAGTGGATATATGGTCCAAATAATATGTCACCACCAAAAGCAATATCAGCAGCAGTTTGCTCTTTATTGCCAAGTTCTCTGCAAGGTGTTTTAATTATGATTGCTCCATATTTTAGAATGTTAACAAGAAATAGAATTTTGTATCTAACTTCAGGGGTTTTGAGTAGTATTAATTTGTAATATGTTAGCTTACATCCTAGGCTTCAGAACAGCATTTCAGACAGATTACATGATTATGATGATGATTATGATTCATGTCTGATTTCAGCATTTTGGAAAGGAACATTTAAAAAATCATCCCAAAGAAGCTTTTTCAAAGGTCACAACACCATGCAAGCCAAAATCTGGCCAGTTTGTTAGTAGTAATAATGTGAAGACTCAAGCTATCTTCAGATCTAAAAGTGCATCTGGCATCCGAGCAAGACACAGCACTGTTTGGCAACACTCTTCGTTTGACTGGCAATCAGCTGATCTTCTAAAGGTCACGGTTAACATAGCATGATAAGCATTGATATCTCGGTTATCCTTTCCAGCTGGACAGCCTCTTTCTTTCCTGAATATTCAGTTTTGAAATATTTGTTATGGTATCTAAGCATGTGTAAATATATCAGAGTCCCTCATGTAGCATTCTTAAAAAAACAAACTGGATGCATCAGATGTGTTGAACTTTTGCCTTCCCTTTGCAGGAATTACCTCCTCGTGAGCCACCACCTCTTGAGCTGGAAAAAGAAGAGTCCATTGCAGTAGCTAGTTCTGTTGATTTAGGAGCGAAAAAAGGAATGTCAGCCACTGATAACAAGGTCAGGTTTTTCTGATCATGGAGTGCTGTGCAGACAATGCAAGCCCAGTTGAGATAAGATTTCTGGTGGCATATAAACTTAAAACATGGACCAAGGACAATGCATAGTCTCTAGTTATTATTATGATGTTTTGTGTTTTGTTTTTGACAAATTCAATTACTGTGTAGAATGTTTGTTTTGGGACTACATGTACTTTAAAAATGAAAATAGCTTACAAAGTACAACTGTTTTTTTGGGATGATTAGTTACTAGATTTTGTGTGTGTGTGTGTGTGTGTGTGTGTGTGTGTGTGTGTGAGAGAGTAGCATAGAAACCAGGGGAGCAAGGGGGTAACAGCCGCCCCCTTAAAAAAGATATTGAGGATGTAAGAATGTGAACGTTGCTCACTGTTAGCATGGAGTTTGCTCCCTTAAAGCCACGCATCTTCCAATGCCGCTGTCTGTCTGTATGTGTATGTTTGCACTTATGCATGCTCTTGCATGTTTAGCTTGCCAGGCTAAAGCAGCACAAGGCTCTTCCATCTACTGTTCACCCTGTGTCTAGCATTATGAACCCACACGTTTCATTGGCCGTCCAGATAGAACATAAAAGGAGCAGTAAGTTTGTGTTACAATGTTAATGTTGCTTTGAAGTCATGAACAGTAATTAATAATTTTTATGCTATATAAATTTCTTTTCCTTTTCCATGATAGAACTTGATTGTTTGAAACATAAATCTCAACTTTGAAACTATGTAACACTGTTTATTAGAGTAGGTCAAAACAATTTAGATAATTTCAGAGGAGGAGTTAAGCTAGATTTTTCTTATTCCTCAGTCATGCTAAGAGCATGCTCTCAATGAGCGTGAATATGCGCTATAAAAATCTTCACTATTATTATTATTCATAAAGTCCCATTTATTGAAGACCTCAGTGAAAGTGTTGCCTTCTTTTGATTGTACAAATCTTTACATTGTCATCTTTCTTTGTAAGACAGACATTAAAGTTAACATTCACTCAGCAGATCACACACTAAGAGTGCTTTGAAATGATTTGATATGTTTTCTTTCTTTTGTGTTATACATTATGTTTGTTCCATAGCATTTGGGAAAACATGTTTAGTTTTGTGTTTTTTTAGTATATATTTATCTTTGAATCCTTGAGCAGCTCAGAAAAAACCATTGGGAAATACATCTTTGGAAAACAATCTACAAACTTGGATCAGATTCAGTGAAGATAGATCTTGGGGACAAGACCTTGTAGGTGAGATTAGAAAGAGAATGAGAATGATGATGATTGGTTGATTGAGTAATAAATGATTGGATGATGGATTAATGATGATTGATTATTTAGGTTACTTAGATGCATCCAGACAACATAATAATAATCATAGCAACAACAAATGTGTAAGGCACATTTCCCAAATGGAGGCAAGCTTAATGTGTTGTGCACAAAGGACTGTAAATGAGCCAGCAGTCAACCATACAACAAAAAAACACTAATGGCAGTAAATGAATGACACAATGGTAAACTAAGTGTATGGACAAAAATGAAGAGCTGAGAAGTAATCAGAAGAGTTCGCTTGATTATGAAAGACATTTCTTAAAGAGATGGATGTTGAGGCCAGATTTGAAAGGGAAAGGAACACCTATCAGAATTCTGTCATCTGATGTGTGGAACAGAGAGCTGGGGAACACAAGCAGATTCTATTCAAGAGACTGACTGGGGTGGTAAGCTGTTTATAACTCAGACAGGTATGCTGGAGTGATGCCATGAAGACAATGGTATCTGTGTGGCAGTCTTGTAATCTATGTGAGCTCAAACAGGCAGCTAGTGGAGCTTATGAAGAAGGGGTGTAGTGTGGTCTGTTTTTTAAAGATGAGAAAAAAGTTTGCACCCCATTAAAACGAGCCCTTTTAAGTTTGTCAAGTATTTGGTGAGGGAGATCAATGAGTAGATCAGGGAGCAGTAATCCAGCTGGTACAGCACAAAGCAGAGGTGAGCTTTTCGGCGGCAGAAACTGACAGGTAGGATCATATGAAGTTAATCCTGTGAAGCTCAAGGAAGATGGACATGCAGACTGCATTGATGTGAGATTCATGAGACAAAAATGTGTCAATGATAATGAGATTCCTGATGGTCTGGGAAAAAGAGAAAGCCCAGAGAAAGTAAAAGTAGTAGAAGTTGGCACACATTTCAGGCTACTTGCAGAGATTATTGGAATGACCTCAGTTTTGTAGTAATTCATTGTCAGTTTGTTGGTGAATATCTAGGCTTTCAAAGAGTCTACTGTTTTGAGTTTAGCCCTGAGAAGCTGCCTGGCAGCATCAAATTGCCAGCAAAAATCAGTAGGGACACCAATTTTAGGGACTTCAGCAACCATTGAAACATAATGATCAGAACTGCAAAGAAGAAAAGGGCAGGGAAGAATATAAATTCATATAATTTTTAATCATAAATTTAAGGTAGCAAGGGAAGGAGATGGACACTCTTTCACAAAGTTGGCCTGGAGAAAAGTGCAGTTGTCTCATTCCCTGATAAAAGTGACTACCACACGGGACTACCTTTGCCATTTTAAATTTATGATTACCATGCTTTTGGCTTGAAGCACTGGAAACGCATTATACTCAAGACTGCTGGCTAAAACTTTTTCTTTTTGTGACAGGAAAGTTGAGTTTTGTGGGCCGCAGTGGTACTCCTAGTGATGTTCGTTATGTCGCCCATGGCAATGCTGAGATGCCAGAGCATCATACACAGGCTGTCATCTCCAGCTTTGCAAAAGCTTCCACTACCAATGTGCCTGCAAAAGATGGCATGTTTACATGTTTGAATTAGGCTTGGGATATTTGTGTTTTCTATTTAATATTGAATTTGTTAAGTAATGTCACTCCTCGTGGAGTTTATAGCCGATGTAGTTAAAATACTTTTTAAATTTCAGATAATTAACACAAATCTTAAACACCTCTTAGAGATCAATACATATGGGGTGTACATTTTCTACACATTTGAATTCCTAATTTTATCCACATTATTTTTATGCATAGCCTGGCTTAGTTGAGAGACATGAACAGTCAACATCGTTGGCTGTGATGATGGAGGGACCTACTCACCCAGAAATGGGTGATAAAACCTATGCTCATTAGAGAACAAGACTATCATCAGAAGGAGAAGTTAGTTATCTCTACTGCATACCAACTGTTTGTTGTGTATCACGAGCTGTGAGGGCAGTAAAAAGATATGGTTTCATGTTCTGCCTGCACACTATATTGTTTTGAGCAACATATCCTTAAGTTACAGACGATCCTTCATATACATACACAGTAAAAAAATTTTACCATCATTAAATCCTTAGGAATCAGTATGCATCCACAAGCTAATTTTCTATATTGACTGGGAATATCAAGAATCATTGTGCAGAGGTAATTGATAGGATATAAAGACAGTGCAGGAGCACTCCTGCGGCTTTTCTATTTTCTTGTGCAACGTCTCTGTTTAGTTGTACCCATAGGTTTCGTTTAGTTACATGTTGCATATTTGTTTCTTTGAAGCTTTCCTTTTGTTATTGTTTAACTACTTGTAATTGCCTTGCTTTCTGTTTGCTGCAGATTTTACTTTAACGGTTACATTCTCCACCATTACATAGAATTTAGATCTAATTCTTACTGCTCCTTCGGTTTTCTATTTTCTAAAACTTAGCATCACTTTAAATTCTCTTCCAGTATCTGTTATCGTGTTTGTCTTGCTTTATATTTTTGAAATCTCACTGCATTTTATTCTTATAATAGTTCTCATTTTTAAAATAATCCAAATCTCATTTCACAAACACTTTGACCTACGAATGTTGAATAATTACAATACAATTTGTCTACGTGATAGCTTAGTTAGTGCTGTTGAATCCCCTTGCTAGTCTTAAGCTTCCAGGCTGTTTAGTTGACACTTTGAGGAAATTTTCCCATTAGTAAGATCAGATAATACTTTATTTGTCCCGAAGGGCAATTCAGTGGCAGCTCGATAACAAACAACAACAAAAAATGCGTACACATTTAATTGCATGCACAAAACAGACATCCACATTCATGTTTCATTCATTCGCACAGCACCATTCAAAAGTCGCATGGCCAAAGCAACGAATGACACCCGCAGTCCCCGCCCCAACCCTTCCACTTTTGCTACTTTTCTATCCATCTTCCTCTGCAGAACCACTATATACTCTGTTCTTGTTACTTGGTGCCTTTTTGCATTTTCTATGTGTCTTCTGTTTATCGTCAGTACTCCTAACACCAGTTCCCCTTTTTCACACACTTCCCATTTTTCTGCTTATTGCTACTTCCCTGCTCATCTTCCTTTTGTGTAACCTTGATACACATTCCAATTTGCGTTTTCTGTATTTGTCTCTATTCATTATCGGTAGTGTTGTTTATCCATTCATAGTGCATATGTTGTTTGTTTGTTCTTCTGTCACTCATTTGTTGCCTATGTCTTGTTTTTGTTCTTAAGTGTTAAGAGCATGCATCTTAGAGTGTTTGAGTAAGCACTATACAAATTTTGCATTTATTATTATTATTAAAGTTCCGCTGTCTCTTTAACAGGGGCAGATTATCAGGATCAGAAAGAAAATATATTTCTACAACAGAGTCTGGAGCAGTTTTATCAGTCTGCTGATGCTTGCTGCTCACAAGAGTCAAACTACACACAGGGGTCACGCAGCGTTTCAGCACCTGTCACACGCAGAGACGCGACGGAAGGACTTAAGGCCAGTGACCCAGAGATTCTTAGAAAAAATAAACTATTCAGACTTCAGCAGCAGTTGCAAGATATGGAACTAAACAAGTAAGTTTTACTTAACCAAGTGATTGTTAAGTGTATGGTATGCATCAAAACTTATTAGGTAAGAAGGTATTTCGATCCCCTAAGCTTTTGGTCATTTGGGAGTGAGATGTTAGAAACTGCATGTTTCTTGGGGCCAGCTTTTTTGAGGGTGGTGCCCATTTTTTTCCCTCTGCTACCTTACCTTCCTCAGCACTTTAAGTAGTCAGGTACCCATTCAACAGCTGGGTCAGCTGGGTGAAGTTTGCTGTTCTACATGAGTATTAAACTGACTCCTGCGCACACCTCCAGCCTTGGATTCCAGGGCTTTAACTACTTGGTTTTCCAGTTCCTCAAAGGGTTACAGGGTTTGTATATAGTTTTGAAAGTCTGGAAAAGTCATGGAAAACATAAATTCATTAAGTTCTCTCTGTGTTGTCAGCTATCAAAAAGTTTGTCCGTTGACACAGAACAAAATAAGAATTTTTTTTATCATTTACGATGATTCGTTTTTATAAAGGATTCATACTGAAGGAGGAAGTACCATTTTTGATACCAACATTAACTCTTGCGTCCTCTGGAAACATAACAGCCATACATTATTGATGTACATGTATAAGATCAAGTTCTGCACAACAGCTTTTAAGCAATGCATTTATTTTCTAGAAGCACAGAATTCAAAACTCATGACCACTTGCTTTTTGCAGGAATGAGAACAATGCAAACTGCGAAAAGACTGACATCAGGTTGGAGACTGTAGTGGATGCTATTGATTCCGTTTCTGCAAATATGATTCACTACAGAGAAAAAGTAAGGAATTTGCATATGTGCATTCATACACATGTCTGTTTTGTATATTTTATTTTTAAGACTTCACAAAATACTCATAGACATAAAAGGGGTGATTCTATGTCCATAAAGAGTCGCTATTATATTTTTTAAAATTATGCAGTCTTCTAAACTTCAGTCTGTATATAACCATAAACTTTTATCATATTGCTGATCTTCCAATTTATTTTCTTCACCAGATCTCCAATAATTTAGATCTCATAAATGGTTTAGTAAGATATAAAGATTTTTGTACCTTCAGATGAGTGGGATGGTGATGTGTATTCTTTGTAGTTTGCCCCTGAAGCACAGCCTGGGTTTCGGCAGCCAGTGGTCACAGATTTTACTGCATCTTTCTTGCCTGCAGCCTCCTCTCCTGTCTTGTATCTTCCCAGCCCGTCACCACGCTCTAGTATTTCCTTGTAAGCTTCATTTTCTATGCTTGTTTAAAATGTTTTCCTCTTTAGTTTTACTGTTATTGGAAAAACTACTTACTGACTTGAAAGATATAATTTTTTTTATTTATTTCACTTAGTTTTTTTTCAAATTATCAGTAATTATATTATCAAGATATAAAAGTTCTCTGAAAGGCAATGATCTTATGCTACATAAACTTAATTATGATCTTCCCACCAGGATATTCTCATCTTGTCATGTCTACTCGCATTTGTTGGCATAATATATGAAGAGCTAAGTAAATTTTTGTTGCCTTTAATAGGAAACTAAAATAATTAAAATAAATAAATTTTTTTAAATAATTGAGTTTTCAAAATATGCCAGCGCTGAACAGGTTGAATTCATTCACACATACATATGTGTATACACAAACAAGTTACCTTTCTCTTGCTCAACTAACACAAATCCCACTTGCAGGAGAATACATCAGGCAAAACAAAAAGATCTGTTTATCTGTTTTTATATGGAAAGAAATTATCTGTTTCTGACTCATGGATCATAGTTCTGTTAATGTGATTCTCCTCTGTTATCTCCAGAGATAACCAGCACACAAACTACTCTGCTCGGCCCCACTCTTCTCCCACCTCATTGCATCGAGTGTCTGTCACAGAGGATTTTGATGAATATGCCCACAATTCCAGTCCCATGAGTCAAAAAAGTGGGTACAAGACATCAGGCATAGCAGACTGGGCAGGACGTGTTGAACCAGAATCACTGCGATACAAGTAGGTGTGAGATACATGTAATAAAACTTAAATAAAGCTCAAAAACAACACTTGCAAGCATGGTCACCCACTCCTAAATCGTTCTAAAGATCTTTCCATCAAAGTGGCATGTGTGTGTGTGCATGTGTGTGTGTGTGTGTGCGGGCACGCACGTGCACAGGCGTGAGTGAAAGAGAAACCTGGGATGCACTGGTAACAATAGCAACTATAGTAATATTCACAGGATTTGTCATCACAGTAAAATTAAGAAATAAAATAAATGAATTGATGTTTAAATATAAGTTTAATTAAGTTTAAATATAATATCTAAAAATAAAGTGCAAGACATTTAATAGTACACACTGCCCGTCGCTACATCTTGTGAACGGTGTGGTGAGAGAGTCGGGTTGACGAGGTGGTGTTGCGCCGGGCCCATAGAGGTCCAAACTGACCGTTCGACCGGTGGCGGCGGCGGATGGGGGTCAAAGGAAGTACACACGTACAATTAGGCGTGTAGGGAATTCGGACGATTCTTGAGGTAAACCCGTTCGAAGGGGTGGATCAATGTCTCTTGGGCGTGCTAAACCGACAGACATTTTTTCATCCTCACCAACTCAGAGGGGATGGGGATTTGAGCCCACCCATCCCAAATAGCGACCCCGGACAACCCCATCAGTACCCTTGCTCCCCCCCAGGGACCAACTCGACCCCGTATGGCAGTTCCATCTTTGCCTACGAAGACCCCTTTAGCCAGACGAAGAACGTAGTCTCGCTGAAGACTAGGGCGCTAGGAGAGGGATGAGCTCCGCCTAGCTATGCCCTTTGCTCACGCAAGGCGGGAGCACAGGTGGCGTCGGTCGCCTGTGCAGTTCGTTGGTGGAGTTTTCAGTGGAATAGTCCCTGATTCTCCCCCCCACTCCCCAACGAGGAGGTTTCCTCTTCACGGTACGGTCTGGAGTAAGATATTTATATTTGCTCCAATCTCCCATTGATAAAATTCATTATTGACATGGCCTATTAGCTGGTTGGATGTTAAAAACTCACTGTTTTTGCAGGTGGAGGAAGACCAAGTGTGGGGGTTTTACTTATCAGAAAAGGTTACAGCCTAAAACATCTGGCTTGCACAGTGCTGGCACCACTTCAGCAGGCAGACGTCCAAAGACAGCATCTATTCCTGTGAGCCAGAAATGGGGAACACAAAAGGTGATTGGCCATGTTTTTAGCTTGCAAATGTTGATGATATAGAGAAAAAAATAGAACAGATCCATAAAGAGTGCCCATCCTACAAGCTATGCTTCACCCACATTGCAAGAAAATCTCTTCAGTTTCCCCAGTTTCTTAAAAGTTGCATATTTTGCAGAATGAGTTCAGGTTACACGAGAGAGCAGCCTTCCAAACACATGCGTTCACACTTTTGCTTGCACATGCACATGTACATAGCCCATCCCATTACTCAAATACACACATATAGCCTTTTTCCAGTAAACAGGAAAAGTCACTATGGTTACACATGCAAACCAGAGACATCCAGCAACTGGAATGTTCCAAGTTTTAAAAGCAAAATATTAAAATATCAAATGTTAAGTCTTGTAACACTGTGCACATCTCTGTGTGTGTGTGTGTGTGTGTGTATGCGTGCTGTACCTGTATATGGCTACATGTGGATCTAGACCAGCAGTGAAAACAAGCGAGTGATAGGCCAGGCTGCCAGTCACAGCATGACACAGATTGACCAGAAAACAGTGGACAGTCTGATCACAGTGCAACACCTTCTAGGTTCCAGTTTCTCAAGGTAGGACCTGTCATTGCTATGACTCTTTCACTCTAATCTTTATGTGATACAGTTTGTTGAAATAAGAAGTAACAATGGGACTTTCTTGTTGGTCTCTTCTAGATACTAATTAAGAAATGCCATGAAAGGTGAAAAATCTTTGATTGATTTATATTTGATATATTTGGCATCACTGACATGGCACTGACAAAATCTGGCTATGAGTGAAATTAACCAGATGGCTGACAACAATAACTGATCGGTTACTTCACAGCATCTTTTCATCCTGGACAGAATATATGATAATCATTTATCTGATTCAGTTTTTATGTGTTGATGTTTGATTTGTTTTATCATTAATTTAATTTTCACAATGAGAGAAAACAACAACAACAACAGGTGTATACTTCATGTTTCAGGACAGATTCCCTCTTCTCTCTGTACAATTTTGATGAGGTAAGATGAGATAGATCTGTTCAAAGATTTTTACCGCAGCTAACATTCTGAACATATCTTTTTATCCTAGTTAACTATGGAAAATTTAGCTTCAGGATTTGTTTCTGGGCAGAAATCTGGCTTCTCTGTTTGTTAAAGAGGCATTATTTTTTCAGAAAATCGTATGGTACAAAGTGAATATCATGAGGAAAATATTTCCAAATATGAACTTAATACAAATATTGTTGTATTCTTTTCTATTTCATGAGTAATCTTGATGTTGAAAGACAATATAATGTTCACTGATTCAGCTTTAGAAAAACAGTTTCACACCCAGATATCCCTTTCAAGTATCATTCATCTTTGTATTAATTAGTAAGTACAATTTGAGTTATGAAAATGAATTGTCTAAACTATTTTCTCATTTAACTAGTTGTATGTAAAAGTATATCTGTCCTTTATATTTCTTTCGCAAAAGAACATCCATACAGTGCATTTGCCTTCCACAGCACTGTGATATGGGTTCAAAGTATTTTACAAACATGCACACAAGCACATAAACACACGCCTTTTCAGGATAGGCATCAAATGCACCTTCATGAGCACATCATCACAAAACACATGCACATGCACACAGAGAAGGTGGAGGAAACTGGAGTACCCAGAGAAAACCACTGATGGCAATGACAGGTGCTTTAGCCACTGTGTCACCAACCAACCCTATGTGTGTAGAAGTACCACGTGTTGATTTTATCCAACATTCCTTTATTTTTCAAATTATTTTCCTTGTAATATTAACTGTGAACATCTGGTTTGTGATAGCCACATAATATGATTGAATATATTTGGATATGAAACAGGGTTTTCTTGCTGCCTTCTCACATGATCAAACTGTGCCAGCCTCAGGTCAGCTTGAGTACTTGTCCTTTGTAACTCCTGCAGGTATTGCTGCTGGTGAGTTTAGAAACACTAAGGTTTTATCCCCTTCATGAGCCATCCTTGCTGGAATTATATGCTTTTTTTAACAGTATTTTCAACATATTATAAGAAAGAATACTGTCTGCAGATAAATGTCAGAATGATTGCAGTTTTATTGGGATTCTATGATCCTTTCTGAAGGCAACCTGAAATTTGTTGAGTATGATAATTTTATATGTAATATCCACAAGAAAAGCTTTCACAAAAAAAAACTTGAACATATTTATATTTCAACTTGGAATTATCTGAATATTACAAGATTTTATGCACACCAATGGGGGGCATGCCATTTCTGCCCAAGCCTTTTTTTCAGGGGGAAGAAGAGTAGATAGGCAGACGAAGGCAACAATCAGTTCAGCCTTCACAATTTTTTTTGTTATCCTAATCCAGGGTAAAATGTACTTGCTAGTGCTCTAGTTCTTGTTCTTGTTCTCGTATGTGCTGGTGTGTGCCAGTATTTCTGATCGAGTCACCATTTATTTCCTTTTTTTCCAAATAAAATTTTGGGGACCTGTTGACTGCTGATTTGAATGTCCAGAGCGCATTAAATATTCTCTCCCTACAAACAAGGCACTTCCAAGTTAGGCCTGTTACATATATAAGCTTCTAGAAAGCTTATTTAAGGTTGTCACATGACCTGTAACAATGAAATCTGTTGGTGGATTGGAGATGATATGTTTGATACTGTGGTCCTGAAAACTTTTTATTTTGTTGAAAGTGACTTTTTTGTAATAAAATTTGGTTATGACAGAACCATTATGGCCATTTTTTTAGGTGCAGTGTTTCCAGAAGATATTACAGAGACTGCTGCAAATAAGTCAAGGTAAGCTCAACGCATATGTCTGAAAAAAATGCATAAAATCTATTAGTAACTACATTTTGCTTCTTGTGGGTGTGCACTGGCCTAAACATGGGGAACATGAAGCTGTAGTTTAATGTAAGATATTTACAAATAGTAAAATAACAATGATACTAAGTGTGTGATTTATATGGCATATTATCATGCTCATGAAGGAGCATGTGCTCAGCGTATGTGTAACGATCATTTTACCAGTGAAACAAAAGCAATTTTACCAAAGAAAATGGTCAAATGTTTTGAAAACTGGTATCAACTATGCATAGTTTTAGGCCTTGAAAATCAGGATTCTGCTCAAAGATCGATGTTGCATAACCAGCATGTTTTTCCTTAGGGATGAGAAGCAGGAAGTAAAAATGCAAGACTCATCACCTGTCACCAAGGATGTTCACCTGATTTTCCCGGGACAGTCGTCAGTGAGTGACAGGACTGAAACAGATGCTGACAACATTCAGAATGTTGGTGACGCAGAGGTGCCGCAGGAACAGCCTGCCAAGGAAATGTTGCACCAGATTCTGAACAAAGAAAAGCTAGACTGTGACAAGGTCAGTCTGGAACCTAGAAGTGACATCGGTCTGGATCCTAGAAACAGCATCAGTCTTATAACAGAGACTGGAGAGCTTTTGTTTTATGTCTGAGGCCTCTGTAATGATTGATTGATGATTCAGCTAGTGGCAAATATCATACTTTATTGAGACATCATTTTTTATGAAAGTGTTGATACTGTTATTGTCACTGAGATGTTGTTGTCACATGGCTCACTTGGTTGTTACTGTCATATGGGTCACTGTTTTCATCTGGGTTTGTGGTCATGTTTTCTGTATTGTTGGTATTACAGAAATTAGGGATAAAAATGAAACTTTCCTTTATTATGCTTTTAGGCCCCATAGTGTGGAAAATCTTTCTCTATCCAACATACAGATGAAGATTGCTTTAGAAAGTCTTTAAAATAATCTTTATTTTCTGGCCTGTTTACCATTACCAACAGTGACACTTCTTTCCAATTGCTATTAACGTTTGAATGTTTGAAATATGCTTTGGGGTTGAGAGATTGGTCGGACAGAGGTGTATGATGTTTGGGCTTAACTAAAACTGAGCTAACCTAACTCCAGTACACACACACATTTCATGTTGCTGTGATTCTAAAGGAAAAATTACTGATGAATGGTGATTTCAGAGCCTTTACTTATTCTGTTTGTTGGTGGGTCTGTTGTTTAACTGCTAATGATATGGTAATTTGTGGTCTGTGTTGCAGGTAGAAGGAATGACAAATGGTGACTGCTTAGCAGAAAGTACTGATGAAGTTTTGGCTGACGTTGGAACTATCACTCAGATCACATCAGTGGCTAATGGAGGCCATCCTTTCTCTCAGAACAGCAGCCTGCTTCAGCCTCTGAGCATGTCACAGGTTTGGGAGTACAATCCCAGTGATGACACCTACTCTGAGAAGAAACATGGAAGTGATATTAGTCAGTTTGATGAACAACCGTCTGCAGTCACTCATCAGCTGCACACACAGGTGATGCGCAGTTCCATCTCTTTTGTTTCAGTATTGCATGTGTTGCGCATATATGCAATATGCAATATCTTACAGCATGTGTTGATGTGTTCTTTGTATGTTTTCTTTCCCTTTCTTTCAGAGTTCATGTGTGCAGTGTGCACATGAATGGCGTGTAGTTGAAAGACTATTACTCTTTTTAGGGGATCGTGTATTATAGATCATGTGAGGAGTCTCATATTAATGATCATGTGAGGGGTTCATGTGTTCTAGATAATTTGAGGGGTTACATAGTATATATCATGTCACATTACAGATAAGAAAGTACACACTCTTGAAATAACTAATGCATGAAAGAGGAATATCTCAGCACACAGATTGTTCTAAAGACATAGTATTGTGAGTTAGCTCAGCATTGCTGTGGCATCAAATGCCTTAATTAACTTCATGCCAGCTTAGCTTCTAATGTCAATACCTACACATTGAATGATGAAGGGAGACCATGCAAACTGTCAATGGTTTCACAATTGAAAAAAACATGTAGACATGCAGCGCAGACATGCAGGAAATACAATCTTTTGCTGATCATCAGTTTTAATTCCGAAGTTACTTTTACATATGTACATACCCATCCATATGTCAGCGACCTTTTCACCTCTGGTGACACTAAATAGAATAAAGATCCCATGTTAACCCCTTATGTGTAGACTAGAGATCCCATGTAAACCCCTTTTGTTGTAGCTGTTCAGTGCAAGCTGCTTGCCTTTTGCCACGCCACGGGCTGCAGTTCAAGGAAGACGATCTGTGGGTGGCATGCCACGTCGGATGCACAGTGGAGTGCCTCAGATATTACAGTTGACACGTCGTCGTGCAGAGCTCATCCAGCTGGTACCACCTCGCCACACTGCACCCTCCATCCCCTACTCATCAGCTCGTTTGTCACCCAGTATGGGACCATTTATGTCAGAGCTGGAGCACCATGCACGTAAGGCTAAAAGCCCCCGCTCCTTGATGCAGCATGGTGAGTCACAATTAGGCCACTAAAACTGCTTAGACTGACAGTAGCTTGCATACAAAGCAGTGTGATGTAAATCTCATTCAATTAAATTAGCTTTTCTGACTCCTTTCTATTCTTAAGGCAGTCCAGGGGCAATCAGCTGTCCTGAGTTCAGATCTCATCATTTACTTGGATGTGGCTTCTATTTTTGCTCGATAGCCTGGTCTGTCATGAAGCCTTAGTTGCTGTTTTGGAGGAAGGCATCTATTATTCCTCTTTACCCCTGCCACAATGCATCCTTGCCTTTTTGATCTTGACCAGAAAGCTTTGTTTCAAGCTACCTTATACTATAGACAAGAAATTCGATACTCTTATTATTGCTTATCCATGAAAGATGGTTATTACAACAGATTTAAGAGGGTGGTGAAAGTTTAACATTTTCTCAATATGCAAATGTAGATTTGTTTTATTACTCAGAAGAGGATTTTAATGCATGATAAATAAAACTCTTGACATGTCTTCATCAAGCGTTGGATACACTGGGATCGTACTGACCACAAGTCCATGCATACTTTCTGACTGCTAATTACTTGCAACATTGACACTTCCTTTATGATATTCATTCTTGCAAAATGGTAATCAATACGAAACAAATTCTATACTCTAATATTTTGCTTACTATTGTCATCAGGTTATACTTATACATTTACCTGTGCATTTCTCAGCTCAGGTCCCATATGAAAAAGTTACCAGCACCATTTATCTGAATCATGAGGATTTTTTGCTACACCATTAAATATGCATGCTCATGCATGGTTAGATTAATGATGTCTTCTTCTGCAGTTAAAGATCTTCGTAATAATGGCAAAAGTCATTATCACACTACAGCAGCATCTCCAACAGCAGTGGGCCTGTCAGTCAGTCTTCAAGGGCATAGTCTGGAACTGCCGCTTAGATGTCATACAGGGTCCTATGCCCGAGCTACTACCACAGATGGTCAGTTTCATTTAAAAAAATGTGTCTGTTCTCATATTAGTCTTTGTATGCTATCATAATGTGGCATGGGACAACTGTATAATGCTTTAATTTCATAAATCAAGTATCAAGGAGTGACACGCATCACTCACAGACATGCGCATTCTTACCATGGGAATAACAACAAACGATCACTTTGGTGCAGAGCGTCCCTTCCAGAGACATGAGTCATTATTATTGAACTCAATATGAAATGTAAACAAGCAATTCAAGTCACAATGGGCACCGCTACAAGCAATTAATACACAAGAATTAACCATACAAACCAATGGGCCAGTATTCTGAGAACAAAACAGTTAAGCTAACATTACACAAGTCCATAATATCAATTCAGCACACTGCTTTACTGTCATAAAATAACACCAATGCTAAAATGCATACACGAAGAACATACAAACTAATTATTTGCTCAGGATATGCAGTTATCTTAACCTACAGTGCACGAAGCACACACCTGGATTAATTCGATAAACAAAGTCAGAAAGGGCCGCACACAGCTACGCCCTAGCACAACTTGTTGAAGGAGCTAAACACTAGCAGTTCTCCGCACTCCTTCCAACGGTACTTAATTTTAACAACTCTCAGTCTGAAAGGAATTGAAATCGCCCCCTTCTCCCGCTTACTTTGCCTCGCTGTTTGCCACGGTGTTCAGTCCTATACAGCCCACACGTCTGCCTCGTGTCAGCTGGACGATACGGTTATCAGCTGCAGAATAGCACACAGCACTGGTCAAGTTGTTTGGCCTCGCTGCAACGGTCCCTCCTCTCAGCTTGGAGAAATAAGGACACGTTCCCCTCCGGTATGGCTAGTAAGATGGTGGTGAAGCCCACAAGCCTGTCACCCGTCTTGCTGGACCCCAGGTCATCTTTCCTCACACCAGCTCTAGCTTGGTTTCGTCAACAGCTTTCCTCGAGCTCGGCGTATTCCTTTGAGCACACAGCAGAGAGTTTTACTAACGACTGTTTCAAAGTCCCAACAGTAGCCACTCACAGCATTATCGGTAGTAGTTACAACAGCCCTCAGCCTCGGTAACAGCAACAACTGCGACAACCACAGTCACAGTAACAGCGCACACGTCGACAGCCCAAACGACGACAGACAGCTCGAACGACGATAGACAGCAGCCCCCTGGCTGTTTGTGGGCAGGCCTAAACACCCATCCCTGCATGTCCACCTGGACAGAGGGTGAGCTCTGCCTGCACCGCACGTGAGACTCGATAAGGAAAGCTCACGAATTTTTCCTATTCCCTGCATAGCAGACGGAGTTATACCACCCCACCCCCCCGTAGCCTATACCACCCCTGAACATGACAAGGAGAAATATTGTGCATTTTATTATCTAGGATACCTTCAAAGAAGACAGTGCGTATGTTAATGACTATTTTGGAATATCATGTCTAGTTTAAGAAAAGGTGCAACTTTTTACTTGAAATTGAATTATTTAAAATTAATCAACGTCTATTTGACATTCAAACATTGTTTTACTATAGGAAGATCCTTTCACTCATCTATTGCCCCAGCACACCCTTCTGTAGCCTGACAATGGAACCTTAGTCCTTAATTAACCAAGAAACTTGCCTGAAAGAACTCCTTTCAAAACCATTTCAAAATAGCTGTTATTAAAAGCAAGATAAGAGCTTACCATTTTGTTTATTTTGACTATACGTATAAGCTAATTATTTGCTCAGGATTACCAGTTTGATTATTAATCTCTGAACTGATTTTGATCTTCAGCTAGTACCATGAAAGAGGACAGACATAGAGATAGAAGTTGGATGGGAGAGAACAGTAGACATGAACAAACACAAGAAGGTGGCAAGAATACAGGAGAGAGAAAGCTGGCAAGCTTCGTGCCACACTCTCTGTTTGCTAATGTACCTCGGAGACCCGTCACAGCACCAAGTTTTCTTGGGAAGAAGCGACAGCTAACAGACCCAAATGAGCTGCTATGTCAAGGTTTCACATATCACCAAATTCCTTTGACTGGGAGTTCACACAGCAACACCAGCAGTGGCAGTCGTCCTAGTACTGCACCCAGAACACACAGAGCTAAAAGTCTGGCAAACATTGGTCGACCCATCCCACAAGTGACCAGCATTACTGATCCAGTGCGTTGGAGTTTTTTGTTTTGGACACACATTTTTCAAACTTCTCAAGTTGTCTTTGGTATCATTCTTGTTTGGGTAGAAGGGGATACACAACATCAGTCTAAACCTGTAAACTGTTCTAAACTATTTAAACTACGCTAAAACTATAACAAGCATTTTTCAAAGTCAAAGTATGTGCATATTAGCACCAATATTAGAGCGATTTTCTCTTCCAATCTGGAATAAAAGGACAAATTTTCATTGGTTTAAATTTGAACAAACCACTATTAGAATCATAAAGAGATTGCAGATGATGATTTAAAGTTTGACTGCTGAGAAAGCTCTAGAGTTTGTGACTGAATTTTTGTCTTTTACAAACTTCTGCTGGGGACAGTATAAATGTTCACCAGTCAGTGTCTTGGATTACATATTTAAACAACAAACTATCATTTAACATATAATTTACTATAAGCTAATATATTCTATATAATAAAGATTTTTGAATATTGGTGATTGTATATTTAGGATGAACTGAAACAAGCTGTTCAAAAGCAGAGAGAGGCTGCAGCTGCAGTTGACATTCAGAGGTCAGTATACTAGGTATATATCCTTGCAAGGCAAAGGTTGTTCCCTGACCTTTATTAGGTCGGGTTTTTTTTTTGGGGGGGGGAGGGTGAGATGCTGGAGACACTCTAAGGGCCAGCTTCTATTTTTCATGAGAGTTGTTGAAGTATTCCTGGTCTTTAAGCCAAAAACGTGAACACTGGCCTCGGGGAACCGGGCCCGTGGGTGATAGGCTTTAACTCCTGCTACCTATGTCAACATAAACTTGCAGGGGAACCATATATGTACAATAATCACATGTCAATCTTTCAGTTTTCACTATGCGGCTCACAAGCCCCCACCCCTGCTGTTCCCTGAACACAAGACACAACGATGTGTGAGTTAACGTAGATAATAACAAATTTATTTAACATTTATCATCCAATCATCAAGTAACCAGCCCCAACAAGACTACTCCCATTGACCCTTTGCTCCCTCCTACAAGTGGCGTGGTGGACATGCGACTAAAACCCCCTCTCTTGCATGAGGAGTCTCAGGCTTGTCAATAAGTCACCCTAGAGCCTAATTGGGACGATTGCTACTTTCCATCAAAGTTACCACATGACAGTGGTGGTCCCGTCTCTTCTTCTTGCTGATTTACTTTTTCTCAACCCTCTATATTTGTTTGTAAAGAGCTGACTAGAAGGAAGACAACTGAATGGCAAGTTAACGCTTAATCTGAGCTAATGGTCTTTTTTACTATAAGTTGCAGCTTGAAAATCTACCTTGAAAACAAAAATTTAACAGTATGCATGCATGCATGGATATGAGCATGCATAGACATGAGTATATAACTCTGTGTGTGTGTCCACATGCAAATGTTGATGTTTCATTGCATGTCTGTGTAGGCTGTTTCGAGGATTTGTAGCCAGGAATGTCTATAAGAAACTGCAGAGTGAGGAGAGAGAGAAACTAGAAAATGAACGCAAAGCAGCTGTTGCAATACAGAGGTCAGGGAATTTTTTTATGTTACAAGTATAACATTTATCTTCAAGTCATTGTATCCATTTTTGTTTTTAGCTGTTAACTTGTTTTAGCATATATATTACTTACTCATACTAACCACTCACCAAACCATCTCCAACACATGCAAACCACTAGCCACTCTCCAAACCATCTCAGTATATAAACATACCCACATACTAAGCTTTCTTCAAACCATCTGACCATGTATACATACCCACTCATACTCACCAAACCATCTGCAACACATACATGCACCTGGAAAGGAAGGATATTACAGATACTAAGCTGCAGCCTGTTGTTCATGTATGTGGATCTTGTCAAAGGAGATACAGAGACCATTTGCTCCGTAAAAAGGCTATAGAGTCTCGTGCCCCTAGTGAAGAACTACGTCAGTGGAACAAGAGTTATCAGGACATTCATGAGGCCAATAAACAGGAGAGACTGAGGAAGCTGGAGGAGAGGGCTGAGGAGTATGATATATTTTTTTGAAAGTTTGTTAGAATCTCTGTCTTTTGTGTGTGTGTGTGTGTGTGCATGCATGTGCCTACATGGTAGACTCTCATCATGTTTTTTGATACATTATTTCTCTTAATCAAAACATTCTCCCCCTAACTCAGAAGTGGTCAAGGTCTCCTGGGGACATTTAAAAGATTTTTAACATGTCGCACTCTTACAAAAGGATGAAGTATTATAAAGAAGATATACCACTTTTGATAGAAAGTTTGTTTCTCTAAGTACTTACCAGATGACATAAATGGTAGTTCCTGCCCACTTCCTTGATATGGCTCTCTTCACAGTTTCAATGAAAAACTGGAGAGGTAAATTCACTGGCTAGACGAGGGTGGATTAGGGAGTGCTTTGGTTGACTTTGTGTGCTCCTTGTTCATTGGTCAGTTCTGGCCAATCAAGAGTGGACAGCTGGATTTAGGTGGTATAAGTAGGGTGAACCTCACATGGTCATTTTATCTGTTATATGATGACGAGGATGATGTCGATTTATAATGCACAGGTATCCATTCAAAAGAATGTTCATTGTGCGGCAAAAACAGAAGAGAAGAAAAAAAATAAAACAACAGGAAAGTAAAAAAATAATAAAGACAGGTGGTGCTAGGTTGTTTAAGTCCGTCTTAAGTAAACAAATGAGAAGTACTATATAGAAGTACTTGTAGAAAGAAATTTTACTACATAAAATGGTGCATTTGAAAGAAAGGTGCTATTTATAATGTTTTGTCTACAAACAGAAGAGTGACTGGGAAAACCATGTATCATCTCTTATAATTTATATGAAAGTACTCTGAGTTCAAGAACTTTGGGTCACACACAGTATAGGTCCCAGGCTTTAATGCTTGATGAGTATTTTTAGAGGACGTGCTCAAGTGGTTTTTAGAATATTGAAGATTGTAGTAAAGCCACTAATTCCATATAACAGACATTTTGCATTCATGTCTTTTGCTTTGTGGTTCTCATCAATTGCAATACTTTATAAACTGGTACAAGATCCTCAGAATGTGGTCTCCAGCCTCTTGCTAATATTTTTATTTTGGCAGTGGACATTAGAAATACTCACACTACTTGCTAATCACTTTATTATAGCAGTGACTATTAGAAATACTTATAGTACTTGTTTTGCAGGCATCCTTTGCATTTTAGTCTCATTTATACTTTATCTCTGTGCAGAAATTCTATGAACTATCTCTATGGCAAGTCTAGAATTTCTGTTATTGGGCCTCACGTGGACATTTATGAGTAAGCTTTAAATACTTTAATTATACATTCTAGCAACTGATGGCAAACTAAGAATGCATTTGATACTATGGCAATCCATCCAGTTTACCAGGGATTCCAGCTCTTATAACAGAGAATATGAGATTCAGTGCTAGCACAACGGGTATAGGTGTGGGAATGGATAACGCCATGGAAACATGCGCTGTATGTCATCCACTGAGCAAAGGCTAGATGTACTGCTATATGCTGGACATGTATAGAAGAGCTGCTACAAGTCAGGGCAAGGATGTAGAATAGTCATCTTTCCTGATGTAGTAGAGATTCAGATAAGCACTTGTCCTTGTTACATATCACTAAATGTTCTCTTAGACGACTAATCTGTTCAACAAAACCACATGTAAGGGGGAAGAATATTATTTTTTAAAGAGTTACATTATGCTGAAGTTATAGCCTAGTGTTTGCGTATAATTTTCTTCTTCATTATTATTTTTTTACTTAATTTGCAAGCTACATTTTCAGAACAAAATGTTTTAACCATCTTCCTTTTAATCCATATTTAAATAACATACATTTGTTTTTTTACTTTTGAATAAGTAAAACTAAGCTAAATTTAGAAAAAAAGGTTTGTAATTGTCCATGCATATTTTACTTTTTTATTGTATTTTTGTTTGATATGTCATTTTAGTACATTTGTTTGATTATTGCTTTATGTCATTTTAATGTTATATGCTTAAATTTTTTTTTATCTCAACATTTTATTCTAAGTTTTATTTAATTTGTTATTTGTTTTTGGTACCCTTGTACTGCATTAAAAATACAAAAAAATTAAAGAAAATTCAATTAATACATTCATTTTTAAAAATGTAGCCAAAATATTCATGCAACAGCACCCTTGCTTGATTATTTTTGTATCTTTTATGAATTCAGAACATTTTTTTTATTGACTCATTACTATATATTCCTCTCATGAAATGTCTCCTGTTTGCTTACAGGATCTATCATCCCAAAAAGACTGGAAATGATAGAAGGGAGCTAAACAGTGCTGCAGTCTGTATTCAGAGACATGTCCGAGGATGGCTAGTTCGTAGATGTTTTGAAAAACTGAAACGAAAGGTAGTCTTGAATCCTTCATAATGTCATGAGTGTGTGATTAAATAGGTATAATACCAAACCATCACTACCTCATATTAAACCTTTTGATAGAATACATCCATGCATTGATGTGTTTTTAAAGCCTTCTTTCTTGCTTATTGCACAGGTGTCTTGGTATGGCTCAACATTTCACAAGATGGTGACCGAATACAAGTCCATGCTTAGGCGTGTGCAATCTCAACATGGTGTTAGTCGTCCGAAGACACCATTCAGTGCGAAAGAAATGAACGATTACATCGACATCAGACGTAGTCAGTACTGATTTAATTTTATAAACTGAATCGGGATGAGAAACAATATTTTACTCACTTGGTAATAAGAGACTGCTGTTTGCACATTGGTCTCTTCAGTCCAACAAAACTCTCAAACACTATAATGATAAGATGCCCCCACCATCTGTGGTCACCTTTGACCCAAGGAAGTAACATCTAAAACGCATAGCTGATTGGTAGCAGTAACATTACTTTGTCAGTCTAATGTTCATAAAAAGTGTTGCCAATGGCTTTTACATCTGTAGAATGCTAGGGAATACCTTTAGATCTGAATAAGAGGTCTGTACAGGTTGGGTGACGATGGTATGTTTGGGTGTTTTTGGATGCAGTTCGTGCGTGCACTTACACACGTGCTTGATTTTCAGGGTATGAGAGCGTTTTTGAACAGAAGGCTTTTAGTGGACTGTTAGAGATGGATGACATTGAAGCATTTTTCCATGAGTGTGACCTGTATCCCTCAAGAAGTGAAATAGAAGAAGCAACAGATGTTGTTTCTCATGGTGAGTTACACAATTTGATCAACAGTGACTGTAAACATTGTTGCTCAAGTGAGTTAGGAATAATGAGACTCACTGATGAAAGTGATGATTTTTTTAGTCATTGGGGTTCAACTAATTTTGGTTGTCAGGTCTTGAGTCTTGTGGGTCTTGCCATTTGTTTTTGACATGTCAGTTATAAAACTAGTCATAAAAGAGCATGCAATGGAGCTTAGCTGTATATGAAGTAATAGGCAGAGCTTACATATAAACATATAATGAAAATATATTTGTTGCTTTGTCTCTCTCTTTCACACACACACACAGCATTCATGTGAAATTCTGAACTTCTTAGTTATCATTGATAATAAATTGTGTGTTTTTCTTGAGAACATGTTCCTGAAATTTTTTGTGCTAAAGGTCAGCCCTCATTCAAGCGAGGTCGAGGTCTAAAGCGCCAAGAGGTTCTGGACATTTTATTTTATATTTACACTCCACTTGCTTCTGGGTTGAAGAACACTCGGCAGTCCACTTGGATGAATCCTATTATTGATGGCATTGAGGCCAGGCAGCTTATAGGTCAGTATATACCACACACAATGCTATTAAAAGTTTCAGACATGGAGATAAAAGGCATACTGTTTTGATAGAGCCAAGCACTTTAAAAAAGCTAAGTTACCTGACAGAGCAGCAGTATTTATAAACAGATGTACCCTCAAACAAGAACACGTTAATTTAGAGCACAAGCAGTGTTAAGAAGTGAATCTATGTTATTTTTGTTTGCTGCTAGATTGTGCGAAGCTACACATTTAAGTGAGGCTGGAAAAAAAGAACAACCCACAAATATAAAGTGTGTACCTGGCCACCCATAGCTGTCTTGAGTGATTACTTAATGCATGAACTCATGTAAATATATAATTTTGAAGGTTGTCAACTGCACACTTAGTATATAGTGACTTACGAGATAAAACACCAACAAAAATCGGAATTTAAAAAAATAAATATAATATCCAAAATTATTCAGCTAACAAAATGATTAACATTTCTTAGAGACATGCATTAGGACACATTTAAAACCATTTAATTCCCTCTTAAAGATAAAAGTCTATTATTAAGTCACTTCTGTAGAAACTTCTCTTTGAAGCCTCTGCAATCAGGATTGGAGCTCCAACAAGAAAAGTACACTGACATAATAATCTTTTCCTGGCTGCTGCCCCTCTTGAAGCCCACCAAGATCTGGAGCACCAATATACAAAGAACAGACATAAAGAAAGAAATGCCACAGAAAAATACAGCCCTTAAAATCTAACAAGTATTTAGTGTTAAATTTACAGCACTACTATGTATTCCCTGATTAATAACTTACTTTCAGTAAAAAACTTAAACTCAAAATTATTGTTTTAGCCAATAAAAAGCTGACTCAGACTCACTTCAGCAGGTTTTTCAGTGAATAGATTAACTCTCAGCTAAGATGTCTGGTCAGCACCACATATTGGAGAAAAACTGTCAGGTTTCCTGACTCAGACAAGGGGGAGTATTCCAGAATGAGACACAAAGGAGCAAAAATCACTCACCTCAGCTGATCTTTTCACAATTTAAACCAGTGGACTCTTTCAATGACACCATTACCTCAGAAAAAGCAGCTATCATGAGACACTCTCACCCATGTAACTCGCCGTGATATAGCTTTAGTTGCTGGCACGATGTTAAACACAAACAACCAACCACCCATGCAAATCGAATGCCATCCACCCACCTTTTCCATTTCTTCTCTTCTTATCTGAATGATTAAAAAAGATTAGAAAGTTTGTGACGAAGACAATAGGCATTTTCATTGTGCTTATAAGTACTGTCCTGATATTATTTCTATTTATATGTGAACAGGTAGTGAATTTGTAGAGGATGCACCACTTGAAGTCTGTGCACAACTTGTTTTCAAGGCCAAACGAGAGCAGAAGGAAAAAGAAAGAGCTGAACAGCATACAGATGATTAACTGATTATTGATCATTGTGAAGGAAAACGGTCATATTTTTACAAAAGCCAACAAAGGGCAGTAAAAATATTCAAGGGAGACAACTTGATAGACAGTTTACTTATGGACTTTTTGCCCCTCCCAGTTGGATTCTTTACCTTCAACCCCATAAGGGTTGTTTTAGGTTGGGAAAGTTGAGTACAACGTTCTAGTTGTGTGCTTTTATTGTAGTGCTGTCAGTTACCAATTTCACTAAGAAATTTTGCATTAAACAGACTAACAACATTCAAGATTTTTTAAATTTGATTTTTACATCTTGTTAGATGATCATAGTGCATTTATTTTTGTCAGCATCAAAACAATTTTTTGAGCTGATTTATGTAGATTTACTACTTAAAGTAAAGTAGATAAAAACAGCTTATTCTTATTAATATGCTGTCACTAGATCAGCTTGAATATTTGTCCCTGTAGACGTTTTGCAGACATAATGCAAAGGACAGACCTACTATCAGTTGAGTTAAATATTGCAACAGATTTTTTAAGATGCTCTGGCATTAA